>JAPYYQ010000045.1:0-134267 GCA_030522585.1 Anagyrus pseudococci | reverse complement strand
ACGCTCGCTCGCGTCGTGTCCGCGCTCGCGCTTCGCGTTACGCTGCGCCAGCGTCTGGGCCACCGGACTCGCTCGGGTCCGGTGTCGCCCGTGACAAAGTCTAACGTATTAAATTTGCTACGAATCATTGAAATCCCTGAACACATTAGGCCGCCATTGGAACATTGTGCGATTTTTATATATTTATATAGCAAAAAGAAAGAACGCAGGTATATGTACAGCAAAGATATATATTTAAAGTCAGTATTACGCACCCTCGTAATCGGCTGAAACAATGTTTAATAAAATTGTTAAATACACTCTGACACATAGATTTTGGTCGTCGAAGGCAGGATACACGCGTTACTCGTACTTCGAAATTCAAAAAGCACATTCAACGATCCGCAAGTTCGATGAAAATCCAACGATCAATTCAGCTGTCCATTCGTTTGCTCATGCACACCGACATAAACATCTCGTTAGCCGGACAACACAGCCGCTATTTCACGTCGGCTCCCATTCAATTCTCGTATATCTCATAGGCCGGGATAAAAATGTGCGTTTTACGCGGCGATCGCGTCACCGCGAAACCTTATGCGCGTTGCAGCTTTCCCTACTTCTCGCATGTCTATATAGTTATGGCCGCGCGGGCGAGCGGCAAACGACACTCGCCGGGCCCACTTGGAATCGCGCTTTATCCGCGAGCCGATCGTTATACATGCAAACTCTCGCAATGCCGGCCGTAAATTTTAATCATTTCCAAACGGATACCGCTAATTATCGAGTACAGCATCATTAAAGGGGGGGGTAATAGGTGAGGGGGGGGGGTAGCGAGTGGCTATAAACTCACCAATATCGCCGGGATCCTCGGTAGAGAAGCCGCGCTTGAAGACTCGCGGCACGCCCCATTCGGTGGCGACGAGGGCGTCGAAGTGCGGCTGGTACCAGAAGTCGTAGCCGAACTTGGCTCGCTTCTCACCTTTGACCCACGTGCCCTTGACCTCGAGCGTCTTACTGTCGATACGGAGAAAGTCCGCTCGAGCGTCGCCGTTTGGCTTGCCGAGCGTTGAGATCATTATGTCGCCGTTCGGGGCGCAATGCGCCGTGTGCGGGGTCGCTAAACCGTGCTTGTGCATCTCCTCCGGCTCGATTACCTGAGATTTCATTTTTTTTTCTTAGTAGTTTTTTTTTATAATAGATTGATTCGATTTTTTTATTATATACGAAAAACCAACTATAGTCAAAGTTTAAATTTTGACAATAGTTTGTTTGACACGAAAAGAAAATCAGTCGATGCATCCAATCGATAACCCTTTAGTGACCTTTTTGATCTTGGGCGCCTTCTCGTCCGACACGTCGACAAAGTAAATCCTGTCGGACACGAGACATGGCAGGACCAGGGTATCCCTACGACCAGGCTGACCATGACAGCTGCTACATATGTTCCAGCCGCTGTGATGGAGCTCGTCGCCCACCGCCAGCATTCTCAGCTTGTGGATTATCTGTGCAGACGGGATTGACGTTAATACTCGTGACCAAAACCGATTGTGCCTGTATATGGGTGAGCCGTTAATACGAGGGGAAGTGGGAGGCGATGGATACGTATAGAGAGTTTGGATGGATTTGAAGGACGTTTGATTGGATTAGAGCTGTGGGCGGGGAAAAAGAGTGCTTATGGCTGAATTAAAAGAGGTGCGGGCGATTAGCTTGGAAATTATATACGTCGATATCGGAGATAAGTGGAAAATTGATGGAAAGGGAGGTATGCTTGATTGAACATGGGATTTTTAGGGTTAAATAGTTGTCGTTAACGTTCGGTAATCGGTTAGAAAGAAACAAAATGTGTTTCTCAAGAGTGAAAAAATTCCACTGCGTTGCTGTTGTCGTTTTAGTATCGCCAAAGTATATATAAAACGGGCATCGAGCGTATACGAGTCGTTATCAGTTTCTTCGCGCGTACACGAACATGCTCTCGAGACTTACTATACAAAAATAGCTATACACGTCGAAGCGATAGGAAAGGGAGAGAGAGAGCGTTCGGTGATATGTATATACGCGCGAGTGCAATGCAACTCGGTTGGACACAACAACAACAATAAAAAGACCCACCTGACAGTAAGTGGGACTGCCGGGGTCAACGTCGATAGTCGCCAGGAGATCCGGCTTCTGCGGGTCCGTGTGCACGCAGTTGACGTACAAGATACGCTCGCGCGGCCCGTGGAGCATCGCGTGACGCGGGCTTGGATAGCCCGGACCAACGCACGAGCCGTTTTCTGCAAAAATAATCGCATTATTCTTTTGTAACGCTTGTGTTTTGTTGATGCTGGTATTTTTTGTTTGTTTTTCCGTTTCTTTTTCTTTTTTGGCTTGTCGGTTGAAAAACAAACTGATAGACGCTGGCTTGCATCTCGCGAGGAGATAAGACTTTCTCTCGGCTTTGAGAGATAAAATTTCGTCTCGCGTGCGCGTGGATTTTAGCTCGGAGTATATTCTTATTATACGAGTATGGGAGAAAGCGAGCTTAGATGTAGCAGTTTTTTTTTCTTTTTAATAAAATGATGAAATACCTTCTGTTTCAGTTTTTTTTTTAATTTGTGTTTTTATTTCGTCAATTATTTTGTGAGTGAAATATTCATGGGAAACTTATAAGCAATATTTTTCCCAGCTTAGAATTTCGCAAATTTTCGAGGCTAATCTCAACTATTGTTTTTCAAAAAAAAAAAAAAAAAAGAGAAAAAAAGGTTGAAACGAACGTTTCTAAATCTCTGACAATTTATTGCATACTTTATCAGATGAAAGGTTATCAAAAGCGATTGCGCTACAAGCCTGAATTAATTGCGCAATCGAGCTCGCAAAATCAATGATTTATCTTTTGTTAATATTATAATCGCAAAAAGCTTTCGCAATATTCAGCCAAGCCTTCCGATATTCTCGTCGTAAAAATGCGAGAAACTATTTAATTTTCCAACGAATAATAACGAAATTCCTTGATACTTTTCCCATAACGCGATAATTCTCAAATTTAAATTCAACGATTATCGAAAATCTACGAGCCATTGAGCTTATAGTGCGAATTAAAAGCTTCTCAAGTGCAAAAAACACTTGGAAGCTTTGCAAAACAGCAAATGACCAATCCAGCCCCTGCTCGTGTAAGTCGGAATGTTACTCGACAGGTTCATTACTCAATATTTGATGTATGAGTCTCCAAAACAATTTTCTCTCCACACGTATATTTATATGTATTTGAACTATCTGTTTCCATTGCACAATTAAATAATTTTCTTCTTTTTCGTTCCGAATTGAAATTAAAATATTTTCTTTTATTACGCGTAATTATATACAGAAGAGAAATATCCATGGAGTATACGTATATCTGATGCAGTAGTAATTTAAGAGGAATTTAGCGTATAATTATCGAATGAATTAGTGGGTTGCGGCGAAGGAAATCTTTAAAGCGCCATTACAACCGTCTTGTACTTGACATTTTCTGCTCAAGTATAATGACAGACAAAGAAACGCAATTGACAGAGTGTCAATTGAAAGAATTTAACATTACATTATCGAGGACTAAATACATTTTCTTCTTTTTTTCGTGTATGTAAATTTATTTAAACAATGAGGTACATTCGAAAAAGCTCCCGTAAAATATTACAACATTTTCGAAGTGTATCGAGTTTGTTAATACATACCGCCACAAAAAAAATTGTAAAACAGCAGCATCGAGTGTAAGAAAATTATCCGACTCTATCAGAAATGATTAATTGCCTTATCACACCGTATCATTCAACTTCGAAAAACGAGTTTCCGCGCGAGCGCGCGAAGTATGGATAAAAGCTATATGAACTTCAATGAAACTTATGCTTCGCTACAAGCCCGTAATTTATGCAGTCGACGATAACATCGAGCTTCGAGCTACCTCGCTTATTTTCCGAGATAATTTGTTTTAATAACACCGCACTTTTTTCACCGAATCTTCGCGCTTTTTTAAAAAGAAAAACTGTCATGCATGCTAATTCGACAATCTCCTGCATTCCGAGCAGGTACGATTATTTTTTTTCGCTTTTTCTTACTCGATACATTAAGCGTCAACAAAGCTTAGACTCGAAAAATTAAATTTTACTATTTTTTCAAAAATATCTTGAATAAAAAAGAATCTACACAGATACAAAATGCACTATCATCTTCGCAACGCACTTACTTTCACAGGTCGCTGGCATGGCTGCAGCGTACGACAGCAGCAACAAAGAAATAAAGAGCCAAATACAAAGCTATAAGCACAGCAGCAAGGCCCGAGTTCCGCTCGACTCAGCCGTCAAGCTTGCACTGGTGTGCTCCTCGTCTTCGCGAGCGCTGCTGCCGCTGCAACCAGAGGGGCGTTCGACCCTCGGGGGGAGCCTCGGCGCACCTCGCGCGCCGTCTTATATGTCAGCGCCCGTTGAGATTACACTCTAATCGGGAGGGAGGGAGGGAGGCCGAGGGTGTTCACGGAATGCGCTCGCGATTGGGAAACGCACACCGAGAGCTGGGAGAAAGTGTAAAACCCCTTGGCTGTAGTATAAGGGGGGGGGGATTCGTTTGTCGCGGCTTTGGGGTCTGTATACTCGATTTTGTGCGAAATCGCGTGTGCCGACGATGTCGACGAGCTGTAATTGGCGAGAGAGGAGTTTTATCGACGTCTGCGGCTCTTCGATGGATACTTGTGTATATACTGCCTTCTTGTTTTTGTGATCGGGGAGAGCTTATAACGTTGGAATTGATAATGTACTTGTTGTTATCGTTTGGCTGTGTTCGAGTGGCGCGCGCGTTTCGTCGGGATAGTTTGAATTCGAGGATGTTGATAAATGCGGAGTGTATAGGAAAAGTTTGAACAAATGAGTAGTAATTCAGTTTTTTTTTAACAAATTTGTAAAATTGCTTTTTTATTACTTTTTTTTTAGTTAAATCATTTCACGCTTGTCGATGTTGGTTCAACATTACAAGATAAACGTTTCGCATTAAATCTAAATATGACGAATCAATTTCGTTCACACGGAATGCACTGACATGAATAATAATAATAATAATAGCAATAAAAAAAAGAATCACTTATTGCGACCAGTTCTAAGGAATGGCTGTCGAATATACATATATAAATATATCCAAAAATTACGTAAGCGGGGGGGCATTGCATGAAACGCATACAGCCTATATATACTTGCAAAATATTCCGGCATTGGGCATGATATACTCCATAATTCATAATAAACGCGCAGAAAAAGCACGTTAATTGCGCGTGCCGGTTCTCAGGGCCCCTTTGTCAATAATAAAATTTTTAATTCCGCGCTGCCTGCAGATACATCCGAGAGTGTGTAACGCGTTTTATGCGATTTATGTAATATTATATAACAATACGCCCGTTTATACACTCGCGTTTATAATACTTGCGTGTAGGACAAAAAGTTCGTTACATTTATAAAATCCACAAAACTAAGCGACTCATAAATTCAATTACAAAACTCCATTTTTCTTCCGATTAAAAATCCTCCAAAAAAGAAACAACAAAACCACTGCTCTGCCACTTGCCACAATCGTCACAAACTTAACATCATCCAGTTCGCTCCAATTTTCACATTCGCGTAATCCCCCCAAAAAACACTCGCGTTCCTCCCACTCGATTCCTCAGTCGTCCCGAATGGCCAGTAACTTGCGCAGGTCCCTTTTGTCTAAACAGCGCACAATAGCGTCGCTCACTACCCTCAGCGACAGCTCGTTCTCCGTGATGAGCCAGGAGAGTACCTTGGACGCCGCTCGCCTGAGCCTGTGCAGCTTCAGCTCCCTGTTGAAGCGCTCGTGCAGGCTGTCCCAGTAAATCGGGAACTCGCTTTTGCTGCAGCAACTGCGAAACCGGCGAACGATCTTCCTGTGCTGCACATAGCTCTGGAGGCTCGGTCGAGCGAACATGTCGAGGATCGCGAGGTTCCCCCTGACGCGGGTCGCTCGGATTTTCCTCAGCTCGAGCCTGCAGAGCTCCAAGTACGGGTCGCCCGCCGCTAGTCCGAGGTGCTCCCCGTCGATCGGCCGACCCATCGCCTCCTGCCAGACGAGCTGGCGCAGGATCAGCCGGCCGATCTCCTCCCAGCCGTGCACGAGGGCGAGCTCGAGCATGCCGATCGGAGGGTCGCCCTGGCAGAGCGCCCAGCGCACGTTGACGTCGGCCCCCCGGCGCAGCAGGAGCTCCGCCGCGGCGAGCTCGCCGGAGTTCACGGCCTCGACGAGCGGGGTGAGGCCGTTGTGGGAGAGGAGGTTCACCTCGGCCTCGTAGTCGAGGAGGACGCGCAGGTGGCGCGTGTCGCCGAACGCCGCGCAGACGTGGATCGGCGCCCCCGTGTCCGTCTGCTCGTTGACGTCGAAGCGCCCGGTGTCGAGCAGCAGCCGCAGCACCTCCGGGTCATTGTTCATCAGCGCCACGAAGATCGGCTTGCAATCCAGGCTCTTGGCTTGCAGCTCGAGCAGGCGCTCGAGGTGGAGCTTCGCCACGGCCAGGCTGCCTCGGCTGAGCACCTGGACGAACGACGGGTTGGAGGCGAGCATCCTCTGCTCCGGTTGAAGCTCGGCCGCGATCGTTGGCTCCTCGCGATCGTCCACTGCTCCGCGACGCTGTAGGCAGCGCACGCTCACGGTCAGGCCCGGCTGCATCGACACCTTCATTCGATTGACATTTCTTAGCAGAACGAAAGAGAGTCTCTCTCTCTCTCTCTCTCTCTCTCTCTCGTTTTCTCGAGGCATAATTGCGTTTTAATGAGGCTCCGACGTTGGCTTACCTCGAGTGACGTCAGGCTGAAATCGGCCGAGCGCGCCTCGACGTCGGCTCCGTTATCCAGCTGTACCCTCATGGTTGGCAGGTCGTTGTTTCGCGCTGCGTAATCCAGCAATGTATAACCATTGCCGGCGCTCGCGCTTATCCCCTCGTTGTGCGAGCACAGCAATTGTTGCAGGAGCTTCGCGTCCCCGTGACTCACGGCGTAGAATAACGCCAACGCGAGCAAACTGTCAAATTGCTGCTCTGTCTTGGCTGTTTTGGAAATTCACGCGCTCGCTAGGTCGACTTTGGCGCGATTTAATTTCCCGCGGATCATTAAGCCGAATTTGGTCTAGTGGTAATTTAGAATTTGCATGGCTAGGATATGGGCGTATCGCGCATGGACGTTTTGACGTAAATTCTGCGAGGAGGTAAGGCAAGTTGGTGTGTTGGTTAAAAATAGGTTAGTGAACAATGTTTTGAGCGGATAGTATCTATGAGTATATTTAGAAGTACGCGGTTGTTGTATAAAAAACAATGGGGAAAATAAAGTTTTTGCTTCAGCGTCTTAATAAGGATCATAATAAAAATTATTATTACTCGGAGGGATACCAATGTTAACGTGTGTGCGTATGAAGTGACACGTACCTTTTCACTTCAAAGTATAAATTCAGACTGATTCATTAAGGTCTTAGAAAGACAATGTAACATGGATTACCTTCGATAAGCATGGAACCCCAGACTATAGTTGTCTGTATAGGGTTGAACTGACGCAACCGTATGTCATCCAGGCACACCGCTTATCCCGAGGAATGTTGCATGATTCACGTAAACCTTACACCCACGACGACGCGAGCATAATCAGTATAAGATGGTAATAAGTTTATTAATTAAAACGATTTAAGAAATAAAATTGATATAAAATAAAGCATTTTCAACAGTTTGATATTTGGAAATAGGATATTTTCTTCTATGCAATAAGTATGTAGATAAAATAGGATAGTTTTAATAAAAAATGCTATACGTTCTTATTAGATGAAAAAATAATATTGTTTACACAAATGGAAATGAGCATATTTGTTTAGTTTTTAATATTAGTTTTTCAAATTTTTTTTCATTCACTGTTTTCATTCCAGTTGTCACATAAATAATTTAAAGCAATTATAATTCTCAGGAATGTAATTGTTACGAAAAAATAATTAGTCTATTCGAAAGAGCACGTTTTATAATAATTTTCAGTTTTTATTATTATGATAATATTTGAATGAAGAGAGTACAAGAAAAAATTTCATTGCCATTACCTTGGTATATTTACAAATCATGACTCTTCACACTTACAGTTTCATAATAGCCTAATAATAATTTAAAACTTAAGGATCTAATAGAATCTAAAGGCTAAACAATTGAATTCGTTCTAAATTTTTAAATTCTAATAATTTATATTTCTTAAATCCTTTTCGTTCCTATTTATTACACAATTGCACCACTCGCAATAAATAATAACAATTATTATTAACAAATAAAAACGTACGATTTGTAGAAAAAGTATATTCAAAATTAGGATTTTTATAAAAATTTTATTATCTAATTAAACAACGCCATATATAAGGAATATTTTTATCAGATCTTTTCATTTGAAAATGAACATGAAATAAACATTTGGCATCCTTTCATTGTTCTTCTTTGATATAATCAAATACACGAATAGAGTCTGTATATGATTCGATTCAATTAAAATGCTATTTTTGATTTTTTATTTTTAGATGGATTTGTTAAATTTGGCCTGTAAGCTCTATTTTGTTGCCTTCAACATTGTAACATACATTAAAAAAAACATTGATTACAATGTAATCGATTTAGTATCGTAGATAAGATCATGTAATTTTTTGTAGTTGGTCCATGTCAATACATTTTCCGCAAATATAATTTTATGTAAGTTTTTACACAATTTTCTTTGTGTATGCTTTTTAAATTCAATCATACGTTTTTTTTCATAACATTTAGTATTCCTACCCTACAAAGTATATTCAACAGATTTGCAACAAGCAAATTGTAGAATTCAATACTATTAAATATTTTATAATTTTATAATTTTATTGTTCAATTTGCAATTTTAAAATTATCGTAATTTTGACTTATTTGAATTTATAAAGGATTTAAATGCTGCTACCCAACTACTTTATACTTATATTATGTGTAATTATTACACACAAATTCACTCAACCTTCCTTCAAGTATCGTCAATTTCAATTTTTTTACTCTTAATCCGTCGTAAAACTATAATTAACATTCTAATCGGGGAATTACGATGATAACATTATTCCAGATGACGCGAACCCAAAAACTCATGAAAAGTAGACCAAAAACCTTAACTACTGAACAATATCGAAATTAAATTTATAGACAAAAATGACATTTAGTAGATTGGTTTGGGCTCTTTATTGACCTTTAAGTGCAAATGCTGCAACTTCATTACATTAACAATACTAAAGCTTATATACAGTTAGACAAAGAATATTACGGAAGATTAAACATAAGGCGCGTAGATACATATATTTGAATATTGCACGTGTGCCTATTATTTTGGATGTCGTTTCGTTCGCGCAGTCTTTATCGACATCTCAACAATCAGTACTCGTTATTTAATTATACTTAAAATAACGCCGCTACCTGTAGTATCTGTCAACCAAAAAATGTCTACTTATTAGAGAGGTTTGTTTATCACTCTTGTTTAGTTAAAGAAAATATTTTTTAATAGAAAAAACATTTTACAAATGATGTCTTAAATTAATCGGTCTGTAATCTACGTGAATAGTTGCCAGTTTTGACTTTTTTTTGTACAGCTGTTAATCGATTTCCACTTGGAATTTTTATAAATCTCGAGTACAAACAAAAAATGTGAGTTTCGGTTGATAAAAACGTTTTTTAAGATCTCTTTCATTATTTCGAGAAGCGTTCGCTTTCGGTTTAAACAAAAATTGTTTACGCTAAATAATACGTGAGTTTTGGATTACCAACAAAATTATGAATTAATTGAAGAATATGTTTTGATAGATTTCTTTTTCTTATTTGTAATAGTGCTATGAGTATTTCGTAGTGTATAAAAAATAAACGTAGATTCTTTCTCGAGAAAAATGAAAAAGTCTAATTGAAAAAGCGCATTTCTTTACTTAGTTGTATTCGTATTTAATGTTGAATTGTGTTATAAAATGTTATATTTTTATAGAGGAATTTTAATCATCCTTAAAAATTGTAGTATCATTGATGTACTTTAAAAATGTGTCTTGTCATTACAAAAAAATAAGCTTCTTTTAATTGCTTCGCTATGAGATTGTACAAGGCTATAAATGTAAATGAAACGTCATTTCACTAAATATACAGGTTATATAAAAAAATAAATAATAAATACATTTTTAACAAAGTGATTATAATTTTTGCTTTCGGGTTAACAAATAAAAAATAATTTCAATGAGTCAACGTCGTTATTAAAATGATAATACACGGAAATCAACCAATAAAAAAATGAATAAAATAGAATCATACATAACTGCGTGAAATTTTCGCAAAATATTAATAAATATACACATCTATTTAATATGTATTCACATTTACCTATACAGTAATATAAATCTATTTATAAAACAGTATAGCGTACAGTACTAATACTAAAGCGTATTAAATAATACAAAAAATCGCCATGTCACAGCTTGATTGCCGTCTAGCAACAAAGTTTTGCGAATTATTTCTTTCGTCTCCTTTATTTTTTTTTTTTACATACAAGACGATCAAAAAACGTTATGCTATCACATTTCTTATGAAAAAAGAAAACAAATACTTACAGATCAATGGTTCTACTCGCGAAAATTTGTTTATTTTAACACAAGTCGAAAATTGACAATGAAAAGAATAAAATACTTGTAACAGCGGAAATGGATTAGAACGAAGAAAACATAATGAAAAAAAAACGTTATTACATCGAGAAGAACCTTTGATTTAGCCTTCGCGACACATTGTTCAGCACCATTTTGACATTGCTCGCAAGAGAACACAGTCTCGTCCCCTCGTCTGTTGCAAGCACAAGATTTTTCGCAGCTTCCCCTATATTCTTTACTCTTTTTTTCTCTTTACCCTCGTTTTTTCATCTATTTCACCCCAATAACCCCGGAATAACATTCCTCTCGCTCGCCTCATCGTATAGTTTCATAACGTCTCGTGGAATTACATTGTCGACTATTAAAATTAAAGCGCGTTTTACATTCAGCTTATCGCTCGCTAAAAACCCGAGATACACATCTCAATCTGATTCGCGAGCTTTGGTCTTTCTCTCTGGCACGTATACGAGAAAAGTCGCCGAGCTGAAAGCTGAAGAAAAAGACGGCCTGCTAACGATAGCTCTCGCTCGCTCATTGAGCAATTACAAAAAATGCTTGCTTGACTACATTGTTATCGTTACGAGCGCCGGCATCGAATCCCCTTAATCCTCCGGGAAACTTTGGAAGATTATATTGGCAACTCGGCATCATTCGACTTCAGCTTTCAATCTCGACGCTTCTGCAAAAGTTGACGGCGGGCCGGCGTTGACTTCGGCGCAGAGTCGCTGCTTTCCTCGTCGTCGTTAGCTCGGGCATTTTCGTCAGAAGGACGCTGCAGCTTTTTTCCGCCGGCCGAGCGGTCGAAGCGACGACGTTGGCAGGCCGAGGCGAGGACGAGCTCGAGCGAGGTCAGAGTTTTGATCAGCCTGGTCAGGAGGCCAGCGTTGTTCGGTGCCAAGAGGCTTGATGAGCCTGCTCGGCCTGCTGATCCGGCTGCTCGAGACGTTGACGCTGAGTTTTGCTGTAAAACACACGCAAACAGTGGAAATTAATATTAATGAAAATTCAAAATTGTTAATAACATTGTCATTGTGATTCAAAATTCGAAGATAAAACAAAAATGTTTTTTTTTGTTATCGCGCTAATTCAATAGGCCGATGACTCTTTTCACTTTGAAGTTTTTCGTGTGAATGTCAATATACACGAGATTACTTTCAATTTACATAGAAAAATTATGTTGATTCGCATGTTCTGGTGGTTTATTAACTGTAACTTCGTCGTTTTCGATATTACGATTATTCTTTACTTTATAACTTTTTTAAAAGAACTAAAACGGTTGACTTTTTAGAAAAAAAAATTATCGAATTTTTCGTATCAGTTATGTTATATTGATTCAGCTTCAAAATTGATTGTCACAATTACAATTAACGATTTGTAAAAAAAAAAAAAAATAATAATTTGAAATCTAAAATTCAATCAAACTTAATTCTAATATAAAACGGAATCGATACTACTTTTGCAATGAGTCACGATATTTATCTAATATTTTAGAGATATGGCAAAAAATAATCAATAACTTTCTTTTATCTGAATTTTAAGCTTTGTTAAAACGAGGTTTTTTTCTACTAAAATTTTGCTTCATTTTTTATGAATTTTAGGTAAAAATAACTTTAAACGCAAATCGCCAAAATTTTCATTCTTTTTATAAAATAAATTATCAACGATAATAAAAAATTGTTCTTGTTTTACTGTACATAGAATAAACATTTCAAAAATACCCCTTTTATCAATATCCATGGCAAAGTAAATTAATTTTTCTTTTTCGCGTATTTTTCCACTTCGTCATTAATTATAAGTGGCGATTGCGCAACGTTTTAATTTTTCGCATATATTAACTCTATGAAGCAAGCGTACTTCAATAACCCATTAAAAAGAACGAACCAGCTGAACAAGTCATATGTTTTTTGACACATATTAAATATAGGTAAACGTGTAATAGAGGTTAAAACCCATGAATCGTATATACATTGTATAACTGTATAACACAGTTTACGAGAACTAAAGCAACTGATCAAATAGACGAAAGATAATTTTTTTTTTCATTATTCGAATGAAGTAACTGTTTTCATTATACGCACGGTCACGAGTATTGCGTCAATGTCGCACGCGTATACCGCTTCGAGAGCAAACAACTTTTTTCGAATTTGGATGCGGGCGCAAGTTGAAGTCTATAAACACACACGAGGCTCTTCCGTAAAGGCATTGCAAATTAAAAGAGCGAAAGAGAGAAAAAGCGAAAGAGCCGAGATGGAGAGTGGCCGAACAATATTCGCGACTAGTTTGCAACGGGTCCGATGTTATTCAAACGCTTAGTATAACGTGCTCTGGCACATATAGCATACAGTCGTGTGTGGCTGTGCGGGCCGGGCGCTGCGAGAGAGGACACTCACATGCGCGAGGCTAGCGTTATATAGGCAGCAGCAGGCAGCAGTACGGCTATTGCTCTCATTTTCAACGAGCGTTCACGCCAAGCCGACACTGGCATGCCAACCCAAGACGCACACTCTCCGCGATTGGCTTGCCAGCATGCTGGCCGCCTTATCCGAATTCCACCTTCTTTGGCACAATTTTTACTGCGCTATTGCTCTTTTAGACGTTTCGCGTTGTTTTTTTTTCTTGGTTTTCTTTTAGGTCGCGAAAAAATTTCGTTTTATTTATTTTTCTTTTTCTAATGCTAAATTTTTGAGATGCAAAAGAAAAAGCTGGTAATTTTTTGCCTTCCTTCCAAACCCTGATTACTTTTAATTTTTCTCTTTTAAAAGAGTAATGAACCCTTTGATAAAGTCTTTTTATTGGCGGCATAGCCGGTTCAACTTGAGCATGTGGTTTGAGTAAGGCGAGAAATTAAAAATTTTAAAATAGAAAAAGTCTTTAAAATCCAAATTATAAGTTTAAAAAATGGAAAAAAGTCTGTTCACTGGCGAATAAATATTACAGTTGAACTAAGAATTTCACCGAATGTAGACTAACTTGGATGCCAGAATTAAGGTCGAATATTTCATACAAATTTTTCGAATTTCGAATGAATTTTTCTTATAAAATCTAGGTTTTCGTGTTTTCTTTCAATTCCAACTGAAATTTTATCTTTATGTTGCTCACCTCAATATTTCTAGGATAAGGTTCTGTAAAAACGTACGTGCGATAAAGGTAGTTTTAATATTTTTCTAGAAATTTTAATGTTTGAAAAAAGAAAATAACGTATGAAGTCAGGCTATAGAAAGTTTATTTTCATTCGCATTTTTTAATTTCTTTTACTATCCATAATTAAAATTTAACGTTCAATTAAAAATTCTATTAAAATTTTTAAATTATACAATAGAAACTTTTCCATCGAAAAATCGCAATGTGTAGACATTTCAAGCTCTAGATTAGGGTAAATACTCTTAGTTTATAATTATATTAGACTAATTAAAGCTTAAGAATTTCAAGGTACGGCTCTATTAGAGTTTCTCGACTTGTAATATTGATCTACATTTAACCTGCGTTGTATTTATTTCGACCTTAGTTTTACGATCTTTCAAAGTTATATGTTTTATTAAATAACCCTGGGTATAGAAAACACTTCATATTTGGCGATCTTTTAAACGTTTTTAATGACATTTATTCAATATTTGATTCCAGTAATATTGACGGAACGATTGTGAAAGACCAAATTAATGAGAAACAAAATTTTTTAAAAATTACAAAAGACATTTCAACATATCATATGGAGAAAATTATTCTGTTTTTTAATATGGCATTAATTAATTTTAAATAATTCAGTATTTTAATTTTCTCTTATTATACATCATCTATTGATTGGGGTAATACTTAACTTGAAAAAGAAAACATAGATGCAGTTGCAGCTGTACAAACTGTATGATGTACACGAGTTATTTGATATACGATAAAACATATGTTACTCGTTTTACCATTCCAAGTGACCATCAATTCCGAAAGCCCTTCTCTTACTACTAATTCTATGAGGCTTTAGAAATAGCTCTGAATTAATTTTCAAAAAAGTGTTTAGTTTAGAGCTTTGAAACTTTTTTACTTTTTACATAAAAATCACTTGTTCAATGATCGTTCACTTGAATTAAAATTTAACATTTAAGCTCGGTATCAATGTTAACTCGGTATTGCCAGTTGACGACGAAGTTATATACTTATTACGTTTTTGTAGATGCTTAGCAATAAAAGAAAAAAAATACGGATATAAGCTCGCTGGAAATAGAAGCATCTAGCTATAGGCTGTGTAATAAATATGGATGTACTACGTGTGTACGGACTGGGTATATACGTCAAAGAATTCTCGTTGGAAACTCTCTCGTAACAAGAGACACACTCATATTTTATTGTAAAAATATTGTTTGAAACATTTTTTTTTGCCTAGCGTTAAAACGTTTTGAAATGCAAATGTATTGCTGTCTTTTACCGAACACGTCAAATCAAAAGCACAAAAAAAATCTCTATATTATTCAAACTATATAAAAAGAATCAAAAGTTAAATCCTGATAAAAACAAATAAATATAATGCTTTAAAAATTCTACAATTCACAATTGATATACCAAGTGAGTGAACGCGTGCTGCAAATGAGTCTTGAAGCAGAAAAATAAGGAATATTATTGAAAACTCTGGAGCTTGTAAAAGTGTCATAGTGTACAGTGTATAACTCGGCTGCTGTGGCTATCACGACCTGCTGCTGTCACACCGACATACACTGTGTAGGAGTAGGAAAAGAGCTCGTTTCTACCAGAATCGATCGAAGTATGCCTTGCTGCTCTTGCGCACAACTCTCATCTGCTTCGATAGCGCTCTACACACGCTTTCGTCACCACCTATTCTCTTCCTCGCTGCTTTTCTCATGTTTAAACTGTTTTATTTATTTATTTATTTTTTTCAACCGTTGCTCGACCTTCAAGTGCTTTGTTATTAAATAATGCTGTCCTTCGTATTATTTTTTGTTAAAGGAAATGTCGTGCGTATTGTTATAATAAATTCAGGTTGTTGATCATTCGTAGCAAGAATTTTTATTTGTATTTCTTACTACTAGTTTTATTTCCGTTGACGTAATACTTCTACATCAAACACCTGTGCACCTTATTTTGATACGCAACTAATAGACGTATTTGGTCGAAATTTTATTAATGAAGTAGCCCTTGAATTTATCGAATAGAAAATACAGTACAGTTTAAAATACGATTCAATTTGAAAATTTCGTCAACTGTTAGTCTATGGATTTTATTTTTGTTAGACCGGTTAACTGTTTTCTAGTTTATGTTGTTAAAAATAATAAAGTTGATCACTTTATTCTACAATTTTTCATAAAAGTTTTGTTTTGTAATTGGACTTTAACTAAAGTAGTAATAAGAAAAAACAATTGTTCATTTCGGAAATAAGAACTAAATAAAATTGTATTTTTTGTCGAAGTACGGAAAAGAACTTTTTAATACGTCAATATATTCCGATAAATTGAAATAAAAAAAAAAGAAAAGTTTTTTCTGTTACGAGCCTATAAAATTGAAGTTCTTCGAGGGAATAATCGATAATGCGAAACTTTTATCGAGAGAGAAAACGTTCTTTCTTAGAAAAAAATCTTGGGTAAGAGTATCGACTTGCATTTAATAAGAAAATAATTTTGCAACGTTATGTGAAAATCCTCTAAACAGACAATATGGTTTCGCGAAAAATAATTGCATCGGTCATTAAGATGCTTTATACTGATTATACAAGCAGATCTTTGTGAAACTTTTTTTTAATCGCCGAAAGCAGCTTTTCTATTGGTCGTAAGTTATCATTTCTCTTTTACGAGTTACAATAAGAAAACCGTCATTTCACTAATAGTTTGATAAACTACTAGAAAGACGACATTGTTAATAATAATCCTAGCGCTGTGCCTTCTTGCAGTATTTATTTCAAAGTTAATTCCATTAACTGTTTAGCAGCCTTTGTTAACCAGCATAATTAAATTAACAAGCTAGTCGGTCGGCAAAGAACAAAATTTACATTCCCTTCTATTTGCATTCCCGAGCGAGAATCTTGCCATATAGTGCGGCACACGAATTTGCGCACTAATACACGTGGCCTCGCGCAGGCTCTCCGCGACCTCCATGAAAATAAAAAAAGCCATACACGTGTCAAATTCGCTCAAACTTTTCACGATAATTCAACATCTAGACCCTAACGTAGACGAGAACGTGCGTGTCTCTCTGCGGCGCGCGCGTGGCATATAAATATTTCGTAGGTATAATATTAGCGTTTGATAAAGTATGTGTTTGCCCTCTCGTTAGCTCGTGGTGTTGGCAGTCTCTACCCCCGGGCCGCACCCACACACGCTCGCAATCATCATCCCCCGTGGAGAGTTACGCATGACTCTCTCGCGTATATACAGGGCTAAAGTCGCGTTGGGGGTCTGTAGGAATACGCATATATCGATCGGCCAAGCAGCAGAGGGGCACAGGCCACGAGGGTTGAAACGGAACCTGCAGCAGCAGCAGCTCCCTTTGCCACTTGCACACGCGTTTAAGAGCTCTCCGTACAGTGGCAGCGCAGTCAATGCCAACAGCAGCACCGCCTGCTGCCTAAACTACATATATATATACAACCGAGATTCACCGGATCTTGCGTTCATTCAACCTATAGCCAATGCTGCTCGCTCGTCGTTCGGTACATTCCGATGATGTTGGGTCCCCCCTTCGTCGTCCGTATACTCCCGGGGAATGCTGAGTTCGCGCAGTAGCCGGCTGTTCCCTACTGCTGATGATGGGGGAGACGGGGATCAAGTGCAACCGAGAGAGAGAGAGAAAGAGATAGGCATAGGGATATAGAGGCGGCCGAATCGAAAAAGAGGCGGAAGGAATGGAATTGCCGAGTCAGGGGGATGTATACTGCGAGAATAAGCCTATACACGCGCGCGACCACGACGATATCAAAGCAGCGTTATCTATCGAGTTGCCGCTGACGCACAAAAAGGGAATTGTTCGACGTTGTTGTTATTATTTTATTTTTCACGTTTAATTATCGCTGGATATTTGGCTTTTTCCGTGTCAATGGTAATTTTAGCTTTTTTTTTTAGTTATCAATGATTTTGTTTTGTTAGCCTCGAAATAGAATCAAGACTATCGTACCGTTATCTCGTAAAATTTTCTCTTTATTTGAATAGCATAAGGCAGCGTTAATGTGAAGTTTTGTAAGACTTTCATCGTTCCATCATCGTCGCTCTCTAGTCGAAGTAGGATAATGTATACGGAGAGTTTATTCAGAACGTGTATGTGCTCATTAGATGGAAAATACCAAAAAATACTGTGCCATCAATTATGTCAGTAAAAATGTTGTTTTTATTCGCGATTTGCTAATTTATCTTTAAAATTTAACAACGACCACGTATAAAACGTTACAAAGAAGGTACCTTTGGAAAAATAAAATTTATTAATAAAAAGATTATATTACCTTCCAAATAATGGATGCCATAGTTGAGAGTCATCTGGCGAATTTGCAGTCGAGGAAACTTCTGGCTCCTCTTTGAGCAAACCACTGCGAACTCGCAGTAAAGGTGGATTGGGATTTAATTTGTGACTATGCGAGAGATCTATAGGCGATGGCATTAGTTTTCCAATTGGCTTGCAACTGAGTTTCGGTCGCTGCTCATTACTTTTCTCTGCGGGTCGACTGTCCTTCACTTCGTTTACTTGATTCTGTTCGATTTCGTGCGGCTGGTACATTTTGGTAACTGGTCCCTCTCCGTGATCGAGCACGTGTTGTAGATGAGCTAACGAAATGACCAGAAGATCGGGATCTCTCAATAGTTCGGGTCTGGACAAAGCTTCTGGTAATCGTAATTCCGGCCTGGCTGCAAGAAGTTTTGGAATTTCCGTCAATGGTGCGCCAGCTAGAAGTGGAAGATACTCTCTGGGAACTAATAAGGGATCGGGTATCATATCTCCTGATGTTTTGATAAGCTTTCGTAATTGGCTTGCAGGATCTAAGAATATCGTTGGCGCGATAAAATTTTCTGGGACACTTGGCCCGTCGACAAAGTCTTTCTGATCCGAATAAAATACGTTGTTTAATCCATAGCTGTCCAAATTTGGAAATAGTTTTTGACTGCTACACCAGTTTGGCGGCAATGAACAATTGGAGTCCACGTAATCAACTGAGAACGGATTGTACAGATTGTCATTGGACATAGGCCTTTTAGGATTATTTAATTCCGTATTATCTGTTTTATTTTTCGACAATTTCGGTGACATTGATATGCTATTATCTTTTGTAAATTTATTAAGGTAATGTTCCTCTGAATTTTTGCGTGTGCGACTCGAGTCAGAACTATGGCAAAGATTTAAATCGGATTCTTCTTCAACGTAATTATGTGGAGATTTGTCACTTTTCGAATTCGAGAGTATACTTTTTATGGTTAAATCATTTTTCGCGTCTTCCGAACAGGTTACCGAACACGGTGGACTTGGCAAAAGTCGTTCTAAATGATACGATGACTGTTTCGAAGGTGTAGCAGATAAGGATATTTTATTGCAAGGTGGCGAAATTGTGGAATGAATATCATCCGTTCTTTCGTCGTTAAAATTATTATCTGATTGTTTAGATAGATTTAACTTTTTAGCCTGTGCCTCGCTGTTTCTCAATATCGTTCGAGATATAGGCTTCAAATTTGGTATACTAGTGTAGCGAGTTGGAGTTGTATTGTCATTTTCAGAGGGATTCCCGTAACCACGATAATTTTGAGAATCGTAAGGATTTTTGTAATGTTTATAATTATTGTGAGATACATTTTTCACGATTGCGTCATTGTAATCTTCTACATCGTACTCGTCTAAGTCTGCATCGGAAAATTGATTTTCGTGCTTCAAAAAGTTAACCGTACTTTCGGGCGATTCGATTCGATTTTTTGACACAGTAGAACCAATTTTCGACGAATATTGCAGAGAAGGAACTGTTATCGATAATTCAGGGAAATTTTTCTCTATTTTCTCAGCGAAATTAGTTTGCGAGTCCGGCGATTTACTGGTTGGCAAAATCGTTTTCGCCGGTAGATTGGGATTTTTGTAATTTTTCTCCGTCGGTTTTGTCGCCAACGACACTGTTATATCTGGAGTTTTTCTCAAAACTGTTAAGATCTCGGCATTTTTCAGCGCAGCCAATTCTGATTCTTTATCGAAGTTTGTAGAAGATGTGGATACTATATCTGTACTTGTAGCCGTGCAATTAGTAAAATCTACATTATTCGATTCGCACTCGGATAAATTCTTTTCGTTTTTATTGTAATCGACGATTTTTACAGGTTTCTCTTGCGAGCTATTATCCGTTTTCTGATGTTTCACCGATTTCTCCAATCTCTGAATCGTTTCGTCCAAACTTTTGCTGGCAGAGCGCTTGAGATTTCTCTCTTTTTTCTCGCAATTCGCCAATTCGGGCTTTGAATGTTTTTCGGTTTGATCGATAAACGACGCACCACCGAGCTTCGTACAGCTTCTCGTCAAATCCGTACTGTCGATTAAATTAGGTTTTGTTTCTTTAACGCTTATAGGAAAATGATTCGAGTCAAGCATATTCAGAATTTCTTCCAAATCCTCTTTATTTACAGCAGCAGTTTCACTATCTAAGTCAATATTATCATCACTATTATTTTGATTAAAATTGTCTAGAACACTCGCCTCACTACTATTACTAACATTCTTCTCTAAATTCGCCTCTAACTCCGTTCTACTTATTATATTATGTATTTTCGTTGGCAGTTGCGATAAGTGTAATTGTTCTAAGACTACGCGAGGCTGTAAATTTTGATTCTCCTTGAGCTTGCCGAAATCGTTGCATTTCTTGTGTTCGCCGTCCATTGCGTCGACCTCCTCGTCGTCAACCGATTTTTTATCCCTAGCATCGTTAACGCTACTTGTATCAGTCTTTTTTATATCATTTATACTTTCATACTTCTTTTTAAATTCTTCCTTAATTTTAACCTCACTCAAATTGTCTACTTTGATTTTGTCAACGATCTCCTGCTCGAGCATCAACCTTTTCCTCTTCTTCAGCTTATCCAGCTTCCTTCGCTTTTTCATTTTCCAACTGGTCGTCACCAGTGTCTCGCTCAACACTTGATCCCCCACCAATTCGATTTTTCTCTTCTCCCCGTGTTTCTTCTTCTTATGCTTATGCCTCTCCTTCTCGCCGTACGCGTCGTCTACGCCGTCGATCTGTCCATCGTCGATCTGGTCGATTTTCAATTTCTTCAGCTTCATACCATCGGCCGACGTGTTTTCCTTCTCTTCATTTTTCGCGTTGGTCGAAAATATCTGCTCGCAATGGCGATCCGCATCATCGTCTCGCGTGGACTCGGTGACGGGATGCGTGGTCAAGGCCGTCCGAGGTATGGAGCGCCATCCTTGCGGCGTTTTCGTCAGCTTTATGCGATTGCGCTTGTCGTAGTCCTCGCATCTGATCTCGACGATTCGCTGCTCGCACTGGGCCGCCCACAAGAAGATCGGATTGACTTTCGGCCGTTTCTCCTCGGCCGCTCCTTCGCCGATCGGATTGCTCGGAGCGTTGCTGCTGCTGCTGCTGCTGCTGCTGTTTTGATTTGTATTGTGCGTCGGGAAGTTGTTCTTTTGATTGTTATCGCCGGAGCTGTGGCGTCGCTGATGCTTCTGGTGATGGTGATGATGGTGATGATGATGACGCCGTTGACGTTGGGGCACTATGCCCCTCGTAGGGGCCGTACTCATTACTCCATCCAAAGCGCAGTAAGTCCTGCACTTCGCCCAATGTCTTAAAGTTTTAACGAAATCCTCCTTAGGCGGAATAATGACAGCATTTCAAAATTTTTAATTCTCGAACTACGATAAATTGCACGACTCTATTATACACTCGCTCCATGTAGGAGTAGGAGAGTAGCAGGTACTTTTATTAAAATATATTATTTTGAATAATCACTTCAAACTTAATAATACTTTTGCACGTTATTCAACAGAATATTTAGAAATTTGATTTGTCATATTGTTGAGAACTGTCGTTCCATTTAATCAATCGACTTTTTAAATTCTTAACCTTAACATCACTAATCGATTAGTAAAGGTCGTTGCACTGCCACTTGCTTTTAAGCCAGGCAAACTATACGAGTTTAGTTACACAACACAATTCCTTATCATTTCTTTTTGTTGTTGTTGTTAAATTTCAATTATTTATAATTTTTCAACACTCCTTTTCGCACTTCAATATCGAGCCGAACTTTCCGAAATTTTATTTCGGAATTTAATCTTATAAATGTGAACCGTAGCGCAGACGATCAATACTGGAAGCGACTAGCTTTACTCAGCTGATACTTCAGCGCTAGAATGTAAGTTCTAGAGTCATCGACGACAGCCGAGGTCACGTTTTCAGAGAACAATTAAATAATTTCACAAAACGAAGCCAGAGCCTAATTGAAAATTAAGCAATGTTGAATTTATCAATCCCAAGACTGCTTGTTCTCTGTCCACATACACACACACACACACGCGTGCACACGTTAATACGTGTGAGTCGACGTTAGAGCGACTCCCTCGTCGCGAAGTTTCGTCGTACATTTAGCGAAGCGAAATAACGCGCAGCAAATGCTTGCACTCATATTACAGTCCGCTGCTCTCTTATATGCCTCGACGTATACCAAGTATCGGCCGCGTTACAATCACATTTTCCAAATCCTTAGCACTGAAGTGGCACAGCAGAGACACACATAGGCGCGCGCGCGTCTCGACTACATTATGCAGCCTTCACTTGATTTTTCTCATCTCATGCGCCTCTCGGCAACGCTGCATCGCTATGCCAATGTAGCCGCCTTAACTTGACTCGTTTAGCCGTTATTGAAATACCTTGTTGGATGTAATTGCATGTGTAGGCGCGCGCGGAGGTGCGTATCAAGGGAATCAATAGTTTATGTATGCCTCTCCCTCTCCTCGATGTCGTGTTTTTTTTTTTAATACCAGGCCGAATAAAGCCAATGCGAATTTCGGCGATCGACACTGGGCATAAGCCGACGATCAAACTTGAATGTGCTTTGCTGCACAGACACGCATACACTGTGGGCGAGCTAATGAAAATTACGAAATAGACGCACAACGCACACTCGCACAGCAACTGCCTAGTAGATACTGTCCTCATCGACACGGTGGAGCTGTGCCGCCGCCGCCGCTGCTGCCGCCGCCACAGCCGCGCACACGACGCCCCCGCGTCTCTCTATGTATGTACGTATCACCACTACTACTACTGCTGCTGCTGCTGCTCTCCCACCCATTTGACCCTCCTCTTTCTTTCCTCTCTGCAGCGCGCGCTCGCGCCGGGTCTCTGCCCCGTGACTATCAACTCGAGCCTGTGTACGTGTGCAGAGATAGACGAAAGAGAGGAAGAGAGAGAGAGAGAGAGAGAGAGAGAGAGAGAGAGAGAGACTAAAAGAGAGGGAGTAAGACGAGTACGAAGGAATTGGCGAGAGATAGAGTCTCGGTAAGTTGAGAAAGAAAGAGAGAGAAGGAGGGAACACGAACGAGCGGAAAAAGAAAAAGATAGAGAGAGAGAGAGAGAGAGAGAGAGAGAGAGATAGACGAGTGGATGGGAAAAGAAGAGGGATGATGGTTTTGCGGGTGTGTGCGATGTACGTGTTTCAATGTGTCTGTAACGCGCACTCTCTACTTAATCGCGCTTCCTCGCCGGCCTCAACTCTTTCTCACTCCTTTTTCGCTTGGATTTGTGTCTTTCGTCTTTTTTATGTATTATTTTTTTTATATTTTGCACACTACCTGCAGCCGAATTATAACGATATTAATGTAACATTAAAATGTAATTTGTTTAGGATATTTTGTTAATGTATTGTTAAGCAATTTAGATTATTGCAAATAGATTTTGAAAAGAGTGGGTTTGATGAACTAACAGTAAAAATTCTAACGAGTAGAAAACAGTTTAAAAGTCGAACTTTTGCTGATTGCTGATTTTCTTTCCTTTTTCAAACTTGATTGAAAATACGATTATGGCTTCTTTATACGTTTTACTTATTCAATTTCGTCAAATAATATCTCAAGTTTTCGAGATCGCTCTGAATTTATTTTATTTTACTTTTTGCTAATAACTTAAAAAGGTTTATTTAAAATTACTTTTATTAATTATCGTCGATTTACGTCCGCGAATCCATATCAGATCCAATCGTTATTATTTTATTTATATATCAAAGTTTTGCATTGACTATTGTCACTTATATTGCCAAGTAACTTTTAGTTTTTTGGACATATAACGTGTTACTAAAATTTTCTTCTCATCACTATACATATGAGTAATAATAACTATTTTCAAACATTATATTCAAGTCTACTGTAACGTCCGCCCAAATTCCGAATACTTTTGTTTTAGCATCAACCTTTTGGTCTACTATGTCAGGGAGAAAACAGTGCATTTGGTATTCCGTGTTTTTTCGATGTAATTTTACCTTTTTAAAATCCGAAACCAGGTACGCGTTTAAAATTCTCGGTATGTAGTCCTTTGCTTTTTCCCGAACGTCATGTACGTTTGCTACAATTGTGTGTGGGTATACGGCTTTGGCTTTATCGATGGCGAGCTCTCGTTTGCTAAACAAAAATCTCTTTCTTTTATAGCCCTAATGCCGCTCTGTTCTTAGCCTTGCCGTCTCGTATTAACTCAGATAACGTAACCCTCTCAGATTTAACGTTCACTCTAAGATGTGATTCATCTTGGCTATTGAAAATTACATAGTATCGAATACTTTAGGGAGCGTTTTTTATTTGTTTGTTCTTTTATTATTTTTATCTTAAGTTACACTGAGTTTTTTACCCTAGTTTGCTCTGCTAATTAATTACTTAGCTTTATATATTGCAAAATTAATAGCAGATCAGTTCCAGGCAAGCCTTTATGGTCTCATCTGGTCGCAGATAATCACTTTCACTTTCCTTATTTTATTTCTATTGCTATATTTCAAACAATACGCACTTATACGCAGATTTTTCTTTAACATGAAAATTAAAAAATTTTGTAAAAAGTTACGATTACTGGATTGTCACACTGCATTGATTAAAAAGTTTTGCAACGCGTTTTGACTGAATCAACACTTACATCACGAGGACCATCTAATGCAGATAATTTATTTGCATTTTCATAACTCCTGTTAATAATTATCATTCATTGCGTATTTAAATTTCCCGCCATACACAGAATTTGAATTAAGCGCGCAGTTCTGGCTTTGGCCTAGTAGAGAACGCTTTTGCCGATAGTTAGTTTTTGATTCGGTTGCTAAGTTAGAGGTTTCTTGCTAATCCGTTATCTTGTACTAGAAGATACTGAATCGACGATCTTCCGCAGATTATTTTCAATTCAAATTATTAAAATAAATAAGTTAAATAAATTTATGTACTTCTTTTTTTATTTCAAAGATGAATTTGATAATTTTTAGTTAGTGCCCTTGAATATACTTTTTATTACGAAGGATACTCATCAAATTTATTAATCAATTTAGTTTTGCGAATTTTGAACTGAATCCTTCAACTTTGTATTTTTCAAACGGAATTATAAACGAGTAATTTTCAGGAAGATACGAGTTGTAACGGGGTAGATTTTCGAGGGGTTGACTTGCTTGATCGAGCTTGTCTTCCGTGACAGAGTATACAAATCATGTACTCAGTAACATGTCTGGGCCTTTAACACTACTCGAAAAATTTTCAAAGAAATTGAACAAAAATCCTTGTCAGTCTTTATTATCTTTTTGTTAATTTAAATTGATGATAAAGCAAAATTATTTAATGGATAATACCTAGATAAAACAATATCTTGCGGAAATTTCATATAAAAAAATAATAATGCCTTCTTTTTTTTTTGGAAAATTGTAACACTCAAAAATTTTTTGCATTATCACCCACCCTATTTTCAGTCATAAGGTAAAGTCCATTTTCGTAATTTCCGCCCGCGATGATTCAATTTCGTGTTCTCGGAACAATTGCGCCGTATGCGCCAATTTTCGAAAAGCCTTATCATTTTTCGCGCGACAGGTGTGTGTGTGTATGTTCGCGCGCGATGAAATCAATCGATAAGCGCGCGTCACCCGCAAAATATCCCTTTTACGCCTTGTATAGCAAGATGCGCGCCTGTCTCTGCTGCGTTTGCTTATCCTTCGCGCGTTTTATCAGTCCACGCAAAAGGATGACGAAAAAGCGACAAGCACGCGTGTGTATGCCCAGGCCTTCGATATGACACAGAGACGTCAATGCAGGAGGGAAATCACAGAGCGGCATATTGCAAACAGTTTAAATTAGGCTGTATATATAGAAATCCTTGTTCCAATGCGTCAGCCGATAAACTTACGCAACTTCGCAGTTCATTCTACTTCCAATCTCTTTCATTTCTCCTTCTCTCCCCCCTCCCTTCTCTCACTCTGTATACAATTTGTTTTTTCTACTCTCGCCCGGGCCTAGTAATTCCCCAAATAAATGCGTTTGCGTAATCAACAAAATCACAATGGCCCCCCCCCCTACCTGCACGCTGCACGCGCCGCTGTACGTGTATCGCCAGCCAGATTTGCATATCATCCCGTAAACGTGCGCGCAAGAGAGCAGTATATGCGGTCCATACCGGCGCCAAGCCCCCCTCAAAGAGCGTCGAGAGCCTCGAACGAGCCCCACATAAACCATCTCTCTCGCGCGCGCGTCTTTAATAAACCCATCCCGATATCTCACGGCAGCTTCTTACGATCTCCTCGTGTTTTCCTTAACACGTGTGTGATCGGCGTCACGTAATCTGCGCCTATGGATATCCTATATCGTACAGTCGGCTCCCCCCACTTTTTCTCTCGATTAACATCCGCGCGATCAGCCAGCGTGGAGACGTGGGCCTGATCGAGGCGGCTGGTGGACCGCGGCCGGGCCATCGCTCGCGGCTGCTCTCCCCATAATCATCGGCATATAAAAGCCTCGGGGCCGAAACGTCACGAGCCAGTACCCCCGAAACTGGCGAGCTACTCGCATCGGTAAAAATCCCCTGCGCGTTAATCGGGGAATCGGCGCGGATTAAGAGGAGGAGCGAGCGGGAAAGAGAGAGCCGCGCGTCGGCGCCCCTTATCGGCCGCGCCCGGCGTCCGTGTGTGTGTGTGTGTTGAGTTCGATCGG
This sequence comes from Anagyrus pseudococci, assembly GCA_030522585.1. Taxonomy (NCBI): domain Eukaryota; kingdom Metazoa; phylum Arthropoda; class Insecta; order Hymenoptera; family Encyrtidae; genus Anagyrus; species Anagyrus pseudococci. The sequence continues at coordinate 107,516 of JAPYYQ010000045.1, read as the reverse complement.
CGGCGGAGGTGGCCTCCTCCCCCGCCGCAGTAGCACACCGCGCTGCGGACACATAGCCACGGAGAAAACGCGCGGCGGCCAGTCTCTCGGCTCGATAAGACGGCCGGTAGACGAAGGAGACGCGCCTGCTGCCGGCGCCAGTCTCCCGAGTGACCCACTGTTAGGCGGAGCACTTTTCGAGCGCACCTCTCCGGAGCCTCGCTCGTATTAGGTGTACGTACAAAGTGCTCGGAGGTAAAAGAGAGCGACGCTGCTGGGTTGCCGAGGCTACGCTGGCAAGCTACCTGACCGAGTGCAGCATAGCTTGCAGCTCGAAGGAGGCCAAGCTCGGAGACTTCAATTCCGCGCGCGCGCGCGTTTGAACGCCGGCGCGAGTGTGTGCTTTTCATCGAGCCGCCCTACGGTAGCTGGACTCTGAGCGACGAGAGGGCAGGAGAGGCCAAATGAGACTGGCCGCTGGCGCTTTGATTATCGCGGCGACGACATGCTCGCTGAGATTCACGAGCGACTCGCCGATGATGTTTCGTTAGCGGTGCCTGTCCTCGAAGCTGGCTGATACGGTATTTCGGCGAGGCGCGTAATATACCTGGCAAACTTGGAAATTTCTGCTCGAGCCGAAAGTGAGCGCGTAGAAAGAAACGGAGATTAAGGAAGAGGGAGGGAGTGAAATAAAAAGTGGACGCGGCAATAAAGGACTATCGGAGCGAAGGCGAAAGCCAGAGAGAGAGAGAGCGGGTGGGGGCCTTAATTGCCGGACGAGAAGACGTTCTCACAAGGTGGCGGAGGAGGAGGAGGAGCTGCCTGGAGGACGGAGAACGTGATTGACGAGTAGGCCCGCAACCGAGAAAGAGAGAGAGAGAGGCGCAAACACGGACAGTCTCACACGCGCTTGTAATTAATACAGAGTTGGAGAAGAGAGCGAGAGAGGGCGAATGAGAAATCCCGGGCGCTAGCGGCGGCAATGGAATTCCCGGCTGCTATGGACCTAGCACGGGAGCTGTAGAGATCTCGTCCGACTGCTCGAATAAAAATATACGCCTCGATATACAGGAGAAGAGGGAGAAAGTATTGAAAAATAAGGTAGAGAAGCAAGATAGAGAGAGACGACGACGGAGAGGAGACGAAGAGACAGAGAGAGAGAGAGAGAGACCGGCTGGCCGAGCGAGATTCGGAGAGCGGAGCTATGTGGGGCCCGCCGATGAGCCTCTCGCGGTTTATCATCCTCCTTTGGTCCTGCTGCTGCTGCTGCCTTATCAACTCGAGCTTCGTCCTCGCCGAGGAGAACGAAGTCGAACCGACGATTCACGTGCTCAGCGCCGGATTTGGCGAGGTAAGCCTACCTTACGACTTGTCCCCCGCATACCTAGTCCTTATCATCGGCCACATAAGGCTGGAGCTTCCTGCGCCTCCTCCCACTGACTCTCATACCTTCCGAACTTCACTCTATGTATCTAAGTAAAAGTTATTTCATCGTTATACATATACATTGCTCTGGGTTGACTAACACACAGTCTTATAGGCACGTTATGTGTGTATAGGGCTCGTACAGTGTCTCTGGTCGGTCATCATCCGTTTCGTCATTTTATTTTAAACGAGCCGACGAGAGCCGGGCCGATTTTAATTACACGAAAATCACATACCGACCGCATACGGGTGTGAGAGCCTCTCTCTCTCTCTCGGGAATTTAATGACACGGCTGGCCGAATCTCCGGATTGTGAGACGCGCGGAGAGAGAGAGAGAGGCGTTTACTTTACGCGATATTACGCAGGATCGCTGTGGAAAACGCGTAAACAACGGGAAAGAAAGCATTTCTTCTCGCTGATGGCTTAATTCTCTCCTCTCGGCGCTTCTTCTTCTTCTTTTATCGGAAATATGCGAATCCGTGACGTGCGTGTGCCTCCATTATACTCTCATTCTGACGTGAATTTCTTCTTTCTCCAGCGCTTAACTCGCATACGCACACGCGTGTCCGTGTGTGCAACGCAAAAAAAAAGGAACGTAAATCACGATTAATTGTTTCCTTCTTCTTTCTTTCTTTTTATTTTTGCCAAAAAAAAAAGCACAGCCATCGAGCCAAAAGCCACTTTCTTATAACGTAACGCGTTATGCCATACGCACACGGAGACAGACAGAGAGTCGAGCGTCTGCCGATTATAATCCTTTCCAAAATTTCCAAAACGCGCTTGGCTCTCGGCTTTCCGCGAATGTATCGCTTCTATCCAGATTCCCGATTGCGCACCTTCTAACCGCAGAGATATAATCCAGAAAAACGCCCCCCCTCGAGGCTTCTTGTATACTCGTAGCTTTGTACACGCGCGATTTGACGTCGATATAGCGATCTTATTTTCGACTCTTTTATATACTGCAGGCCAAAGTTTACGCGATCGAGAATACCCCCGGCGCCTGGTTTTTCCCCGGGCGCGAGCGATCGAAGCAACACCGGGCCACTATTGATTTGTACGCTTGTTCTTTCTCCTTCTTTTCCAAAGCCTTTTTGCTTCCCGGAATCTCTCGGCAATTTGTTAAAATCGACGCTCTACTCTCTCGCGTGTTCCGCTTATTTTTTGCTTAATGTACACTCAACGCTTCTGCGTATGTATATATGAGGGAGTTGGAAGTTTTATTGTTTAAAAAAAGTTCCAACTTTATAATCGCAAGGCCAATTTGGCGGCTCGTTTGTTTAGCGCCCAGCGCTGGGTTAATAATCCAATTACTAATTAGCCGCCGATAACCATCTGTTGTTCCAGCAAGTCTCCAATCTTTTTTTTCTTTCCATATTTCTCTCTTTCTCGCTAGTTCTTTTTTTTCTCTCTTTTTCGAGACGAATTATGGGCTGTTAGCTTGGCCAAACAATTGATTATGTTAATCGAGCTGCTACTGTTGCTGTCACCGCGCGAGTACTAAACAATTCACGTTTTTCATTCCTCGCTTGCGCGGATTCCTTGCTTCGGAGTGTCTTCCTACGTATATACACACATGTGCGCTACTGCTGCTGATGCTTACCCATTATCGCTTATGATTGTCTCATAAATATTAATAAAAGCCTCATCGTTAAGAATCTATATTTACAATCAATTTTCCTATAGTTTACTTTTCAATCTACATCAGCTGTCGCTGGAATTGTATTTTTTTTTCTTCCAAATTGATCTTTGTGACATTGTTAAGTAGTTTTCAGTTGGATTTTGTGCGAAACTACTTCGCTGACTTGGGCTGCGCATAATTATCATTGTTATCTAACGTAAAGTGCAATTTACTCAAATTTTTTTGAAAATTTAGTAATTCAATAGCAACTGTCATACACTTAATTAAAAATTCGTTTTCTCAGTTTTCAATTTTTAAAATTGAAAAATTCAATTCGGTATTTCGCCGGGTTTGCTCGTTTAATCATATCATTTTGTAATAAGAATTTTTTTTAGAACAAACAAAATTTATTTTTGTTTCTCTCAACAACATTTTGTAATCGTGGAGAAAGGCATTTTTTTCTCTTTATTTAGAGCTCGAGCTTCGAGCTTTTACTAAATTAACCGTGTTTTTTATACAATTTTCTAGTTTTACGAATACATATTTGGAGCCTAATAATCGGTGGGTTTTTTTTATTCGCGCGATAGCAAGAGAAATGTTAGTTGTTAAGTCGCAAATCATCCAATAACAATAAACCACTTTTCAAACAGTACATTCCTTTCATTTTTATATCTGCGTAATTCGACCTGTCACATTTCGACGTTACAATATTATTACGATAAAAACGATTACACCGCGGTATCATACCCAACGTGTATTATTCGTATCAAAATCTTTTACGGTCTTAACGTATCAAAGTATTCATTGCTCACAAAAATTACATAAGTGCAGTATAAGCCATTTCATAAATTTGGTTTATTAAAGATAAAATGTTGAACTTCTCGAATGAAAAGTTTATTTAGCAATAAAGAAGACATCATTGGTATTCCACTCCTGACCACTCGTGCATCTCAAAGTACTCCAATGCGAAATTTTTCTACGTACGATCAATTACATCCTTCCCTCGACTGCTTTGAATTTTATTGACACGTATATAACAATACATTTTCATAGTTTTTAAAAACACACGCTTGTGCAATACCAAAATTCACATTTTTGATCAGCAAAATGTTTCCAAATACCCAATATAAATAATATTTGGATTTTTATGCGTTCATTATAGAAACGCGACTTTGAAAATAAAAATATGAGGGTTCCGAATTCGTTTTTAAATGCGCTGTAACATAAGGCTGCGGCTTTGACGTAAAGCTATATTTTCGAAAATACAACCAAAAAACGAGTTTTATTTTTTTTTAATTTACGATACGGGCGTTTCACAGATGGTCGCTTTGCCAAAATGAAAAAAAAATTCCTCCGAAGCCCCAAAAAGATCGAAGTTTAAGATACGCCGGCAATGATCGGGATTTCAACCTAACGATCACTTAAATACCCACCGCACCAAAAACCACAAAAAAAAATAATGAGAAATAAGACATTAATAATCGTTGCAGAACAAAACGTCACTGCCAGCGGAGTACAGGCACCTGCCGGTCGTAGCAAAGTGCTGCAGCTTCAACGAGGTACTGCTCAAGGATGGCGACTCGTACGACAAAGTCGCGGCGTGCTCGGCCAACACGAGCTACTACAGATTCTCGCCGTTCTTCAACGACTTCAACCTCACCGGCATCATGCTCCCCAGCTACGAGATGGAGGAGTTCGTGGCCTTGGTCGGCGATCCCTGTCGCCAATCAAGGTTAGTCAGCCGTCTCCTTTTTTTTCTTCTTTCGTTCTTTATTCTCGCCAATACTAATAATATATCGTAACCGAAGTGCGTTTATGTACACAGAGACAGACGGAGATGCGCGGCTGGTATTTCCGAACCTCTTTATCGGCGACGCTTATGTGTTCCTTATCCGTTTTATCACGTTAACACTTTGCCGAAGCCTAATACTCGGTATCTCTCTCTCTCTCTCTCTCGCACTGATACCGCGAGAGCCGAAGCCGCACTGACTTATATAGATATTTCTTTTTTATTTTTATCGCGCGTACTTTTATGTGTGTGTCTACGTACACACCTGCGCGTCCTTTAGTACAATCTGCTCTCGATTTTCCGGGAGGACTTTGCGATTATCGGATTATCCTGATGCATTTAACAAAGCTTTTTGATTTTTATAGTCTCACTTTTTTAAAACAAGATGAATAAGATTATTGTATATAGATTGTACGAGAACTAGGACACATTCGTTTTGTACTGACGCGTAGAGTTCGAAAGCGAGTATGCCGTCATACACCGGCGCGCGCGTCATAGGAAATCTGGTATACCGTTCTCCGGACCCAAAATCTATTGTGTACATGCCCGAGCCGTGTGTCCCCGGTAGTATGTATGAGTCGTACGTTTCCGGCTACGAATACTTCTTTTTTTTTCTATTTTATTACTCTCCATAGGTAATCAACGCGATAATTTAAACGAGAATCTATATGATCACCTTAGCGACAAATCGATTAGCATGAAATTATAAGGCACACCGGTTCATCTGATACTCTTTAGTTGTTCTCTTGTCTTACATTATGTACATTTGAATGGAGCAATATTTCGTCACGAAAGCTGAAGATTTGAATCTAAGATTAACAAGTCAAAAGTCGCTTATTCGTAAATCGATGATTATACAAAATTATACATACGTTATTTCGCATGTTACGATTAAAAATCAATTTTCAACGAGATTACTCCTGTACTTATGTAAATTATTATTTGAAAATTGAAACTCAAAATAAATAATATTGAAAAATTGGAGGAAAAAGTAACGACCGCATAACAACGTCTCTGATACAGTAACAATTACACTTGTGTGCAGGTACATGCTGGAGCCGGAGCTCAACAGCGAGGACGAGTATTACTTGTTGAGAAACGGCTCGGTTTACGCGCCGCACGAGAGTTTGCCCATGATGCTGATGCCCGGCGTCGACTACTGCATGGACTTCGTGCCGAATCGCGGTATCAGCGTGCTCGTCTGCTTCGAAGGTAAAAAAACTCTTTCTTTTTTTTATTATTTCTCTCTCTCTCCTCTCGCATAGGCTTTGAAAAAAAGAAAATAGTGTTTTAAGAGCAGCCGGAACTTTCTATAAATTGTGGGCAAAGCGCGGATGGAAAGTGGCGCGTCAAGTATGCTGTCGGATGATGAGCTTAGCGCTCGAGCATCTCCCGCACTAATGACGCATTTAAGCAATTTCGGAGCACAGGCGGGAAACGAGAGAACCAGCGCAACGAGCTCTATGTATGTGTCTGTGTATACGAGCCCATTATTGACCACCTGACGTAACTGGATTTCTCGCGACCGCGAGATTCCCAAGGCGCCAACCGGATGGAATGGATGTCTATATAAACATTTTTGTGAAATTTAATTTTTCGACAAGCACAGTTCATACTGTATATGAGAAAGAGATACTTTTGTTTTTATCCATTTCCCTAGTTCACGGAAAAAGAAACTTGCTTTTTCCTTCGGAATATCCAGAGAACAGATAAATGCTTGTATACATGTGGGCCAATTTGACTATCGATAAATCGCTGTAATCATTACCCAACGTTACGACAAATTTCCCGTCGTAAACGTAGCGACGCACTCATCGCGTAAATTCCACGCGCGTTACGTTTCGTCTCGATAACACAGAAAGTTTATCGCGATCTCTAGTTTTCGCGCTTTCCCGTTGTCATTACCAGTGTCTTTATCTATCGCAAAGAGCGAAAGATTAGAGAAGCCGAGGCTCGAGATTGAGCGCCCGAATTTTTTTTCTCCGTCGTTGCGCAACCGCGTACACGCCTTTCCATGACACGTTTTATCGCTAAAAAGCGAATTGAGACGTTTCGCTTGACCGTTAGTCTGTTTGGGGAAGTATGTAGACACTGCGTAAAATGGACTTTAAAAGACACGCAGAGGTGAAGAGCTTCTTATTTCCCGTATCAATTACACGCGTGAGCGATTTTGTAAAGTGGCTTTTAAGTGGACAGACTTCGGGGCCTGTGTTTAATGTTTCCGCTATGGATTACGGCCGTTTAATTTTTACGCCCGAGAGAATCGATTTTTTTTTCATCCTCGGCCAATACACGCACTCTCCGGCTTTGCCGTCTTTCTGCGCGGCAATATCGTATATAGATAAGATTGTAGAACAACGCCGAGAGACTAATTGAATTATTCTGTTCGTAATCTATCGCCATCCTTTTTTCCCCCTTTTTTTTCATCAATCAGGATCGATCATTCTTAAGACTCTCCCTCGCGAAATTAAAGAAACGAAAGAATTCATTTGAGTATCGCCAACTAAAAATAATAATGACAATTATGATGATTTTTAGATCAAGAGCCGCCGCAGTCGGATTTTCTCATAACCTTCTACGCTTGCGGCTTGATGGTCTCGGTGCCGTTTCTACTGCTGACGATCGCCGCCTACGCCATAACGCCCCGACTACTCGACGTCCATGGGATGGCCCTGTGCTGGTACTGCGGCTGCCTCGCCACGGCGTTCACAGCACTCGCGCTCGTTCAGCTCGCCAGCGATTACTTGTCCAGCGGCATCTGCACGTCTATTGGTGAGTTGATTGTTTTTTTTTAATTAACTTTTATGGCGATCGATATATAGATTCGTCTATATCGAGATTTGCAGATTGTCTGGAGATAATTTTGTAGTTGAATTTTCTATTATCGAATGTTAATTAAAAATTTGACGGAGATTATGCGCAGTCGCTAATGATTGATAAAGATAATGTAAAAATAATTTCTTGCTCTATAAGACTCGTCACCCATGCGAGAAAAAAAGAGCAAAGGTCCGATAAACCAAGTCGGAATAGACTAATATACTCGTGGCTCATAAACACCAATATAAGTAGACATTCATCTTAACTTCAAAATTTCAATTAAATTTTTTATTATCTATAGAGCGCGTAGATGCTGAGTTTGTTATTACGTATATTTAATTTTCGTGGTGGCCAATCCCTTAACCCTCCTTAGCATTCTTATCGTTGATAAAGCTCGCCACATTATTCCATCAAGCCTAAAACTCCAATGCAAGTGAAGGAGCATCGGATAAAATCCCATAACTCAAAGTCTCTCATTCAAATTTCGTTCTTTCTCAAAATTCGTTAACCCAACCCCCGCAATAAAGAGACGGAGATACTTGTACACGAAACCCGAGCTTTAGATGGGCTCGCTTTAAAACGGCATAGCGTGCAGCACGCGACAGGCTCGCTCTTCGATATCTTCGGCTCACGCGTCTCCTCCTCCTTCAAGATTTCGGCTGTGATAAGAGCAGCAAGAGAAGGACGAGGGGGCAGACGTCCGGTCAATTAAATCGGCGAAAAAGAGAGTAGGCCTTTTTTTATTTAACGAGCCTGAGGGAGGGAAAGGCTCGTTTGCTGCTCTCGCGTTATGCGCATGGAAATACGCACGGGTTTTATTTAACCGGTCAATGGGCGATGTAATGAGGCTTTGAACACTGACGAGATCGAGATATATGGCAGAGAGTTTTAAAATCGCGTGCGGAGAGCAACGTTGAACTCGGCGAATATTTAGCGGCTTTGTTTTTTTAATTTTGTCCTTTTGAGTTATATTCTTCTGCACATGCCCGCGGGCGTGCCTTGACATTTATTCGGCTGGATAATAAATAATCTTAAGAGACTGGGGAGATAGGTATCTCGGGGCTTGTTATTAATAGTCGGAGACGCCGGCTGACGATTGCGGGACGAAAGAAGTTTCGGAGCTTGCGACGTTATGAATTGGAGGGAAATTGTCAGGGTCGCACAGATACGTTTGGGAGATTGTTTTTCTATTTCGCCGCGGTCCGCGTTTATGCAGAGGAACATGTATATACGCTTGAACAGTTTAATACGCGATGAATATAAATCGTCGGCGACAGGTGTTTTATAAACATACCGAGAAGAGCGAGCGATGCGTATCTTACGAATAACATCCTCGCCACTTCCTTGGACTCACTGCGTGAATACATCGAGAAAATGTTTTCCCCCATGTAAATGACTTTTCGCGCTCGATCTCGAGTAAGAGAGACCAATGTTTCCTCTTATCCTCATTTTTTTTTCCTACTATCCGGCAGCCTCCTTTTATTTCTTCTATTTATTATTTTCTAAAAATACGTAATTTCTTCTCTTCTTTTTATTCCTCCTCAATACCCAACTGTATACATAATTGCAAAGTGACTTTGCCGGATATCTCCAAGCGCTATAAGTAACAATGTAATTATCCAACTTTTCTGCAAAAGGCGGTTGCGTGATAGATGTGAAAAAAAAAAGGAAAACGGGAAAGAAAATGTCGATTGAAAACCGGGGCTTGTATACTTATAAATTTAACGAGATTAAAAAAAAAAGGAAAATTGCGCAATAGCGAATTAGGGAATCGGAGGATAAAGCCCGAGCTTTCTGTTTCAGCCTTCGTCATCCAATTCTCGTTCGTCGCCTGCTTCTTCTGGCTGAACGTCATGTGCGTGGAGACTTATCTGCTGGTGCGCCGGCACGTCGAGCGGGCCGGCAGTCTGCCCAAGATCGAGCCGAACCGGCTTTTCTTCTACTACTCGCTTTGGGCTTGGGGCCCGACCGGCCTTCTCATTGCCGTCTCCATCTTCATGGACCTCGACCCCATGATACCCGCGACTTACGTCAAGCCCAACTTTGGACGCAACAGCTGCTGGTTCAATTGTAAGTAGAGTACTTGTTTGTGGTTTTAACTTTGATTTACTTTATTTCTTTTCGATGTGGTGTGATAATGAGTTGGGTGTTGTAATAAAAGAGTATATAGATAGAAATCTGAGGAAATGTTTTAAAAAATATTGATATTAATTTTTTGATATGGTAAACTTACATTTCAATGTTAGAGATGATCTTATAAGAAATCTAATCGATGTAATCGAATCCGATCTTTATTGGCTAGACAGTTAACCGAATTAATTTACGAGTCCATATATGTGTACGTATTGTCCACGTGTACCTTGAGACTCAATTTCACGAAAGACAGCGTTTACAATGACTTCAATAATTAAGTAAACTCGAAAATATGATTTCAATGTATGTTTTTTTTTCATTTCTCGTTTATTTGTTCGTTTGGTCTGTACAAATACAATGGTTTACATAGTCTACGTAAAAATCACATCACCTCAAAATAACACAAAAAAGAAATAACGCTTATACGCACGGATTCGTGATAACCCGTGCGTCTGTCGATGCGAATCTCAACATCGCGCTAGTGTTACTTTTTTTCCCCGTTACTTCCCTAATTGCACAATTGATAATAATGTACATCTCCGTAACGCCGTACTAACAAACAACAACTGATAGATATACGCTATATAGTTTATATCCCGCCCGGTTTTTCCCCGATGATTCAAGTCTATACGTGTATTTACCCCAAATTCCTATAGGCTGCGGTCTCCTTCTCGCGCAGCTCTTTTATATGAACATGAATAAAAAAATAATAACTTGCTCGCTACCTAATATGATGTAAAAAAATAATCTGCGCACTCTCGAATTATACAATTAAACTCTGGCGCAAACGTTCAACAACAACAATATCCCGCGATTTAATAACGGCGGTATGGTACTAGTCCACCTACCGTTTCCTCTCATTCTGTCTTTCTCTTATTCTTCCTCTCGTTTCTCTCTCTAATTGAACGTTCCTGATTCATTTTAGCGGACGAAGAAGCCAAGCCGTACTTTTACGTGCCGGTGAGCCTGCTGGTCTGCTTCAACTTCGTGCTCTTCGGCCTGACGGCGCTGGAGATAACGCGCTACCAGCGCGACCTCGATCTCCGCCAGCTCGCGCACAATCAAGAATCGGACCGCGAGGAGCGTCGCCTATTCCGCCGGCTGAAGCGCGTCTTCTTCGTCTGCCTCGGGCTCTTCTTCCTCATGGGCATCAACTGGGCGATGGAGCTGATCTCGTGGTGGGCAGGTGGCAATCCCCTGGCCTGGTCGGCCTTCGACCTCGTCAACGCCCTCCAGGGCATCCTCGTGTTCGGGCTGTTCGTCCTGCGCCGGCCCGTGCGCAACATCATCTGGTGCCGAATACAAAAGCTGCGGGGCCTCCAGGTGACCGAGCCCGAGCTCGGCAGCATGGCCCTCTATCTACTGCCGGTCATCAACGCCGATGACTCACTGCCACGAGAGCGACTGCTTAGCTAGGGTCGAATTGCCTCAGGCTCGGCCTGAGGTGCTTGTACACGCTCACACACACACATAAGGCTTCAGAGCTTACAAACACGGAATCGCGCGATTCCAGGACTGACAGAAAGTGGGGTTGTTCCGAGTTCTATACGCGAGCTCTCGCTTTCTGAGAGTATCGATAGGAGATCAAGTGCGACTAAAACAGTCGGCGATTAAAAAGCATTGTCATTACTATAACATTAATAATAATCATAATCCATAACGATAATAATTATAATGATAAGCACAGCAGGAACAGCATCAATAGCACTAGTAGTTCCAGTATAGGAATAGTTGTAGTGATACATATTAGTTAGTTTAGCAGTAGAAGCCAGAGCTCTCGCTTAAATTTGTATAGTAATTTATTTTGTACTCTCTCTCTCTCTCTCATCCGCACAGATCATTGCCCTAAAAACTTTCAAATCCATGAAGCATTGTTGAACATAGTGACCAGTTATGTATATGTAAGAGCCGAAACGACAGAATGAAGTACTAAAATCCTGTTCAGAGCCAGGGTAACCATCGCACATCCGCGCCACCTTTTTGTTCGATCATCATTATACTAGTCATAATTTATAAAAAATAAAATAAAATAATAAATATAAAAGTAATACACAAGTATCTAAGTTTGCTTAAAAAGCGATTGTACGAAGAGCGCCGGCCATGTGTTACGCTCCCACACCACTCCAACATGTTATAAATATATATCTATATACATTTATATGTGAATATAATATGTATATGTATATAAATATATAAGCTCTAAATATGATAAAACACGAGTGCGCGATCAACCGTTGCACTCGTGAAACCAGGTACCAAAAAGTAATGTTAGAATTAGCGCGCCGCAGACTTGTCTCCGGGCTTCGTTCCACTTCGAATTGTAGCAACCGTCGTCATCTAATAACGCATATACGGTTGACCGTAACGTCGACGAGTTTTGGAGCTACTTTCGATGCACAGGAGAGGTCCGAAGAGCAGCGACGCGCTGTCGATCCTATCGCAGTGGCCGCAGCTTCCAGGTCGTGCCTGGTGATAACTCGGAGCGCCGGTGTGCCGGGAAGGCTGCGCTCATGCCCAGGATGCCCGTGATGTCGCCTCGCTGGGCTACGTACACCAGGCGGTACATGCCGGTCGAACGGACGCTCGAGTCCCCGAAGAATATTGTCTCCGGGATTCCGCGAGACTCTGCGCTGGATTCCGCTTTGCCTGAAATTTCGTCAGTTCTTTCATTATTACGTGCACGTTAACGTTATAGGAAGCTTCGCTTCGTTAGGCTTAAGTGTAACATTATCACTGTCTTATGATTAGTTTTTCTTATATTGGTCACGTGAACGCGTGCGCGCTTCTGTTACGCCTAAAATCTTACCAAAGAAATAGTTTTTTTTCTTTTACGTACTTAATGTTAGATTTAAAGTATAATTTGTCCTTTGAATCAAAAAAAGAAACGGAACATTTGAAAGATTGAACAAAATATTTGTAAATTTGAATTTTAAAGATTTAGATGATATAATGAAACGCTATTGTAAATATTGTGACGTTTTCAAATAAAATATTAAAAGAATGAAAATAAATATTCATCTTATTTTATATATAAACAACTAACCACTGCAATAATCATTTAATGTTTGATAAATTTTCTAAATTGTTTGTAAGTACCATATGGTGCAAAGCTCTTTTATAATTCTATTGAATATGTAAAAATGTTTTACCTCTACTAATGTATTCATATACAAGATATTCATCAAAACTCGAAAATCCATCGTGGTACAATCCAATCCAGTCACTATCATACGACCTTCCATTTCCTATTAATCTGTAGGTTGCAAAGTTTTCTTCATCAACATACCATTCGGTAATAGGATCAAATTCAACCTTATTTATAGGAATGTGAGGTCTTATCACAATATCAAACTCTCCACTAACTGGTTTATGATCAGATTGAACATAACTAGGGTAACTTTTGTAACTATACTGCACTACCTTCAATTTAACATCTTCATAGACGTCTTTGTTTACTTTATATAAAATTCTATCTGTCCAAGAAGGTCTGCGTCTGAAAATAAAACCATTTTGTAAGCTACTTTTGTACTTATTGCACTTTATCGTTATAAAATTTTATACTAATATCCTTTATTGATGGTAACAATAGCTTTACCATCTTTAGAGGCTTTTACTGATAACCAGTGATGAAACACTGATTACTAAGAAAGATATATTGATACCACATAAAAAGATAAAAGTCTATCTTTAAAGATAAACTTAAAATGAGTAACTGACAAAATAAATTTTTACTTGATTGGCTAAAAAATAAGTATACTCTTCTTACTTAAAATCAAATTCTTGAGATGCAAATTCGTATTTGTAGGTTGGTGGGAATGTTATTTTTTCTTCTTCCAGCTCTGAAAAAGCATCATTACTAGCCATTACTAATTTCAACTGGTCTTTTGCTAATAAGACATCTAATTCATTTTTCTTGACAAGTGTATCAATATCTGCTGCAGATAAGCCTTCTGCTAAACGAAAATTGAGATCACCAATCCAAAATACATAGCTGGAAAATTTAATCTTAAAATGTTATAAATGAAATTTATTTACAAAAAATTTATAAATGAGACTTACTCATGGTAGAAAATGTTTGACATATTAGGCACATTATATGAATGTTCTCTAACAATAGTATTGTAGTCTGAAATCCTATCCGCTAATAAGTGGTCATGTGGCGTTAAATGAGAATTCACCATACATACATTGACTCCATATATATTAAATCTTATACTGACAGCACCTTTATTTCCCTTTATTCAAAATTATTAAAACATTATATGATGTACATTCTATTGACTAAATGATCTAAATTATGTTTACTTACCCACATTCCACCAAAACCAGTCTTTGTATATTGGGCCTCTACAGATTTCAGGTTTGTAACATGTTTTCTAAGGCAGAATACATTTAAGACAAGCCCTTGCAATCTTTGTGTCTTAAGTTTAACGTAATCAAACTCTTTCAAGGCTTCTCTAAATTAAAAAATTAATGTGCTTAGTAAGTTAAAGAAGAATGAGAATCATATAAGGTGAATGTTTTTAAAAAATTTACCTGAATACTTTTGTCCATGGATCTTCAAATATAATGTCCAAAACAATATTTTGGGGTTGAGATTTGACCTCTTGTAAACTGAAAAATGAAAATATTATTAAAATTATAACTTGTAAGGTAAACATAAAAGAATGAATAGATTCTTACCCGATGACATAAATATCAGCCAACTGCCTTGAGGTGGTAAAATGGCTTAATCCTAATAATTGCCTCAAATCTTGTTCTGGATATTTAGTTGCTACATTCCATGTTACAAAGTACAACCTGAAATTTTTATGTAATTTGATTACATCAAAGCTTGTTTCGCTAGCTGCACATTCAACCAACAATAAGCTTGAAAAAGATTCACAACAGCTACTTTCTCTAACACTCATCAAACTTCAAACGCATGAATATTCTATTTAAGCTCAGTGCCAGTTCAATGACACAGTTTTAACAGTTATCGTACAATAAAAACTTTGACTCTGAGCAACTAGTAAACTCTTTGCCAAGCACTGCTGTAGCAAAAACAAGCTGCTAATTTCGAATTACCTACAATTAAAGCGGCAATATTCTACTGTAAGAGAAAGCTAGAAGAGATGTAAAACATCAGCAAGAGAAAAATAGTGGAGTTTATAAAAAATGCAGGCCTCAACAGAGCTGTCTTAGAGACCAATCAATAGCAAAGCTCTGAAAGTGGAGTAATATTTTATTCGCATTAAGGGCTGCAGAGCCTGCATAATAGCTGCTTAAATAGAATATTTTGCAATAAAGCCAGCTACGAACAACGATTTTCAAAGATCAAGAGGGATGGATACTCACTTGAGCCGCTCTTCCCCGCAAGTTGCCATTTTTCTCAAGGCCAACTATAATTCCTAGCAGCAGCAGACGGCTAAACACGTCCAACCACTTTGACGGCAGAGCGACGCGGGCAGAGCGAGGGAGGGAGGCAGAGATCGGTGTGTATACGTGTATGTATATATAGAACACTGGGCGCGTGGGCGAGCTACTGCGGCGTATATATCTATATATATTTGAGTGAACTAGGGAGAATCGAAATCGAAGTGATCAGCGGAGTCTTTGGGCCGGGGCGTGCAATAAAAAAGGATGAGCCAGCAGCAGCAGGAGCAGTGGTCGAGGCGTCATATTCAGCCGAGTTAGCCGCGAGTGTCCACCGCACACACCTCTCACCGGATTTCACAAGGCCCCTTCTTCTTTGCTTCGCCGCTACTGCAAGTGACCATCGCTGGCGGCGGCAGGCTCGCCGCCTCTCGTATCTCCCTCCATTCGACCCCACTACCCGGGCGGCTTTGATATATATATATGTGTGTGTACACGTGTGTATACGTGTATACACTCCGCGAGAGCTGGCCACGGGCCGTCCGTGCGCGGAGTAAGTTATAATAGACCAGAGATATTGCCAGGCGCGCACCTGACGCAAGAGCCGAGAATATTATTCCCTGGGCTGCACATCACGGCGACTTTCACGACGATCGTTTCTGTATAAACACACACAGGACGACGACGTGGTAAGCGAAGGATCATCATCCGCCGGCAATAAATATAGCGTCCAGCCAATCACTTGATATGCTCATTATTAATAGATTTTTATTGCTCGATTTACATATGTGCGTCTGCTACAGCAGTCGACCCCCTTACGTTGATGTTTGTTGTTATTTTCATTGCCCCCTTCCTTCGCAAAATCACGAATCACAAAGCGGCGCTGCCGAGCACGTGACTTGGATATATCTCGCTCGCGCGGGGGCGCGCGGGAGAGAGAAAGTCGCCGTTGGCGGTTATTTCGAACACGCTGACTCTAGTCATTCTTTGAGCTCACACTTTTATTTTATGTATTTATTTTTCAAAAATTCACTCGTAAAGTGCGCACAAGTACAGCGTGCAAAATCGGTGTTTACGCGCATAGTTTACATGCAGGATATTCGCGCGAATATGAAAATATATACTGATCGTTGCGGGGAGGACGGCTCTCTGACCAAGAAACACACTTGTTGCCGGGAATTAGAAAAACGCGATGGTTACTTTCACGCCAGTGAAACACTATGACGTGTAGGCATCATCGCGCGATGTAGGTAAGTCGCGTTATAAAGGAACGATTTAATTATATCGCTCGTAATGAGGAAAAAAAGCTTGTACTATCGTGTTAATGCAAATGGCTATAACCTCAAATAAATAAGAGGTCGCGATTTGTGCACGGTTGGAAAAGAGCGCGGCAAATGTTTGTTGGAATTTTTTGATTTTTTTTACGATAAAGTTTTATGGGGAGAGCCGGAAGTGTACCAGTTGAGAAAAATTGCATAAAAAAGAGGTTAATTGTTCATAAATTGTGAAAAATATATGTTAATCATCAATAGTTTACATTATTTAATTGGAGTACTGTATTAAGTATATCAATTAAAATTGTGTGATTTTTCGGATCTTATCTTTTCTTTTGGAAAATGTAGAGGGTACACTAGCAATAAAATAGAGAATTAAAAGTACATTTTACACGTGGTTTCTTTTTAAATTTAATTTCGAATCCTATTTTTTAAACAAAATGGTTCAATTCAATAACGTGCTGATTCCTTTCGTATCCTTGTTGCATTAATTTCAAAAAACATGATTTTTCTAAAAAAAAAACAGAAACCATTTTAATAAATTATTCATTACAGAAAGAGCTTGGAATTCGTCTCAATCTATAAGCGTTATTTTCTCTAATGAAAATGCGTTCTGTGGAGTAATGGCCTTCCTATTTATCTCTGTAAGTACTATTCCACTTGCCACGCTAGAAATATAAGAAAGGACGTAGAATCGAGTCAAACGAACAAAATAAAACAATACGCAAATTAAAAGTAATAGCTTACGACTTAAAATTTATTTATTCGACTACATTTTGACAATAAAAAAAGAGTCTTATCTTATCATTATAACGCTGCGAGTAAGCTTTAGAAAAAAAAAACAAGTTACAGACTTGACAGGCAGTAGAAATAAATACATTTACATATTTATATCTATATAAATGTATCTGCATATTTATATTATATTTATATATTTATATAAAATGTCATGGATATGATGTGATGCTATGTACAAATTATAGTATAGACGATAACGAGCGCTTAGAGAATCTTGCTATTGAAGAATTGGCCATAGTATAAAAATTAGGGGAGGGTTTGGAAGGGGGAAGCTGTTGAATCAGTACATCATTCCCGGATGAGCTCGCTGAAAGAAGACGTTGGGGTTGGCCGAGAGGGTCGTGTAAAGGTTGCCCGTGTCCTCCGGCCTCAAATACATTCCTGGAGGTAGGACGAACGTCTCCATCGGTCCGTGGATATCTGAAGTTAAGAAAGTAGGAACAAATTATAATCATAATTATTTTTTGATGCAGATATAGTTAAAAATTTAAGTCATTTTCGAATCAACTGATTTGCTAAAATTTCGATCCCTATCAAAGTTTTCCAAAACCTAATTTTTCATCACCGCCCCATATCCCTATACACTTATAACGCACATGCTCTCTCCAGGCGAGCTCATTGCGCAATAAGTACGGGGGGCATTAGCAAATTGCCTCACGCATTCCCCGGTAATGAAATGATTCGCGCAAAAAGACGCGCCGCGAGCAAAAAGGTCTCCGCGTCGCCAACACAGCCGAGGGTAGGGAGGGGGAGGGGAATAAGGAAAAAGGACACGAGAGAGAGAGAGAGAAGCCGAGCATGACTGGGCGCGCGCGTCGGCCGGAGAGAGGAAAAGGAGATATAGGCGGAGTCGCTCGTATACACGCTTGGCGCACCGCAGAAAGGTTGGCTTGACGCGTTTGCCGCGGCAAGCGGCAATAATGAGCATTACGGTAAAACGCCGCGGACTCGGCATTGTGCGCGCGCGCGTACACGCGCGAGAGGCTTTTATTCGCGCGCGAGCTTTTTCGCGGCTTATGTACGCGCGTTGTTACGTGTATGCGTTTACTACTTCGTTTAGCATATTATCGCGCCGCGGCTGTAATAAGACAGCGAAGGAATGTCGAGATGACCGGAGAATGCGACGCTCGTCAGATGATGATTCTGCGATTTTTTAAGGATTACCGCTTTAGAGCTGCTCGGTTTGCATCTGCGAACTTGGTGATTTCTAGGCTGTACACTAAACGCCACCGCCTATAGTGTACTACTGGAAGGATCCCAAGGTATATTGGGTCGATGAGAAACAGTTATATTGGAAACAAGAAACAGGCGCTTGCGGATCGATGTTGTACTTTGACGATTTTTTTTATCTGCGAATGGATCTGAGGATTATATTTGTATAATGATACGTAATAAAATTTAGTTTACGCCGGCTTAGTTTGCGAGGGAAGAAGTAACGATTATATCAGTTCCACGATTGCTGCAGTTATAGTGCTCGTAATATCTGTGAGGTTTATAATG
The DNA here is from genome assembly GCA_030522585.1 of Anagyrus pseudococci. NCBI lineage: Eukaryota > Metazoa > Arthropoda > Insecta > Hymenoptera > Encyrtidae > Anagyrus > Anagyrus pseudococci. Next base: position 88,828 of record JAPYYQ010000045.1, on the reverse strand, counting down.
ACCGATGGAAAAAAAAGCAGTGACAAAAACATCCGACGATCTGCTCTACTCTACTTCCAGATTATCGGGGACTATTTTTGCATTTGCTCCGCAACAATCGAGTGAGACCATCGTTTTGTACAGTTTCCAAAGAAAATGTCAATTTAGAAAAAAAAAAACGGAAAAATGCTCGATCAGCGCCTACGCACTAGATTGCCGAGGAACAAATTTAAAAGGAAGAAGCACGTAACTGTATAAAACGCGCGCGGCAAATCAGCGAGGAGATCTGGTTGGCCGAGAAAGCGGAAGCGTGGACGCGCGCGGCGGCGGCAGGATCGGGCGTACGGTGAAACACACGAAATCCGCAGTTCCCTTCTACAATCGCTATAATATACTTATTCGAGCAGTTCGGATTGGTATGAGGAAGAAAGAAGGCTGGAATGCGAAATAAAAATCAACGCGTAGGCTGCGTGTACCGCCGCGATTGTCTATTTTGCGGCAGAGAGAAAAGCCGATTTTCGTAGGCTGATACACGAAGGGGAGAAATTGGCGCGAAGTTGGGGAAAAAGAAACGGGGGAGAAGGTGCGGCCTCCCGGCGATAAATAGCCGTTCTCGCCGCAAGTTCAAGGAAAATCGAAACGAGATCGGTAACGCCCTCGTGATAAGCGAGCGAGGGTTTATATATTGCGTTGGTGGTCTTGCCCGGGTTAATTGAAGAGCTGATTTACGACCGAGTGATTAAGTATAGAGCCTTGCGAGTTTAATAGTCGAAATGTATTTGGCGGATGAGGGAAAGAGGTGCGGGCGTTTCCCTACTGTTGTGTTGATTAAAGGAAATTTTTTTCGAGTTTAAAGTTTTGATTAAAAAAGTTTCATACCATTTTTAATTTATAATGAAACAGATGCAGAAATGAAAAATTAATTAAGCATGTTGGAAATAAATAAAAAAAGCAGGTCAAAGATTATCGTTGCACTAAATAAAAGCATGATATTTAATAATTAGTTTTTGAGAAAGCTAAAGTGCGTACGTGTTTTTCTCAAATTTGCAAAATAAATTTTGCAAACAGCCTCACTCTCCTATTTCTTCCTTCTCGAGGAAGAAATTTCAATGAAAACTCGCGTGAATATTCATGTGCAACAAATCGTCTTTACGAGGCACGTACGTTCGAATTATACGGCGCGCACACAAGCGAGCAGAGACGAAAAAAACACCAACAAATTAAGAATAAAGAATCCAAAAAGCAAAGGAAAAAAAAAGAAGACACCGTGGAAAAGAGACGAAGCTCGGAGAAACTCGATTGCTCTTCGGCGCATTATCATAAGCGGTCAAACGTAGCCTTACCGATTCAGCTCACGCGCGCCGCCCGTGTATATGCATACCGTGGCAGTTCTCTCTCTCTCGCATATCGGCCGGCATTATCGTCGAAGGAGTAAAAGTGACCTATCTGCGCGCCACAGCAAGAAAGCCACTCCGAGTACAGTGTGTTGTTGCACGTACTCGTAAGAAGGGGGGAGGGGGGGGCTGAGAAAAGCGTTGGCTAATTGAGCCGATAGTCCGATGGCCGTGGAGTGCGCATACTTATCTCCAGAGCCGGAAGAACGAGTCTACGATCGGGAGCGGAAAGAAGGAGTGTCCCGATGGGGCTGTTAATTGAAAAGGCAAACTTTCATCGCGCCGGCACATAGCTGATAGATACGTACGCACTCGAGTGACTTCCTTCCCTTCCCCCCCCCCCATATCTTTGTAGGCTCAGGAGGAAACAGTCGCAACGACAAGGGGAGCGAGCCAACCAGTCGCGAGCCTCGCGATCCTGTTCTCTCTCTCTCTCTTTCTCGCGCCTTTTTCTCCGTCTATCCCAGCCCGTATATATTCCGCACGCCCGAGAATACACGCGGTTCCCGCACTCTCGCTCTTGGAATACATAAAGGCACAAGGGGGGAGGCAGTCCGCGTCGCCTTGCTTGCGCGCACGTAACCGCAGCTTTTACATTTTTACTACTCGTACGCGGCCGGCGATAATTCGCCGCTTGGCAATGAAACGAGCTCCCCCTCCTCCTCCTCCCTCCCGTCAGCCCGCACCCTTTGGCAGAGAGTCGTCCCGTCGGTTTAAAAACCGCCGCTTGTCATAAAAGCTTTTATATACGCCCGGAGAAGGCGAGGTTCGTCGACTCTCTTTCTACCTCCTCCTCCTCGTCGTCGTGCATCTTTGCGACCTCGCCTTCACCTACGCCATTGACTTTCCTTTTTGTTTTTCGTCCTCTCAACCTTCCCCCCCTCCCTACTCCGGCTGCTCGCAGGCTAATTCAATGAAAGTGTGAACAAATAAAACCTACCCTCCGCACGTCTCTTTCTTTTCTCTTGTCGGCGCGAGAAAGCCGCGAATCTGCCCTCTTGATTTTATTTTTCAGTTTCTACTTGGTTGCGCGCTTAGAGCACACGAATTCGCCAGTTAATTGGATCTGGCCCGAGCTAATCCGTTATACTTCGCCGTGCGGTGTATAAATTCGATCTCTCGGTTACTCCGACTGAAATATGAGCGCTTTCGATCGATTGTTCACCGGAAACTTCATCGCCGTATAGAAAGAGAGAGAGCTGAGAGAGATTACGGCCGAGTTGATCGGTTTAATAGAGCTAAAAGTGTTCTAGGTGGATGGATCGACTCCGAGAATAATTTAGAGCGATTGCCGATTTATCTTCGTGGCGTTTTTTTTTTGTGTGTGTGATCGGAAAAATTGCGATTCTATGGAAATGTTGGATTCAATGAATCGGAGATAACACTACGCGGAATACCTCAAAATCCCAGATGTTATCATAAAAATGGTGTTTCATCGCGTTTCATTTACGACTTAGCCTTAACTATATAGAACGAGTCTTTTTATTATCCGTCATGTCTAGCAACAACAGCTGACTTTGATACTCAGACGTTGAATCCCCTCCTCACTTACCTCCCGAAAAAAAACAACAACAACATTAACATACGAAACTAATTGAATTCCGTCTGGATAGACGTACGATAAAGGTAGAGAGGCTCATTATACGTCATTCTAATGAAAAGCGATAAAATAATAAAGAGAAGTGATTTATGCGCGCGTGTGCGTGCTTATATATATATATACGTACATGGCATGTGTTCAAAGTAGGATGCAGAAGTGCCGTCCGAGTAGACGGGACTAGCGCCGTGCCTGCAAGCGTTGCAGCCTGGAATTCCCGAGGAGACCAGCGCCACGCGATCTGAAATAATAAACCAAACGTTCAACAAATTTTATTTCCATTTATCGCGTTAGCAAAACAAAAAAATTTACAAAAAAGAAAAGAAATTGGATAACTTGCACTACCGATTTTCACGTACAAAGGAACGCGGCCACGTCACCCATATACCTGTCAACTTTCTCTATCGTAAAAATGGACGTGATATACAATTTTCCCGTCCGTAAGAAAAAAAAAATATCATATAGGTCAAATTCTCGTAACAAGTTTGTCAAGGTATAGCCGAGACAGCGTCGTATCGCAGCGGTCGCGAACAAAGCAATAAAGCCGCGAAAAAGTGACAAAAAAGGAGAACGTTAGAACCCGAGGCGCAAAAGTCGCGCGGTTGTTTCGAGATAAGGCATAAACATTATAGGGTAAGTAGTAACAGGATAGGTATGCACAGGCGTCACACGAGTTTATTGAAAAAAAAAAAAAAAAAAAAAAATACGCAAGAGTTATAAATCGACAAACCTGCGCTGTGATAATGCATCTTCCTCTTGAGACTAGCCTCGGCGGGCTTGAAGTGGAAGAAGGAGGGCGAGTAGCCGCTACCCGGCAGCGAGCTCAGTCGCTCGTCGCGATCGGCTCTGATCGCCGGTCCAGCTGGTCCGCCGACCACTCCGATACCGACGCCCGCTGTCTCTCGACCCAGCGCCGCCAATTGCCGGCTCTTGGGCAGGAACATGGCGAGAAAGGTGATGATGGCAACGAGCACGAGGCCGTAGGCGAGCCAAGCCTCGCGCTCGGGCTCCGGCGCCAGTAGGGAGCCGATCGCGCTCACCAGGCAGACCGGCAAATCGAGGCTCACCGCCAGCCCGATGTACATGGACTCGTGAAAGTTGTCGCGCACGCCGCGCGCCCGAATCGCCAGGCACGTTACGGCGAGCAGCAGAGCGCCCGGGTAGCTGAAAAGATTCGAGGGATTATTTCTTATGCGCTAGGAAATTAATTGGACGATTGCTTTGTACCCCCCTCCCCAAATGGCTGTGTATATGGAAAATTGAGTGGGTTGTAAAGTTTTTGAAAAAGGAACGTAATGACGCGCTCGTTTATTTGCTCGGTATGCAAAGTGATGGTATAAAGCGTGTGATAATTGAAGCTAAAAAAGAAACGCGCGTTTTTCTCAGCCGTTTTAGGACATAACTTTTGACGAATCTCGCACCGCCGAAAGCCTTGTCACGTCATCCTCGTAAAATAAGCGAACAGCGGTATGAAATCGCGGCATTTTTAATACGCTTACCCAGCCAGGCTAGCACAAAACGACATATCCGCCACTATTACCATTTAAAATAAAACAAAATTCCCAGCAGATCGACAAACAAGCCTCTCTCCCTCCCATACAGATTATTCAATTAATCCGAAATAAGTAAAAATTAAACGAACAATCATCTCGCATACAGCGCTTATATGCCACAACCGCATAGCTTTGACTCTCTCTCTCTCCCTCTCGTTCTCGCCTGTATAAGCGCCGTTTGAAGCGAGTCTGGGAACAAAGTAATAAAGCCATTGAATAAACACCTTCTCAGCGCGCAACATATCATTACGAGGCTATGAATACTTTGAATTTACCCAGAGAGAGAGAGAGAGAGAGAGAGAGAGAGAGAGAGCAAACCACCGTTTCCCCCCTTATCCCCGGGGAGCTAGACTGCTCGTAGAATGCGCTTTTTACCCCGCTTCCCCCGTCTTAAAAAAAAAAACTTGCAATTATTCTCGTATTAAAATGCCTTTTGTATGCCAAGTAGCCTCTCGACGGCGTGTGCGCATATACGCGTAGGCAAGAGGCGAAGGAGCAAAGAGAAGAAGAAGAGGAAGGAGAGTCTATACGGGCGTTGTTCGCAAGAGGATACAGACGCGCATAGGAGCAAAAACTACTCACCCAAGCGATGCTACGGTCTGGCCGAGGGGCGTCCTGCACACGGTCATCATCACCGTGCGCTCTAGCCTGAGCTGATGATGCTGCTGCTGATGATGATGCTGGGGATGCTGCTGATAGAGCTGCTGGCTCGTGTGGCTTTGCTGGTGAGCCGTGCTCGTCTGCTGCTGCTGCATAACGGCCGGCGGCTCGCCGTACAGCCATTGACCGACTATCGCCACTTGGACCAGCACCGCGAACATCAGGACCAGTGCCTAGACGGGAGAGATGCAACGTATATGGACTAGCTGCCTCGTTATGGATTGCCGAACATGGCTTTTGTGGGCCTGTTTGTAGGCGCATATTGTACGACCATCACGGCTTACAGACCGATGCGCGCGCGGTCGAGTAGCCTGCGGCCGCGGGAATGCCGCTCGTGAGAAACTACTAGCGGCCGCTTAAACGACAATGCTCCCCTTTGGCTTGCTGCTCGAGCGTGAATCGGTTTACTTTACTTTAAAGTGCCTCTCTTTCTCTCTCTCTCTCTTTTGCAAACGGAGAGGAATAAGCAGAGAAATTGAGGAACGGTTTAAATGCAGGTTACGGGATATGTTGCGGAAGCGAGTCTTGAGGATTCGGCAGTAGAAAAGGGCACGGTACGCTCAGACCGAACGAACGATAAAACCGAAAGATATTGAATAGCAGTTATGTCTAAGGATTTTTCGAGTTATTTAAATAAAGTGTACTTTTATAATTATCGAAATTTCGTGGAAAAGATAGAAGTAGTAGCGTCCTCTCCGAAACTATATAACCGTAATCTCCATGCGCTCCGACGCACAAGGAACACCGAAAAAAAAAATAACAAGGACCGTGCCGTGCCAGCAATTAACCACGCACGAAATAAAATAAAAAATAAAAATAGAGAAAAAAGGGCCGAAAAATTAAGGAGCAACATAAACGGCGCGCTCTTCCTGGCTCTCGGTGCAAGACACGTGTTTTCAGCTGAATTATAATCACTGCCACGGCTGGCGGAGCACTCGCCTATGTATACGCTGAGCAAGGAGAGAGAAGCATATAGGAGAGGATGCGCGTAAGTGCGGTCACTCGCGCTTGGTGTACGATAAAGAGAGAGAGAGAGAGTAGCGGTGTAAGCCGGCGCCTAATTAGAATATTCCGGCCGGTCCGTATCTCCGGCGGAGGGGATAAAACAAACGGTGTTGGCCCGCAAGGCAAGCGCGCGCCGCACTTTACGCGTATACGTACGTATTATTAGCGTATATACGGACACACAATGCGAACACACGTACACTTCGGTTGCGAGCGAGCGACTCCGAGAGTATTAATCCTTCTCGTCTTGGACTACTTTTGACGCTTCGGTAATTACGAGCGCGCGCGCGTTTCTCGCTTTGTACAGCGAGACCGAGCTTTGTCTCCGGGTTGAGTTTTTTTCTGAAAATTTTGGATATTTCGAAAAACGATCTTGACATGCTTGATTGTCCTTTGGGAGAAAAGTAAATGAAAAAAAAAAAAACAAAACCGTCGCTAAAGCATTGAAAAATCGAGAAAAAGCGAAAAAATAAAACGAAACACTAACCTGATAAGGCGCAGGCAGGTAGACGCCGCTGTTGAGGGACAGGAGAAAGACGCACTTGACGAGGAGGGCGGCAAAGACGAGGGCCGCCGGTAGTCCGAGGAGCCTTATGGCCGTGCAGGATACGGGATTAGCCGTGAGGGCGGCCGCTGCCCCGAGGCCCGCCAGGAGGAAGAGGCCCAGTAGTAGGGCCTGCCCGAGAAAGAGATGCCGCCTGCTCGGCGCTGCCGCTCGTGCCTGCCAACATGCTACTTTATAGCCCCGACACTCCTCGTATATCCCCCATGCCCTTTCACGCGTGCCCATGTACGTGTGGATATAAGCTCATTGTCCGCCTTGGCTTTTCTCTCTTTCTCTCCTTCGAGCGCGCTGCTCTTCCGCTAGCAGTAAAACCGAGCGTCCCGGCTTTTTAATGACACTCGCTATGCTCTTTTATCGCGTCTCTCGCATACTTTTTTTTATTTTTTTTCTTTCTTTCCTCGGCTCTTTGCTGTCTGCAATTTTCTCTTTCTTTCCTTCTCTCTCGCCTCGCCGTCAACCCTGGTTCTTCTTACGAGTCTAATAAACGCTTTCTTTCCAGCGCTGTTATTAGTTTTTATCGCAAAATCTTTGTTTTTTGTTTTTGGCCGATCGACTATCGGATTGTATACTATTGTTCGCGCCTTGTGAGACAAATGATCGCGTCGATATAGTATCGTATAGTTCGATTGTAATCTGGCCTGGCAATTAAACTACGATCGCACTGTAATTACATGGTAGCAACGATACTCCGTGCTTAAATTATTCGTAAAGACTTGTAATACCGTGCTATTATTCTTCGAAGAAGCAAAACACACGCTCCTATTGATGTGTTTGTTAAGCTTACGGGACGGGAGAGGAGATGGCATAATTGATAAAATTTCTGACGTGGCGTTTCCCAATAATTTTTTAAGTATCGGAGAAAAAAGGAGGAGAAAGAGGGAAAAAACGAAGCAAGGCACGAATTACGTTGTTATTCTATCGTTATAATTGACGTCGGGTTTAGCGTGTAATTTAGCGAACGACGTCGAATTTGTGGAACTACGCGTGTGTCTTGTTATTCGAGTTAATATTTGAATGATTATCATAATATATGCGTTTTAATAATTACGGCGGGATATGTGTATATACGCTTAAATATATCCAAACGTGTATACGTACATACCCGTACCAATAAGGAGAGAAAAAAAAAGAGTAAGAGAAAAATAAAAAGAAAGCAAATTAACAAACGCGCATTCTTGCAGCTGCAGCAGGAGGCAGCGGGAGGAATCAGGTTCTAAATTACTTAATCGTCAGACGTGAAATCGGCACCAGGCCTTGCTTCTCACGTTTGCAAAAACAACATTGCCCAGCGCGGATTCTTTTCATTCCCAGAATATCTCGCGCGAACGCTCATATGTATATGTACGTATACATACGCCGCACTTACACTCTTGGCAACTCGAATTTCCTCCCATATCTACCCATCGATACGCTCCGCTTTTCTCGTTCGTTTTGCGCGAGATTAGCTGCAATTTGATTAATACGACACGGGGGATCCGTGTCGGCCGTGGATAAAAATCGAAATCGGCGAGAAATCCGAAGGGGGGAAAAAAGGAAGACGCGATATACAGAAAATAAAAGAGAGCCGAGAGCAAACAAGCCGACTAACCCAAAGAAACGTAGCCGTGAAATGAAGGGAGAAGAGGTGGGAGAGAGAGAGGGAAAAAAAAGAAGCGGTTACAGCGAGAGTACACAGAGAGCTAACCTGCTGACTCAGGCTACTCTATACCCGGGTAATGGGTATATCTGTGTATACACAAGAGGCAAGCGGTAGACGGATGGATGAGAATGCGCGGTAAGCATAGAGAAGCGCGATGGGCAAGGGGGGTAGAAATTAATAGAGCTTGGCTTGGGCTAGCGCCATGTTGACCGGTGTATTATACCGATCGGCTCCGGCCTCCCTTCCTCCGCTCGCCGCGCTAGACGGTTTCCCTCTTTATATACCACTCGGTCGAGCTCCAATAAATACAGCGCGCGCATTTCCAGCCCGGATTTTCTCCTCGTTCTTGCGGCTTTGCCTGTTCGCGTATTATATGTACGTTCGTATGTATTATATGCGAGAGCGGGTATACGTTGTTTCCGAGCTTCGAGGAAATCGTAGGTTGTTGATTTTTTTTTTTTTTGGTGGGCGAAAGATCGTAATTTTGGTTGGGCGGTTATGCAGTTTGTGTGATCTGGGCAATCTTTTTTTAATGTATTGTCGAGGATGGTATGGGTTTATGATTGTAGGTTTACTGGAAGGTGATATTTTGGGATTATTTAGTTGGGGCATAGTTGGGGAAGAGGGTTATCGGCTTTTGATAAATTGGGTATGACACGAGATTTTTGCCTTTTCTAGGCCTTGTTAAACGCGTTTAATTTTAGAAGAATGATTTTTATTCTTTGTTTTTCAATTATCATTAAAAAGATTTGAATAAAAAAAAAGAGAATAAAAGGCAGAAGAAACTCTCGCACACTACTCAACTATATCAATAAATGCGTCTGCTACCATTTAATGAAAAACCAAAAGAACCACAAAGAAAACTCGGCTAAACGAAGAAAACTCAAGAGATTACACTAAAAAAAGTTATTCCTTTAGATTTAATCATTAAAACGTCGTTAAATATGAATTACGATGGTAACCCGCTTGCGACAATATACGCGTATATCCCCTAAACGATATAATATACAAGACACTTCTCGTCCAAAGCCCAAAGACGCTCAAGCGCGTTGGTAAGTACATGAATTACGACAGGTTGAAATATTGAATCTCCCTCCACCCTCCTTATCCATATCAAACAAAAGGACAAACGTTCGTAAACCAACAAAACCTCTCTCTCTCTCTCTTTCTCTCTCTCGGCCAATGAGAGCATCTCGAGATGAGGCAAATAATCTGAAAGAAGATTTTACTGGCGTAAAGGATATCGCGATATATGCGCAAGAGAAAAAGAGAGAGCAATGAAACAAGTTCATTTCGAAACGAGTTATTTGAGCTTGAGAGAAGAAGAAAAAGGAGAAGGGTATATATATGAAGAAAAAAAAAAGAATAAGCAGAAGAAGAACAGGGGGGGGGGGGGGCGAGAGATGCTGGGGAGTCGTTTTATCCGAGAGCGGCTACCATATGCGCGCTCGTTCTTTTCGTTTATCCAAACTCAAATATAACGGGTAGGGTATATCGGTTGGTCGCCGAGCTGGATGCAGAGAAGCAAAGGAAAAAAAAGGGGGAAAAATAGAAAAGTGGCCGGGAGCGAGAGATAAGGCCGCTGATAAAATCGGAAATAAATGCGTGTATTATTATACAGACGAGAAAGAGACGGAGAGAGAAGCTGCGTTTGCTGCGTATATATACGTACACACAGAGGGGATTTAAGCGTCAATACGCAGATTACAAGCTGACCAGCAAGCCTTTGCTTCTCTCTTCCCTCTTTTATTCGTGTGCGTCAGTATATGCGTGTGTGTAGGATATACACGAGAGACGCGCTATACGCGGAGAAGAACCTCGAGCTGTCAAAAGCTTAAAGCGCCAAAGAGAGTATAGGCCGGCTCGGCTCGCCAAGCGCGAGGGATATTACCGGAGGCAGGAGTAGAGGAGGACGAGGAGAGAGAGCCTTTCCCGCGGCGTAAGCTTTTTGCAATGCGCCGCGCTTCTGTGTGTATATACATATATACGCGTATAGCGCGGACGACCCGGTCTCTCTCTCTTTCCATTTTCCTTGACTTTGTTTTCTCCGGAGGCTTGCGCGCGTTCGGCCTTTTTAACACTGACACGCGCCTCTCTCCCCCTCTTCCTCCTCTTACTATATAGTTCCAGCGATCCTCTTTTTTTTCGGAGCGCACTAGAGAGAGAGAGAGAGGAGGAAAGGAGACTTATACCAGCGAGTCCCTCTTTATCTCGTTATCCGACCGACAATTTGTCATGCGTACGCGCTTTAATTGATTCTCGTTATAGCTCCCTCCCACCTTCTTACGCACACCGGCTGTCCGTCTCTCTTATATCTCGAGTGTACGTGCGCGCGATACGGTGGGCCGGTTAAGAAAGACGAAGGCATCACGAGCAGAAGAGTTTTTCCCTCGTTCCGATACAATGTGTGTACGCCTGGTTATATATATATATTGGACGTTGGGGGAAAGTGGCACGCGTGACTTATTGTTCCCGAGCGTTACCGCGTTTGAATATACGTCTTAATCATACCTCTCTTTCTCCACTATATCTCTTTCTCCTTTTTTAAAAAGATTTTGACTCGGGGGGACAGTTGAAAGAGAAGAAATAAAAATATAAGTGAAAGAGAAGGAGGGAAAAAAGGAAGAGGACAACGCGAGTGAATTTTGCAATTTCAAGGCTTTTCGAGTTTCGCCCGCTCCTACCTGCATGTGAGTGTGCGTACGCAGACCTCGACGTTGGCCTCGAGCCTTGAGTTACAACTGACTCGCGACGTTTTACTTATTCGAAATTACTACCAACGTCCGCTTCCAGCCTCTTCTTCCATCCCTCCCTCCTCCTCCTCTTCACATCCCTATACCTATACTCGCTCTTAGTGCTGTGCGATCTCCGGTGAAAAATTTGAAAAATGAAAAATACTTTTTGGCGCTCACCCCCTTCCACGTCGAGTATAAATTTAACGAGATCCTGTACTAATTATTTTTTTTCTCCCCTACTCAGCTCTTAGCGCTTATCTCGCGGCGTTAAATTAGCGCACCTCCGAAAGAGAGAGAGAGAGAGAGGTGTTATTACTTTTCGCGCCTAAATACTCGTTCGCCGCAAATGAACGCGGCCAATAAAATTTAATGTACTTTTTAATTTGACGCTTAATTAAGTCGTGTACTTTATTGAATGTCTCAATTAAAGCCGTACCGCCTGTCCCTATAAGCCTTTCGCGAAGAAAAAATCGGTTATAATTTATTATACACCTTTGCTTATATTTTCAAATATAACTTGCAAGGGCTTTTAAACAAGTCGAAAAGCGATAGAGTTAAAGGTTGCGATTTTTGAAAATTTAAAACGGTATTACGTTTTCAATGATCTTGGTAAACATTGAAATAACAGTATCTCTTCGATTATGCTATACAATCATAGTCGCCGCGCGTGTCTGAACATCGATGGGAATGCTCCAGTTCGACCGTAGCAAAATTAAAAGACAAAAAAAAAGAACAAAGTAAACCAATAGCACAGTGTATAGCAACGATGCCGATCTCGGTTCTCCTCGATCCTCGATTTATCTACGAAGAATACAAAATATGATCGGTAGGCCGGGTGTCAGTGCAACTCAAGAGAGAGAAACAGAGAGAAAGAGCAATCGGCGTATGACAAACAGAAGAGGGGGGGATATAATCTTATTCGCTCGTCACATGTATACGCGAGATCGGCGCAGTCGATCGAGCGCGCTGCGACGACGGGTGAAACGAGAGAGTCCGGGAGAGCCTTTGCACACTCCACTTCTCCGATTAGTCCCGGCGGAGCGCGACGCTAATATTACGCTTCCGAGGAAAGTGAGAAAGCGGGGCCGGGCGCGATGACGATCAAGGCCAGGCGCGGCTAGACCGAACTCGATATCTACCCACCCACCCCGCCTCTCTTTCTCCGCTAACCGATTTTTTGCTTGGTCCTCCATTTTTTTGTTGGTCTTGCTTCCGTTAACGCAGTGTTATGGATTGGGTGAAGAAAGTTGGGAGGGTCTTTTTCTTTTTTTTTTAGAGAAGCTTGTATAGGCGTTTGGCACGTTCGCGCGTTACGTTGGCTTTTTAGGGGGGGATTAAGTATAGGGGACGCGGAGGATCGAGGGGGAGGGACAAGGGCGGAGCGCTCGCCCTGAGTTATTTCGATTATGAACGGTATTTTATCGGCTGCAGTCGGTATTGATCAAGGGTATATACGTACTTGTGCCGAGCGAGAGCCTGCTGCGCACACACGTGTAATTTAACTCTTTTTAATGGTTTATTGGCGTAACGGATATAGGGTTACTTTTTCCTTTTGTTTTTTTATTCTTCCGTTTTCTTTTCTTATTTTTCGGTAAAGTGATATAGCCTTTTTACCGAGCTCTGCTCGTAATCTCGTTTTCTTTTCTCTTCTGGTTTGTTTTAGAAATCGTTGCTGCGGCGATTGAAAATCAAAAGTATGCGATACACATCTAATAATGTGAAGACAACGTGGTAAAATTTTGTTGGCAATTATCGCGCGACCTTATTGGCTTCGTCGATCGATCAATAGCGAGAAAGTTCTTTTCAACCTCTGACTTGTAAAGCACGAACCGATACGATTATTGAAGGTATTCGACTGAATATTGAGTTACTCGTTAATAAATTTATCGTTGGAATGAAGTTATATAAGTTTATGAAAGCATTATACAGCTCTCTACGTATCTATAACTGCAATGGTATCTAGTCACCGAAGAATGACGTTATTCGAAACGCTGACACGTTACAACAGACCTCTCGAATGAAACAAATGCTTTTTAACATCTACAAAAATCACTCCTGCTATCTATTTTTCAATTACAACCCTCACCCTCCCAAAAAAACAATCTTAATTACCCCTCAATCAAATTCCAACGTACATCCATTTCCCATACAAACCCATCAGTCGCACAATCCACAAAAAAAAGAAACACCATATACGTTACCTTGAGCAGCACGAAAACCTCGAATCCAGCCATAAGTATCATAGCCACAGCGCTAAGTGCCGCAAGTGGCAGTGCCCATGGCTGCTGTTTAAGCAGCGGCTGATGTATCGTGTGTCTAATCCTAGGCCCATCGGAGGGCTGCGCCGTGCCGGGTATGGTCGGCCTCTGCTGCTGCTGCTGCCTGGTACCAGGCGCGGGGAGACTGACGACACTGGCTACGCTACTGTCGGCAGCCCCGCCGCCGGTCGAGGGTACCTCGAAAAATTCCGTCGACAATTCGGCGCCGATCTGGCGCTGCTGCTGCTGCTGGAACCGCTGGCGTTCTCGTTGCCTCAGCTCGAGATGTCGCGTGGATGCCGCCGGCAGGACTTGCTGCTGCGGCTGGAGGTACTGGCCGGCGGACGCGAGGGCGGCAGTTGCCGCCGCCGCCGACAGGATTATCGGGCTGAGCTTCATGATCGGCCCTGGACTAGCCTGCCTGCTGAGCTTTTCTCTCGCTTACCCCGAGAGAGCGAGAGGGCCGATGAAGTGGGCGGGCCGAGATCAGCCCTGATTGCCGGCCGGCCGCCGATCCATCAATTCGCCTCGGGGGTTTCCCCTGCTCTCTCTCTACCTTCGTTATCGACTGCCCTCTCCGTCCTTTTCCAGCTCTTTCGCCTCTCTGGACTACTACTACTGCTACTGGCCGCTGCTGCGCCTCCTTATGTCATTGCTCAAGGGGGGGGGGGCGGCTCGGCCGCGATTACGGGGGCGCGCCGTTGCGCAAGTCGAGCCGGCCGGCGTGAGGTGTGCGCACGGGATCTGCCGCTGCACACTATTAACGTTCGACTAAGCGCGTCGGCCGATTGACCGGTAGTGTCCGCTAAGGCTCAGCCTTGCCAGGACCTACGAGGACCGTCGGACGAGGACGTGGAGGAGTAGTAGTAGTAGTGGTAGCGGTCGAACCTTCGCTTTCGCTGCTCCTGCCGCTCGTCGCTCGGCCTCATTGCAGCCTCTTTTATTTATTGTTTTTCCTCCCCGAGACGGATATATAGGAGAGAGAGCGCGAGAGCGGCCAGGAGGCAGATACACGCGTTGCCCTCTTCTCTCGCGTCGTCGCGTACTCCTCCTCCTCCTTATCCTCGCGTGCAGCGCCCGCGCGCACCGGCAATCCAACTGCGCTCGTCGTTCGGCGTGTGCGCGCTGCTCTCTCTCTCGCTCCTGCTCCTGCACGCCCCGGCAAAGAGGTCCTCGACCGAGATACGGATCGCTTGCTCCGTTTTCTCGTCTCTCTTTCTGCCTCCCCCGCTATGCCTTCCCCTCCCGCCCTCCTCCTTCTCTTCACCTCTCGTTCTCTCGCCTTTTCTCTCTCTCTCTTCTACTCTCGGTCGTCCTTTTGCTCCTCGCTTTATTTCTCTGTTTCTCTCTCTCTCTTGGGCTCTAACTCCTCCCTTCTGAGCCCCTGCCCCCTGGCAGCAGCAGCTACTTTACTTGGTCTTTCGCTGCCTCGGCTGCTTCGCTGCTAATTGCGAGCCGTGTTGCGATGCACCAGAATGAGGAATCGAGCTGCTGCTGCTACTGCCTCCTCCTCCTCCTCCTCCTTACGCGTTCCTCCAAGTGGCTTTATTGTTACTCCTGTCGCTGCTGATTAATGCGCGCCGAGTCTTCTTCCGTAAATCCCTTGGTTTCTTCTTCCTCCTCGCGAGCCTCCTTCCTCCTTCCTTCCTCTTCTCCTTCTTCTCGTATATGCGCGCCGCACTGTTAACTCTCCGAGTTTCACGTTACACCCTCTCTCTCTCTCGTAGCGCCCCGGCGGAGTTAATTGAAAATTATAGCCTTCGATTTAATAAACCCCCATGCAGCTCCCACCGTTTTGCCTAATCGAATCAAAGTCCTCCTCCTTGCCTATGCGATTGTTTCGCATTGATTATGCGTGATTTTTCCATTCCTCCGTTGCACAGCTTGATTCCATCCTGCGTGCTTTCTAGGTTCCCGGTCCAAGTGTAATTTACCGATTTCCCTTCGATCTCCACACTATTTATACTTGCATCCTTGAATTTACAGTTGTAAGCCGCACGTAGTCCTCGGTTAAACGTTCACCACATAAACATTCAGTCGGTGGACGATAAAAAAACGGCCCACTTTTCTCGCTGCTAATCCAGAAAGGGGGGGGGGAGGGTGGTAGACCGAACAGCGATTATCCCGGTGCGTGTCTGGTAGCCGAGTCGGTTCTCCTAAAACACTCAACGCCTGTCCGTCACACAGAATCACCAGCGTCGAAAAGCCGAAGGAGAAGAAAAAATAAACCACATACAACTGCCCCTATGCCAATAGCCGAAAACCCGTTTAGCCAAGGGGTGAGGCTCAACGTGCCTCTCTCTACGCAGCCGAGCTAAACGTTAACGCACATAGAGTATGTATATCGAGAAATTGAGTAACTCGCGTGGGCGAGCGGGCGGTACGAGTAAATCGGTAACCGGAGTAACTGGCTTGTATCGGCAATGTAGACACACGACTGCGCCGGCTATGCGAATTCGCGCGTGCTCCCGGAAGTGGACGCGCGGTATTCCTGTATTTTGCGCGCGCGCGCGCGCCCGCTTATATATATATATGAGCGGCAGCACGCGCTCTACACGGGGCGATCCAGTCGCGCGCGCTCCCGAGACACAGAGAAAGGGAGAGGAGTGAGAGAGAGAGCGAGGGGAGCAGGAGCGCAACGTTCTCCGAAGGAGTCGCGCGCGACGACTAAAGGCCCGGAGACAGGAGAGCCGAGTGCTCGGCCACTCTAGTCCCTCCGACTCTCCTCGCGCTCTCTGACTTTCTCTCTCTCTCTCTTTCTCGCGCTCCACCACCACCACCAGCACCAGAGCACACCACCAGCGTATCGCTGCCGCCAGCACTGTACCACCGCTACCGCCGTCGCTGACGTCGTTGCGGCCAGGCGGAGCGGGAGGCGCGGGAGGGGCACTCTCCGCAAGGAATTCCGTCACTCTCCGTACTCGCGCATGCATTTATATATACATATACATATGTATATGGGTATATTGTATATTATAGATATAGTATATGTAGAGGCGAGTCGAACATTAGACAACGGTTACTCGGACGACGGAGACCAAGACGACTCTAGGAGAATAGGAGAGGAAGAGATGGTAGCGCAGCTCTGCTTTTCGTTGAGGGCACATCCTTTGGCCTACGTGTTTTTAACAGGCCCACCAGGGGTACGGGGAGGATAAGCGGGGGCAAAAGGCGGCTCGCGCGCTGTAAGAAGGGGGAGGGGGGGGGGGAAAGAGGCTTAAGGACCCGTACCGATATGCGCTCGAAGGACCAAGGCGAACGGGCACGACGAGAGCCGATGGGGCCCCCGCGTGAGTATAGAAGAAGAACGAAAAAGGGGTGGGGGCAGAAAGCCAGAGAGCGAGAGAGAGAGAGAGAGAGCAAAAGACGTGGCTAACCGGCGAAACGAGAAAAAACGAACAATGGGAAATAGGGAAGAAGAAGAAGAAGAAGACAACGACGACGAAGAAGAAGAAGAAAAGGAAGAAAAAGAAAAAGAGATATACGTAAGAGAATTGCATGGCATACTTGAAAGAGAAAGAGGGAGAGAAAGAGAAAGGGAATGAGAGAGAGAGAGAGGAGGAGGATAGGGGAAGGGGAGAGAAAAGATAAATGCGAGGAAGAAGGAGAATTAATAAAAAGACAGAGTTGAGAGAAGCGTGAAGGATAGAGTGAGAGAGGGACAGACAGGCGTGGTGCGGGTATAGGGTATAGCTGGGGTATAAAGCGCGGGCGGCCGAGAGAGCCAGATAGAGTGACAGATAAGGGAGAAAGAAAAATCAAGAGAAAGAGAGAGAGAGAATGGGAGAGGATGCGACGGGGTAAGGGGTGTGAGCGTCGCGAAAAACTGCGAGTGATCCATCGAAGAGAGAGAGAGAAAGCCGAGCTGCATGGGCACGCTGAGAGCTGAAGGCGGCGTGGTACCTGAGAGAGAGAGAGAGAGGTGCAGGCTGGATGTTTAATACGACGAGTCAAAAGCGAGAAGGCGTGAAATTAATTACGAAAAACCCGGAGAAATAAAGAGTAAGGAAAGGAGGCAGAGGGTGGCGAGCGAAGCCGTGGTACGGCGGGTATACAGGTAAGGGGGGGGGAGGGGAGGGGTATAGGGCTACAATTAGACGATGAATAATAGCCATAGCGAAGATTTTGCGCCGCGGCGAAGAAACGAGATGGAATATTACAAATGAGCCGCCCGCGCCGGAGCCTAGAGGAAGAAAAGAAGAAAAGAGAGAGAGAGAGAAATCTGTTTGGTTTCTATACTGTGGTTATACAGAAGGGGCAGCCGCGCAGCGATCGCACTACGGACGAAAGAGAACCGATGATCCGGTGCGTCGTATAAGCATCCCATGGCAATAAGATAAATTTTTGTCTTCTTTCTTTTAAATGTACACGCATGGTATTTAAATTGCGGGAGTGGGTAGAGAGACAAATGCCAAGTACGATCTTATAGCGAGCGGCATAAAACTGGCGAGAAAAGGGGGAGAAGGAGATAAAGACGGAGGTTTTGAAGAGACACGAGTGATTTCGGAATAAATGAAACGTAAAAACGGTTAAGGAATTGCAGAGAGAGAGAGAGAGAGAGAGAGAGAGAGAGAGAGAGAGACAGGCGCACACGCACGGACAGATAGACAGAGAAAGAGGGGTGGGAGAGGCAGGAGCGTCGAAGGACTTGACAAGCGCTCGAAGTGAGGCTCCGTTGGAGGTATCGACGACAGCGAAGGAACGAAAGGAAGAAGAAGAAGAAGAAGAAGACGCGGAGGAGGAGAGAGCGTGGAGGATATGCATTTACATATCGGCATAAAAGCGAGCTCGAAAAAATTTCAACAATGCAGCCTCCAGCTTCTCGAGAGAGAGAGAGAGAGGGAGACTCTCGCGCGCGACGAGAGCCTGCCCAGCCTACGGCGAAAAGATGAAAAATCCAAAGACGCCCGCTTGTATACCTATAGAATAAGAGAAAGACAGAGAGAGAGAGAGAGAGAGAGAGAGAGAGAGGGAGTAAGCCGGCTCTTGAGGGAAGGGAAGTTCGACTGATTTTTTCCATTGTTTTATGCGGGTGTCGTGAACCCGCGCGTGCTTCTACTCCGGCCAATGGCGATTCTTCCGCTGGAGGGACTAGTGTCTGTAGGCGCTGAGTTACGTGGATTTTAGAGTCGCTTTTGGTTACGCGAATAAATGTGAGGTTTTGATTGATAGATTTGCAGTGTAAACGTATACTTAAACTGAAACTTTGGAGTGTAATTGTGATAGTGATGTCGAAATTAATTTTTGATCATCTTATTGATATACTAAATAATATTATAAAAAGGTTGGATCTTTTAAGAAATACAAAATTCAACAGTTCGATCTGTTTGAAAGATTTACCATCGAAATGTTTGGATATCCACCATTTATTAGTAGAACCTTCAAATGAATAAATCTTAAATCTCAGATCAGTAGTAACAGACAAACTCGAAAAAACGACGTCCGTTACTACTTGAAACACGCTCGAAAATCGCGAAAACGCTATTATTGAAGAAAATGAAACGTACACAATTTATCCGAGACGCGCAAGCGTTGTTTTTTCCTGTTCCGTTTCGCCTGCTCAAGCTCGAGAGAACAATATTTCAAAGACATTTTATCACGCAATACGTTTTAACCAAAGGCAAAGTGTAAATCCCGCCATGAATAATTCGATATTTAACCGAGCTTCGATATGTTCGCCGTAAAGTAACAGAGAGAGAAAGAGAGAGAGAGAGAGAGAGAGAGAGAGAGAGAGAGAGAGAAATAAAAGGAAAAATAAAAATAAACGGATGATCGAGAGAAGAAGGATAGAGGTAGAAGGAGGGGGGTACATACACCGAAGGCGCATCGGCGCATTCTTCAGTGCTGAATGGTCCTTTGTAAAATAATCGTATTACCAGTAGTGGCATCGGCGCATTACTCAAACGTTCGTTTACCGCGCGAGTCTCAATTGCATACAAAGGCCGCGGCAAAGAGAGAGAGAGAGAGAGAGAGAGAGAGAGAGAGCGAGCAGAGTAAAGGGGAGGAGAGAGAGAGAGAGCCCGGTCGAGAGTGCAGAGACTAGTTGCCGAGCCCTACTCGCTCTCTCTCTCTGCCCCCCTCGAGTGCCGTTATACACACGTCCGTACTCCCGAGGGGGGGAAAAAACGAGCTAATAAAGTGGGACAAGCCCAATCGATAAGCCCGATCTTTCTTCGCCCTTCAAATCCGACTCGGCCGCTGATACGATCGACCTCCTCCTCCTCCTTTTTCTCCTCTCTCTCGGATGCATCGGCAATCGATCTATAGCGTTTACATGGTCGGGAGGCTTGCGCGTCCGTATTCTTCCCCGCGATTATGACTGCGCAGAGAGGCGCGCGCTCGGCCGGGATCGTCATCCTCGTCGCAAACGCTCAAGAGAGCCCCAGGGGGGGGGGCGTGACGCTGCCGACCGACTGACGAAACGCGCCCTTCTCGTCGCTTACACGCGGTTACGTGGGCCGCGACTGGTCCCTCTTGTTCTCCTCCTCCTTCGTATACGCCGAGAGCGTCTCTCCTCCGCAAGCTCTCTTGGCGCACGCGTCGTTGCTGCGAAAGTCAACGCACCTTTCCCTACAATACCGCCAGTCCAGCGGGAGACGTTAAGCGATGCAGCGTAATTCCTGTCGTTTCTTCTCTCTCCGGGACCCAACTCCTGCGAGAGCGACACGCGACTCATTTCCTTCCCTCTCCCCCTACAGAGCTTGTGTTATACTCGCGGGGCAGACTAAACTGATATACTTCCCTAGTCTATTGGTTTGTCACGCGCTGCCCTGTAGACGTCGCGCGCGCATGTTATAAATATTTAATCAACGCGGCTGTCCCTCCGTTTGCCCCGTATTCTAGGGGGGGTATACATGTACGTAGAGCCGTCGTGCTGTGTACATGTACGTAGCGGAGATAAAAAAGGGCGCGAGCGATAAAAATTCACGCGCCCGACACGCGTCTTGGATTTATTATTTAAACACGAATGGAGAAAGTGGATTTACGTAACGAACGCGTAGATTGCAAATGTATAAAGAGCCTGCTTGCGGCGTGGAAGAGGTGGCAAAACGTCGAGGTAAATTGAACTTATTCCCGTCAATTGCGATAATCACTATATCTAATTTTATTTCAATTTTTTTCAGGAAGACTACTTCGTGAAGCTCCAGCATGGAGTACAGCTTCCCCGTGATACGTATTTTGTAAATATTGTTAAATTTAATATGTAATTATTACAGAATTTGGCGTTATTTTGTTTATTTTACTGTTTTTTTTTAGAATCTGACAAACGTTGAATACCTCCTGGACGAGTTGAAGGTGGATCGTCGCAGCAGAGACGTCGCCGTTTTTTAATAGACATATAATTACATAGTTTGAAAATTAATGATCTAAAAGAAAGATAAATCCGGCTTTTCAAAGATTATTAGAATATGTCGAAAATTATTTTTCAATTATAGATTTATCTTTCCACTTTATTTACGATAGCCAAAAATAAAGTTAGCGTAATTAAACGTGAATTTAAGATTCTAATAAAAGATATTGTTATCATCGAGAATTTGCAAGCCTCAAAAAAACTTTTTTACAACAGTCGAGAGACGATAAACAGGCCGTTTGTTGACCGCACTATACCTAGGCAATTTCAAGGATCGGTTAGGCGATTTTTCGCCGCTAACAAATTGCTCGCGGATAATACATGTGATCACGAGGTTACTTGCACTATTGAAAATTCCGATGTGATTATTGTTAAAAATTGTACGTTATAAATTCGAATTTACTATAATATACTTTATTGGTAATGTTGGACTAACTTTTTTCGGTTCAATATTCTAAAAAAAATAATTTCAAGCGTACGAAAATTTTTCGATAGATGAACAAAACTTAAAATCCAAAATAATTGCGTTAAAAGCCCAAGTACGTGAATTTAAATTTAAATTCTACCCCAACGAAAAATCTTCCAATATTACTTTTAATCAAAAAATTGTGCGTAACGGAAAACTTGGTTCTGGATTCCATTAAAGCAAGTCTACCTCCCTCCTGTTCTCTCTCTCTCTCTCACGCACAAAAGCCACTTAAAACATCCCGATTCGCAAATAGCGAAACATTCGCGTGTGTATATGGCTTAAAAACGCACGATACAAAGTAGGATCGTTAAAGTTTGCATAGCCAAGAGATAAATTCTCTTTCTAATTGGTCGGAACAGCTGCTGTCATTTGCATCGGCTACAGTTAAACATAACGGTATACCGAAAGAGAGACAGAGAGAGAGAGCTAGAGAGTGAACAGGGGGTTTGGCGCCAAGTTTGCCGTTCGCGCAACTACGACCTTCTGACTTTTCTGAAAAACCCCTGCTCTCGCTGCAGAGTCGAAAAAGTCAAAATCAGTATATCGATACGTATATATGTATACAGCTTATCATCACGGCCAACGCGATCTTCGTACAGGCTACGGGCCTTGTAAGGCCCGGCGCAGCGAGTAGAGAGAGAGAGAATCGGCTGTGCGGTGTATATACAGCGATAATCCGGGGCCCTTCGAATATCGGGCCCCCTCGGCGTTTTTCGGCGGGGTCGTCGTGGTCGTCGTACCACCAGCGCGCACCGCCCGAAGAAACCCGTCCGCTCGGGCTCTCCGTGCACGCGCCTGCCGATCCTCGCCTGAGGGGGGCGAGGGAAAGACCAACCGGTTTTGACTTTTGCACGGGCTCCCCTCCGCCCCACCCCTTCTCCTCCCACTCCCCTCTGGTTCGTCTTTTTCTCCCTTCTGGCCGCGCCAACAGACTCGGAGGAAGACAACGCACGAAAGAGAGGAGGAGCCCAAGAGAGAGAGAGAGAGGCAAGTAAAATAAAGTCATGCGCTTGCGGGCCCCGTAGCTTGAGCTATCGGCCTTTCCGTATACCAATATTACTGCCTTGTTGATACTTGTGATTGTTGGACGATAGCTTTAAATTGATCGCTTAGCTCTCTGTCTCTCTTTCTCCCGGAGAGCGGGATGCGTGTGCGTGCCGAGAGCGGAGCTCGCCTGCAAAAGGGGCGTCGCCAAAATTCTCGACTGACTTGAAAGGTCCGAGAAACTCGGTGTAGGGTATAAGTAAATGATGAGTAATAAATCGATCTTATATTGGTTTTTGTCGACTCGAACGTTTTGCGGATTTTTTTTGTAAAATATATATCAAAAAGTGTACGAAATTTTTTTTCTTTTTTTTTTTTTTACGAAAATTGCAAGTTGATAATTTTGCCTGTATATTCATAACAAATGCGGTATTATTGTGTGCACTTACTTTTACCCTGCAATTTGTAGAAAATTGTGAATCCTTTGTTAAATTGATTTAATATCGATGATCCGAGCTATCGACGTAACTACTTGATTGTTCAACTTATTGCGGCTTACATGTGCATTTTCTTCTTTCTAACTTTGATCGTTGACAAATTATAAATAGAGAACAATGGTTCTGTAGAGTAGAGAAAATTTTTTATCGCGATCAATCTATACGTTTACTTCATTTATTGTAACGTAATACAGTTTAAACGCAACGTGTTCTTTATTCGTTTGTGACTTGTTTGGTTCCGTCACAATCCGATTATTTTGTCACAAATGAGTTGACAATTGATTAGTAGATTGAGTCTAACCTTATAGTTAAGTAATTTTTATACCATATTCAGAATAGAATTTTGCAATCGAAAAACGCTTGTAACCGATTAATCACAGTATCAAGAATATGCCAGTTATTTAAAATTTAAAATGTAAGTATATTTTTTTTCAAAATTTTGGATACTTTGTTCAAAAAATTACTAACCTCAATAATTCGATTTAAGATGTACCTTCGTTAAATAATCTGGCACTATCAATTAACGAAACCAATACTCAGTCATACAGGTCAACCAGGTAAAATACTTAATATTTGTTTTCTGGTTACACTTTTCGCCAAATCTTCGCTTATAAAATTCAAATAAATATGACATCAATGCTATGTCATTGTTTACGTTATTCTTTTGTCAGAGGGAAAAAATAATTCAACGTCATTCCTATGATCTCTTCAACCACCTCAAGACCCGTATTTACAAATAAAACAAATATCGTTAGTATTCCGGTTATTCAAAATTCAATTGAAAAGTTAAAAAAAAAAATAACGAAGCGCTCCGTATTCCCCCTTCCCCCCTCACCCATTTGCAAACGCAACTTTGGAAAAGTCATTACAGGGTTGATGGCTGGAATACTTGTCTGGAGGCCCTCGAAGCGTTTCTTTGCGGCCGTACACCTTTTTCCCTCTCTCGCTTTATTCCGCGTATTCCTTTATCTTTGTCTCCTCCCACCTTGGGTAGAGCGCGCGCTCTCTCCTCTCTCGGCTCGCATATAGCCGGGGCAGTTTCGCGCGCGAGGGGGCCCGGGCGCGCTCGGCGTCATTTAAAGGGTGTAATACATGGACCGAAGTAATTTCGCAGCGTTTGAGCGGCAAGTTACGGCGAGGCACGTCATGTTTATTAATGAGCTGCGCCGAAAGGAGAGACAGGAATAGGGAACGGAAAGTCAAAAAAGCGAAAGGAACGAGAAAGAGAGAGAGAGGAGAAACGAGCCAGAGCCTGACGAAGATGGCCAGATTTATTAGCATGCCGGGCGAAATATCGTCGAACGACGCCGAAGAATTTCCAGGAGATCGGGGAAAAAAGATATGCCAGGGTGAGAGAGGAGGTGGGCTGGCAGGGGGGGAGGACACGGCGCGAAAAGCGATTTGCCGGCGTAAAGTTGACGCGCTCTTACTCCCGGTGCGCCGAGCAACAACTGAAGAATCTTTATAAGCTATATCTCGTATACCTTGAAAACAAGCTTCAAGCCGACTGTGTGTGTAAGAGAAGCCGTCTTTGGCATTTGAATTTGAACGTTTTTATCTCTCCAGAGGCGCGTGTACGATAGCGCGACAATTTTCTCTTGGGCGCGCGTTCGATATGTACGTGTACTACCCCCTCTCCCTCCCTTTCGCAAAATCCATTCGGATTTTAATGCCGACTGGCTCTTGTAACGGGAAAACTGACTTTGGGCTCGTTTAATTGACACGTTTTCTTGCAAATTCTTCGCCGAGCGCGTTTAATTGGCTAGTATTTTATGCGAGCCATCTTGAGTATTTCTCGAGTCTTGCGGAAATACTAAAAATTTTATTTTCAGTTGACTAACAAAGCTCGTTTTATTAATGATTTTTTTTTCGTTAATTTTGATAAAACTCTAAATCTTTTTTGTTTAAATTATTGTTGAATGTAGTGTAAGTTTTAAATTTTTTTAGAGCTTAGATATAGTAATTGATAAAGTACCTTGTTTTCACAAACATTTATTTAGATATAATAAAAAGCAGATACATTTATATATATGAAATATTAAATTAATATCACAACGTAGTGTTGTTTCATCAGTAATTATCATTAAAGAATATACAAAATACACACATTAAATATCTTAATTTTACAGACATATAAATTTACATGTATATATTTATATAAAGAAAAGATTGTAATGATATTGTAGTGGTAAAGAAAAATTTAAATAAAATTGTACTTTTTTCATTTGCAACTCTATGTTTTTTTAAATAAAACGATTTAAATATTCGTAAATGATTAATGCCTATTGTGATTGGCCTTCCTTCTTCAATGTGTATCCGAGTAAAAATGCTAATGCCATCCCAGCAATCTGAAATTTGATAATTATATTACAAATACAAATTTTACAAGTAAAATCTGATTCCATAAAACAGGAAAAATAACTGATTAATATAAAAAAAATTACCTCTATAAAAGCAATACCAAAGCTGATTCCAATTAAGAGTTTAACATTTTTCTGGACCTTTGCAACAAGTTCGGAAAAGCATCCTGCCTGATAAGCTTCGAATTGACTATTAGCGCACGTAGTTACTGCAGTGTCTTTGCAACACGATGCTGGCAATCCTCGAGCAAAGTGATTGGCATCAATTTTCTGCCAGTCGGTCGATGCATCTGTACCGCAGCAGTTGAACTATAAAATGAAACAAAGGAAAATAATACGGAGATAAAGTATTTGTTCAATTATTGAAAAACTGAATTTTTCAATTATGAGAACAAAAGTCCCGAAAGTGGAAAGAATCAGTGAGTGTCCCCTCATTTCTTACGTTTGTTACCATAGGTATTACCACAAACTGCTCTAACCACGATTTACTGGATTTTAAATCCAGTGATTAAATGGAAGTTTAATTACATTTTAAATTACGAACTTGCTTTGAGTTAAATTTAAAATTCCATCACTTATTTGTAGCCTTTTGTTTAATGATCAACAACTAAATGCAATTTACTTATAGGCAACTGCATATGCCCTTGGAAATGTTTTACAACTGAATATAAACAAATTGCTCACGAAATATTAAAAATATTTGTTCATAATAACAAATAAATATTGATGTCGAAACACCCAAATCAGAGTAGCGTTTATAGTACCGTGGTACTAACTGATAGTTCATAGAAGAAGGTGAGAAAGGGCAAATGGGGCTGCGCAGGCGCCAACAGGCGCACTTTGCACTTACATGACTTACAGTTCATAACTTATTATGAGTGACTCACATTCAAGCGTAACTATATTTAATTATTTTTTTCTTAATGATTTTGGTAAAATTATACGAAAAACATTTTAAGGAATCTACTTGAATACTTATTTTACAATATATTTACGAATTATATAAATTAATTATAAAAGACCCAGATGTAGTACTAGTTAAAATGCTATTTTTAAGAAGCTAACAAAAGTTAACGTAAACTTCATAGGCACTAGAGTATAGAACCTACAGCAAATTATAATAATTTAATTTTCATACCTTTCTTTGTACAACATCCCATGCCATTTTATCACTTTCTGAATCCGAATATTTTATCATGGATTCTTTTAGAGACTCCCTCATTACAATATCGACATCAGATTTGAAAATCATTACTACGATAATTATTGCTATTTCAATCATGAAAATTATTAAAACAGATGTGCCAAACTGGAAAAAAAATATTTCATGAACGTAAACAATAAATTATCAACAATATTATATTAAACATATTTCTCCCTCTATTTAATCAACGTTAATATTACGGTGTTAATAACAAATTATCGATCCCTTTCACCGTATAAAAGATAATTTATACATATTTTTCGTATATTCTTAATATTCACAATACATTACCACCATCAATAATCTATAATTTTCTTTAATGGCTCCGTAACTTCCAAGAAATGCAATTATGAAAATAATTGTCCCAGTAATAATCAGGATAACAGGTGGTACTAAAATTCGTCCTTCCAAAAAGTGCTTAAATTCACTTACATCAGACAATACCAAAGTTCCAGCTATAATAATACCAATTGCTGCAATCTAAATTGCAAATACGATTATGTAATATTTAAGACGTTTTGGTTGCAAATATTAATATATAGAATAATATTTTTACAATAATACAATTAATTGTCGAGTGTACAGATAGATCGATGAACTTTACGAAAACTAAAAGTTGCAAAAATGTGTTTCCCACATTTTTGCAACTTTTATTGCATTAAAATAAAATATTTGAATAGTGCATTATAAATTAAATTATTCACATGTCTTTTTAATTGAGTAAATTTAGGGTCTCGAAATGCGTTAGTTTTCGCCGGTAGCCTGAAACGTATGAATCTTCGCTACGAATGCACGAACCGTACGAATTGGTGTTAGGGCAGTCGATATACTAATATAGTTATACATATATACATATATATATATATATATATATATATATATATACACATACAAAATTAATACAAAAAAACTATTTTTAAATATACAAAAGAGAAAAAACTATGGCTAGGAACGATGACTTACAATTAGTGGCGGTGTACGTCAATACGTAAAAACCGCAGTATGTATTAGTAATGGGTTTTCGATTTGTTATACGGCCAAAATGTCGTTTTTTTCAACATATAAAAATGACTCGAAGCAAATTATAAGATTGTTTATTTAATTTTTTTTCTATTTCTAAAAGAAACAAGTTTTTTTGAAAAATTCCATAGACACAAATATTTCAGAATTTTAGAGATAACTAATATATTTATTTTGAAAATCAATATTGAAAATATATTCCGCACTCCAAAGATTGTAATCTATTTATGCATGAAAGAGAAATTCTAATATAAATAATTAACTTCGTTTTACAATAAATACGTTCTTTTAAGTTGAACTTATCGAAAGACAATATAAAAGAACGCAGAGAAATTGTCCAGAAAATCTTGAAACAGCTTTCCAACATTTACGAAGATGTAATGTTCATTTATTTTTCGAGTCGAAAAAGCCTACTTGAAATGTCTTCCTGAACAAGATATACGATCCCGATTATCAGTTTAACAATAACATAAAAATCGTAGAATGTATTTAGTTGTGTTTCATTTTGCACGCATAAAAATACTTATTTCATACACGTACAAAATTTTAAAGTGTTTTGAAAAAAGTGTATACAAACAAAAAACTGTTAATATTCCATATTTCAAAACTTTGTAGTGATGCATTTAAAGTCCAAAGTAATTTGTAATTCCAAAACTGCATTTCAAACTTCTAAAATTGAAAAAGCAATAATAATAAAAAAATTATAATTGCCTAATGTTCGGTAAACAGGTATCTATCCAAGTACATTAATAATTAATTACGATATTACGTGGAAGTGTAAAGTGAACCTTCAAATCCATATTATATTAATCTTGTGATTATTAAAGGAACTCTAACTTCTAAAAATGTATTATTGATTTCGTTGCATAAACGACCTACATTTGGTTACAATTGTTATATCTGTCGTCGCAAAAGTAGAAAATAAATCGTAACTTACGCAGAATATGAAGTTGAACGTCAGTAGAATGTATTTAGTCGTCTTAATACTGCAAGTCTTCATCTTGACGATATTATTGATTACGTATCAGTATGAAAATTCAAATAGAAAAACTTGCGTCCAAGAACAATGCACTGTTTCTCAAGTACAAGAATTACGAGTTGCTACCAACAATATTACACACCGTATGTAGCAAATTGAGCTTTTTTTGTCCAATTATTACGCAATCAAATTTTATTCCAATTCGAATAGCGTCGATTTACAAAAAAAAAATGAAAGAAGAAAAACTTTTCTATTCCGTACTGATAAAATTCAATCGTGCCGATTGTATATCGAAAAGTTTATTCGCCAAATCCATGAAGTATCCGAATAAGCGCTCGCATCGACGTTTGACTAGACAATGGACTGTTGCACGTACGTAGGTAGAGGGTAGAGTGATCCCCCGAATTGTCACAAAGCAAACTACCACCAAGATCGATCAGGCGGCACCTACTTTAACACAAAATGATTGGTCAGTCGAAGCTGCCGTTTTGAATGGAGAACGCAACATGCAAGTACCAGCTTGCGATTGGGTGAAGCTACTTTGCACACATGTGTCTCTAGTTGTCATACTGCAGGTAGCCATGGTTACATTGTTATAACTCGACAAAACAAATCTTTTGGCGGCAGTGCTAGACAAAAGGGAAGGCTATAGCATTGAAAGCGAGAAATTCAAGCTTTACTCGTATTTTTTTGCTTTTTGCCTTTTGCACGTTTTACTCGGGGTTTTTTTTTAATTTTTCACTCGAATGATAAGAGCAACTATTTTTACAAACTTTATCATTCTGAACAAGAAAATTTTTTTTCAATCTTGATCCCGATGATTGATTATTGAACTTGTTTTACTCCTATTACTTCTAAGTTTATACACTAGTTTGACAATTTTGTTCGTAAATTAGTTACAAATTACGTCACAATAATAAATAATTGTGTTTGCTGGAATTTAGTTCGAAAGACTTAATAATACATTTAACTTATTCTAAGAATATACGTTCAAATTAATAAAAACATACTTATTAAATAGACGAAAATATTTTATTGAGAAAATTACATTCTTTTACATTTTACATTATTGTACATTTATAAAATGACAAGAATTTAACATCATACACATATAGAATACGCGAGGTAAAAATTCTCCTTAAAAAAATTTATTGCAATTTTCTATTTCACTATAAACTAATTTCACGACAGTCCCGTAATCTACGATTTTACATTTTACTGCATAAAAACAAGTGGGTGTAATAAATAAATTAGTTCTTTTACAAATGTGTCATAAGAAACTATTTAAGTAAAATTAATACAACTTTATTGCGTGGAACAAAACTTTTATAATATAATGTTTAATACTTTTGAAAGTAATAGCCTTTTTGTACGTCACTTAATCTTAAGCTTGTTTCTCTTTGAACTTTTGCGATTATTCTTAAATTATTATTTTTAGCACGTGTAAGTACAATAGTAAGTAGGTAATAGCCAAATTTCTATAATAATTCTTAAAATTTTCGTCATTTATATTTCATTTTTGTCAGAATACTCGATAATTGTGACCATCTGTTTGTAAAAAAATACTTAGGGTGATGCCGTGAAGAGAACTGCAATCGCGGATAGAAGAATGATGTAGCCTGTTTGGTATACCGACAATGCGGAATTTCTAGAAATAAAAAAGAACATTATTAATACAATAAAATTATTGCGTGGAAAAATAGAAAAATAAAAATTCTGTGATCTTGAGGCCTTACAGTTACATTGTAAATACTTGTATTGGCACATACTTTTAAGTACATCGCAAGTTCTTTTTTTCAAAAACAATTAGGATGAAAAAATTATAGATGCTACATAACTTTTATGTAACCAATGGCATTAAAATAAAAAATAAACGGAAGTGTAATCTGATTGTGGCAGAGAGATATCTTTATTCTTAATTTGGGTGGAGCCATAGCTTTTATATTTGCATATTAAAATCATCCCAGAACTAACAAGTTATTTAAAGCTACCCTCATGAAACATTTCCTCCTATCAAATAAAATTATGTCGTTAATAGCTGAAAAATCATTATCGTTCTTTTTAGACACGTATCATCAATTTTCCATGTAGGTCAGTATTTCCGCATTTTAAATTCCTTCCAGATTCCTCAATTACAGTCAGTCTTGACGAAGTCACTGCTATAGTCTTAATAAGCGAGATCGCGAGAGAGCCTTGCAACGAATGAGCACACCCAGAAGAATCTCCACTTACTAATTGCGTAAGTCTGGCATTGTTAAAGTCGGCTACTACACTTGCAATTATTGTTCTGGGTATAGATAGATCAAGGAACTAGTGATAGAGTAAACGTAAGATAATTATTCTAGGGGACGAGGTTTTCTTTAAAGCACTAATTTGTTTCCTCTATATCTTGTTTTTTCTTTAGTTAAAAAAATAATTTTTTTTTCAAAATGATCAATATTATTTTTTGTTCGAACAATGAGTTTGTAAAAAACGAAGTGGTGTATCACAAATGTTTGTTCGCGAAAACCCCGACTGTTATTACTCTTTCTTTAAATATTTTTTACGCATTTATTACAAGAATTTTCTAATTAATATTGTAATGTTATTTCTGTCACATAAACCACCCTGAGATAAGAGCGACTGCATAAACAGACCGATTTGTATGTTTTTCATTTAAATTTACCAAATTTAATCGACAAAATAATTGATGGGCCAATCACGTTATACAGTTGATTAAGTTAACAAACAAAAAAATTTAGAACAACGAGTTGCGTTATTGAATATTCACGATGTTAATATTCGAAAATTGTTCGAAAATGTGAGAACTTCTGAACGCAATTCCAGAATTGAACTTTTACGTTTGTATGTATTTGTAAATTTTATGGGTGTACTCTTGTCATATTTTCGAGGTTGTCTCATTAGACCTTAACACATAATCTGTGCTGTTTAGAACATTTCTTCTTATTAAAAAAAGTTAGTTAAAGTGTGAAGTTAGTATATTAATTTACAAATCAGCGTGCGAGTACAACAATTTTTTAATACACATAACTTGCAAAAGCATTAATATTTAAAAATATACAAGTAAACACAAAATACACAGAGACAATAGAGGACGTATAATACACATACGGAAAGAAAAACTTTATTCGACGATAATAAAAAGTAATGTAAGTGAACCTACGAAAGTGTTATTATACCGCAGGACCAACGGTCACCAGCATTTCCGGTCTTCTTTGAATCGTCATTATCTCCTGTTCCAAGATCGTCCTCTTTAGCGTGAACAACGACGGCTAAGCCAGCAACTTTGTTCTCTCCACTGAGCGATATCATAGTATCGGTGATATTTATGACAGCTACACCGTTATTGTCAGTTTGAATGTTGCCGAGGTCACCAACGTGTCGACCAGCACTGTCAGCTTCGGGTGTTCCGTGATTTACCTATGAAAAAAACCATTATTTATTTATTGATGTTAATTTTTACAAACTTTAAAATTTGTTTCAGTTGCACAAAGGTAGAACTCTAATCCTTACTTTGTGAGGGTTAAAATGAGCTCCAGTTGATAAGCAACCTCCTGTTATGTTTCCCTTCTCATGAATGTGGAAGCCATGTTTCGCGTTACTATCCAGTCCAGTTATTGTTCCTGTGATCACCACAGGACTGCCTTCGCCAGCTTGGACGAATGTTAAATGACCAGAAACATTTCGGGGTAAGTATTTAGAATCTGGTACGAGATCTACAGTAGCGACTAATTCCTAAAACATAAAACGCCATTAAGTTGATGATGAGAAATTCGGGAAAAAATTGATTTGTAAATTCGGTTCAACTATTTTTTTACTCGATAAATATGTGTACAATGATGTATTAATGTATAATACAGATATATTAATATCAATTTAATTAAATGTCAATTGAAAATTTGATTTTTTATGTTTACTACAAATGCTTTAGAATTTTAAAAATGTTGCTCAATATTTTTTACTAGACGATGGGTAATATTTAAGGCAATATTTTACGACTAACTACTCTGTTACGCGTTAAAAATTGTCGATAATATTTATTACCTTCGCAGCTACTGCAGCTACCAACCCTAGAATCAGCGTAGCCTTTAACATTTTACCTGAAAATTATAAAAAAATGTTAAATGTTATACAAGAAAGAGAAAGTTGAACAATTAAATTAATCATGATTGATCATTAATTGTTAGTAATTATTATATTTCATTTATGGTTAATATTTTTTTTCAACTTATTGACATAAAAATGTTTTACGTGTAAAGATACTTTTTTAGCCTACGAGTTATACATACGTGACTTTTTCATATAATCAATATTTGAAGTTAGAAGGTTAAAATTGATTTTTTTAAGCTCGAATTTATTTATACTGTTGGTTGATTTTTTAGTTTTTATCGAGAAAGCTTATGATACACTTTTCCATTTTGTTTCTATTCATGTTCAAAAATCAAAAGAATCTCAACTTCTAGCAATTTAAAATTGAACATTGAGAAAACGTACATGTTCTAGACCGTTTATTGTCAAACTATTAAGTTATGATTGCTTAGCGAGTTCAATTCTTCTACATGCAATTTTAATAAATTCCACACAAGAACCCATTATTTATTCCAAGAGGTCAACATTATTTTTTTTTACTTTTTTTCCATTTGCCATACTTATACAATGTTCGGTACTTTCAACATTCGGGTGCAATTAAAATTATAAGTAAAACTTCAACCAAGCCTAACAGCTCTAGAGTATATTAATAAACACTCGTTTAAACTATTGCTGCTATTCTTCAGTAAAATCAATAAAATAATTTTATTAAATAAAATTATGAGTAGTGCTAATGAAATACAGGGTATTTAGAATATGTATATGTTACTTAAATATATTTAATTTGTGTAAAGTTTAGTAATAAAAATAAAAAATGTAATAAAATCTTAAAAACTTTTATAGAAATCTTATAAAACAATAAAGAAAGAAATATTTAAAAGATTTAAGCCCTCAATAGTATAAAATTAATAATTTTGACCGATAGTTATTAGATATTGGTATACGTACGATAATTTGAACTTACTTAGCTTCTCAATAAAAATGAAGCACAAAGTAATTCTTATAAAAGTAGTCGCTCGACAACTGCGGTCTGACCGCTTCAATCCTTTATATTTATTCACCGAGCGTCGAGTCACTTTATGACTCTTCTCTTACTCCCTCGCGGACTTTTCAAAAGGTTAGCACTTGCCTTTACGAGTCTACTTTCAACAAAGGTAAATACCAATCTTATGTCATTGATACGTCTTTCGAGTGTGTTTTATTTTACTCGATGTTTGTTTTTCATTTCAAATTTGATTATTATTAAAAATTAGCTTTCGCATTTTATCGAAGCTTTGCAGTCTGTGCAAATTTAAAGCGAGCATAAGAGGTCAGACATGTTGTTAAAGTGATTCCAGCATTTCTTACAGCAAACAAAAAGTGATTTAATAAGTTAATTTAATGAAACTTCGAAAATCTTATTTCACAGCAAATTGAGCGTTATTAACGAACTTGTACTCATTAGTACGCGGAGGCAAATTTTTTATGTACATTTTTATCGAGTCAAAATGTTAAATCATTTTGATTTCTTTGCAAATGAGTAACTTTTTCAATAATAATAACAATCTTATGTTTTGATTGAGTGTCAAAAGGTATTTTTGTATTCGTCAAATAATATTCATCACGGTGATAATGAAAAAAAAGAAAAATATGAAAATTGCAGTGCAACGATAAAACTACAAAATAAACTGTCCACTCGATTTATTTTAACGTAAGATAAATCATTGCAAATTGAGGCTAACTGCAGCGAGTATAAAATAAATCGTAGATGCAAACATGATGCAAATGTCCATGTATTTTACAACAAACTTGTCTGTTTATCTAACGGCAATAATTGATTTTAGTTTTAAGATTTATTAATTTAGTAAGCTTTTGATTATGTAAACGTAACTTTACAATTATTGTGATTTTGTAATTTACTGCCTTGATTCGTTTTAGAATCTAATTCTCTGATAAATCTTTACGTTTGGTGGAAAAGTCATTGAATCGTTTTTACTCTTATTACTCATTCATTTATTTTTACTTTTTCTTGTGTGCACTAAATATCGATTAGCAATCGGCTCAAGGCCTGTCAAAGCTACAAGTTTGTTTTTATTTAAGATGTATTTCCTATGTACAATAATAGCAGTTTTTTAGCAACAAGTGCACAAAATGTCTTTTGAGCACGGGTATAAGTAATAAAAGACGTAACCGAAGACGAGTGTCACCCAATTATGTGAGCATCTTCAAATGTAATAAATATCCTCACTCCTAGAGAAAGCTCTGACGAAGCTTTACTCTCTTTCCCAAAATTTCAAGATTCAAGTATAAGTAAGTTGATAATCGAAAAAAAAAAGAGATCAGTTTTTAATGATATTAAAATAATAAATGAAGAAATAATTATTATTACACATTTAGTAAATTTATACAGTACATATTTGTAAAAAGTGTGCAGTTACGTAAAATGTTATTACGTAAAATTACGAAAATATGATTGCCATTGATGTTTTATTTATTGTTTAATAAACCGAAAATCATTTCAAATTCTCATCGTCTCTTATATAAATAGAGAACCTGAAAAAAAGTCATGTCAGGCGATTGTAATGAGTTGAAATTTACATTCACTTAATTTCAAAATAAAAAATTTAACTAACTGGTATCACATAAGCGCGAATTCAGATTAGGTAAAACATACTTTTTTTTAAGTATTAATTGACTTTTCTAGAAAAAAATGTTTTGAGCTTGCAGTAAAATAACAAAATCAAGGTAAATAAGATAAGGTCAATTTATCGTGAGCTATAATAATCGTTCGTAGCCATGGCGGATGTTCGATAGCGCGCAAAGTCGGCACGTTTACTTCGAATTGATGGGAGTAGCAATAAATTTTCAGAATTTCTTCACCAAACGATGAAAATTGAAAGGTAAGAATATGTAAATTTCAGTGGCGTCGACTCGCCAATGCCGCTTTAGAATTAATCAAGTTCCGAGATGAAAAATCTTGATTTTTAGTAATACACGACGAAATCTGTGCAACAGAAATATAGTTCGATAGACGAAGATTTTCCTTATCCGACATATTTTACTCGATATCTATGGATGCTCTTCAATATCCATTCACAATAGATAGTGAAAGCGATAAGTCTGTGGTATGAGAAAGATAATTTCATGTCTGGTTAGAAAAAAAAAATTCAAAACTCCCGAATCAATATGTATTCTCAATATGGTAGAATAGAACTTTCGTAATATTAAGGAAATTGATGAATTTTGCAACAATTTCTAGAAAGAGAAGATTGCAATAATTATCGTCTTATGAAAAGAACAGTATTCATCATTTTATAAACATATTTAATCAAATTTTTCATATTTTCCTCATGTTTTATCACGTTTTGATAAATCTGTACATTAAAAGAATAATTAAATAAATATTTTGATTTGAGTTCGTTGAAGGAACTTTGTTTAGTTAGTTTGATTTGAGGTTACGTTTTCTACTCTACTATTATTCCGTCACTTATATTCTAAAAGTACCAATAATGGTAAGCAAATAATCGGTACGTTTTCCTAATGTATTGATTTATTTTCATTTCTATGTTACTGTTTACTATTCTAACCACGTGTGTGTACCATATTTAAAAAAAAAAATTCATCACTGTGTTATCTTATAAAATCTATATAAAAATCATGAAATTTCATTCAATTACCACTCAAGTTAATGAACTCGCTAAGCAAAATACAGATTCGCGTTGACATTACGTTTCAATAAACCTGTTAACAACCGAACGAATATAATTTCGTTAATAAAGCCGGCATTCTACTACACTCTCGAATACTCACAAATCGCTGTTCTTTTTTGCAAAATCTTAACACGAAACAAACTAGATTACAATAAACAATGCATACAAAAGCAAAACAAAATTACGCGCTTTGTTACAATTTAATGCGTAGAAGCACGTTTATCATTGGCGAACGAAAATAAGAACGAAATTTTTATTCGCAATAATACGAAATAAATGGTAATCCCGGGGGTAGGGACGTAAGGGGAGGTCGATTATATTATTGTGTATACGCATATGCGAAACTCACTGTGGTAGGAAAAAGAGCAGCCAGTGCACGCAACGTGTCGGCAAAAGTGAAACTGAAAGCAGATACGAGGTAGCGTTTGACTATAAGACGTCGTGTCGCTTCGGGCGAGTCGCATACCTCTCTGTGTGTAAAGGCCTTCGTGCCGCTTTACCACTCCTCTTACTTTTTAACAACTCCTTGACGATATTGTATCAAGGTCAGTTAGTTTGTGTAGGTAAGTGTGAAATCATTTCTTCAAAACTCTATATACGTGTCTTTTTCTCTCTCTCTCTCTCTCTCTCCTTCTCTTGCTTTCTATCTCCTTCGACTCTACCACACTGTCGTTCTCTCTCTCTCTCTCTCTCTTCCTTCCTCCCACCTACAGTACTCTCCCTGTCTCTTTCATACACGTTGACCAACGTCGAATTTACGTTTGTTTAGGTTTATTCTCACGCAACATTTTACTTGTGATCCTCTGCCTTATCGTGCATTGGCTTATATTAGATTATTGGGAGATTAAATTTAACGGGTAAATAACGAATGTAACAGCCATGCATCGAAGAGAAATTCTCTTTGAGGAATGTCTTTAGATTCTTATCGGGCTTTGAATTCTCTTCGTAGAAATCACAGGTTGTGTTATTGTTTAAAAAATTGTTATGTAAGAAAATTCTTTTGAGAAGTACGTTTGATAATTGCACCGTTTTAAAAATTTCAAATCGCTTCTTAAACAATGGCGAAAACTTTTAATAAGTGTGAAACAAAGAACTGAATTTGGCTTACTACGTTTTACAAATTGATGAATTTTTTAAATAATTTTTTGTAATACAAATGTAAAATAGTTATAAAATGCAGCAGAAGAAAGTTCATACTTATACGTATGTATGTGCGATTAAATCGGTTATCAGAATAAATATTTGAATTTTTTAAAGAAATCTTTGCATAAGTCAATAGGAGAATTCCATACGGAGACTATTGGTAAAAATCAAAGTGATTATTTTATACTAATGTTTTGAAATGCATCGTAAATTATTGTAAAAAAATGCTTTTGTTAAATTACGCTTGTTGAATCACAACAGGCAATATTGTAAGTTGCAATTTGTTTAAAATGAATAAGCAGTAGTCAGTTATGTTGACAAAGAGATATACATAAAATTTGCCATAACGAGTATAGCTTTTTTTACAATGCTTTTTTTACAGTGCAGCTTTCTTTAGGATAGAATAAATGTATATACTTGTATACTTTCCACTCTAGCTTTTAAAGACGCTACTTGTTGCTAAACGCGATAAAATCATGCAACGTAGTATATACTCCAGAGACACGTTCCAGAAAAATCGATGGGCACTTCGTGTACATTAGTAGCTTATTATTTTTCAAAACGTGTGTATCGTAAAATTTCGAAATTGTTTTGTTTACTTTTTCATGAATCAGAAATTCCTCTGTGTAATCGAATTGAAAATTTATGTTTAATCTATAAAATGTATACAAAATCTTTAATGAAACAACGCTTTTTTCATTCTATTTAAGTCTTCTTATCGGTATGTGTATCTGTTAGGCAAGTTTGATCAGCTGCTACTTCAGTGCTAATCTGTCAATTAGATCCGCCGAATCGGTATGCGACAGTACTGGTCATATTCAAACAATAGTTTAATATTAAAGCCGAATTTGATGTCCAGTGATTTTCGATAGGAGCATTTGTGTCTTTATTGCCGATTTTTTTTTCATTAAAATAGATTTGAAGTATCTTCTGTAAAAGA
Source organism: Anagyrus pseudococci (assembly GCA_030522585.1). Classification (NCBI taxonomy): domain Eukaryota; kingdom Metazoa; phylum Arthropoda; class Insecta; order Hymenoptera; family Encyrtidae; genus Anagyrus; species Anagyrus pseudococci. The sequence continues at coordinate 50,718 of JAPYYQ010000045.1, read as the reverse complement.
AACGGCGATACTTTAGTAGAAGTTCGTCTTCTAAGGACTGGATAAATAAAATCGTTAGCAACTACTGTACATCACGTGACACTAGCCATGCTAATTATGGTTATCCTTCGGTTATCTAACAATTTCTTAATCTATAAGGACTCGGTGATACTAGAATCTAGAAATCTATCAAAATTTAATATGGTATACATGTGCAACTATTGCGAAGTCAATGTATATAAAAATAAAAAGTAATGAAGATTTGATTTCAAGTACAAAAATAGTGTACAAGGTAAACTATGAGCCACGGATAAACGTGACCTGTCACTAACCGAGCGTTCTGTATTATCAAGCAAGCAATAAAGAATACGACTTGTAAGATGAAAACACTTTCCTTAATCGATAAAACACATTTCGAATGAAATAGTAACTCAACAACGATGATCAGTAGTTATCACTAAAAATAATATCTTTATCTTTCAAATTATCTAATATTTATAACAATTTTGATTGTTTGTCATACAGATAAACTTCAATGATATTACATTAAACGATCTTTTTAAAATGTGAATACGTAACACTTGTCATTTTCGTTTACTTTATATTCGTATTTATAAAAAATCGCTTTAAAACGTGTAATCTACAAAATCAACAGACTATGTCATTTTGTAATGTTAATATCGGGTGAAATCGAATGCAGACATCCTTATTTCATCAAATTTCCAAATAAATACTACACAATGCATCTTACAATGTTTTAGATTAAATTTTAATAACACTTTACAACGATGGTACATCAAACTAATCTTAATACTGACATATAACAACGGAAATTATGATAAAAAAAAATCAAATCGAACACACTGTACTATAAACAAACATATGTATATAAAAAAAGTAGTGCGATAACAAAAGACGATTAACGCTCAAATCGAAAAGCATAAGCTCAGATGAAACCGACGACGCCGCAGGCGAGTCGCGCTCCGGCAGACCCAGTTTTGGCACTTTCCTCGGTGCCGCCGCGGCCAAGGTCGTCCTGTTTTTCGTGCACGACGATCGCTCGTCCAATAGCCCCTCGCACGCCCGACAGTGTCAAATAGTGATCGAAGCCGTCGATTTGGGCGACCCCGTCCTCGCCGGCCTCGATGTTGCCGAGATCGCCAACGTGACGTAGTGGATCGTTTGGTGCTCCATGATTAACCTGCGGCACACACAATGACGACGCTTTTTTTTCTCTTAATCGCTCTTATTAAATTCAACCTTCCAAGACGAGACTCTCCGCGAGCTCGAGGCGAAGTACACGTCTCGTATTTTCGTTATGTTTATTTTTTTTAGCGTTCGACTTTTAGTTTGTCATGGCAAACGTAAAGCTACTGTATACTTGTGTTACATGAATGATTGAATACGGTTTGAGTGTATGTCTACGTAACAAGAAAAACATTTTTTTTTAAACTATGTAATTTTGAAATGTTAAGAAGCAAAAAAAAATATATTAAAAAGTTTTTTTTTGCAACTGCATACTTCGTATGTTATACAACAGCTTAAAATTGATCGCGAATTTTTAATAAGTAAAGCTTCATTTACCAAATATGGATTGAAATGAGGACCAGCCGAGGCACAGCCTTTGCTCAAGTCGCCTTTTTCATGGACGTGAAAACCATGAAGGCCCTTGGTCAGACCAGAAATCGTTCCGTAAATTCGCACACCATTGCCCAGTTGTTCGAGAGTAAGTTGGCCTCGCGGACCGTCAATGGTATTTCCATTGCCATCGAGAGCTTTTAATTCCACCATGGCCTTAATTCCTATAGGCTATAAAAAGGATATCATAACATTTTGGGATTAAGAAAATATCGATTTTTATGAATGACGTTATTGGTGCAGCCTACACTTCATGCTTTGGAGACGTTACTTTGGTTGACGTTAAACAATTTTTTTTAATGAAAATTTGACACTATTACAGCGATCTACTAAGCGGTGTATTTAAAATAAATACTGTAAATTTAGGATCACAATCAGACCTTGTAATTGAATATTTTCAGTTTAAAACTCGAAAACAGACAAAACTTGCTTTGTTTAGATTTCTTACTGGTTTCCTGTATTAAATATTCAAAACTGATAAAAAACAAAACTTGAGAATCGGCAATTTTATTTTTCTTCGGAACTCTTTATCATAGACGCGTGCAAAAAAATGTTCCAAATAAATCATCCGTTTTCTATTGGTTCATTCTCCAAAATTAAATATCAAGGCTGACTATCAAAAAGATCTCCGAACCGGTTTGAAAAAATGAACGCACAAACATGGATCCGATTAAATCATCAACTATTTTTCGATAGTTATTAAGACAAATTTGAAAAAAATTATTACAACTCACAATATTTAATATTTATGATGTATCTGTTAAAAATGAAAAATAATATAATAGTCTTTGTTATATTACTATTAATTTTAAAAAATCCTAAATTTATTTGGTCACCACAATCTAGTATAAAAAAAGTAAATCCAAATAAATTTTTGTAAATTTCAATAATATAAAGTTCGCAGTTTTCAAAAAACAAGTTTAAATACACCATAAACTAAAAAGCACTACTGAAAAAATAAAAAAAAAATAATAATTTCATTCCACATAAAACAGACTAAATTACACTTGATAAAATTTAAAAAATCTTTACATAAACAAACCAACCGTTGATAGATTTATAAAAAATTGAAAAAAAAATATGAATAACAAAGGTAATTAAGTGCTCACAAAACCATAAGGTTCCATGTAAACCTCATAAATAGCACTCCTCGCTCCAGGATAACCAGGCAGACTCCTAATGAACAAGGTCCTGTCGTTCACTATCTTCATCGGGCCCTCGTCAACGGGAACGGCATTAGCCAGCGCAGCGTAGGTAAGCACCAAGATTGGCAATAGAAACTTCATGATTATAATCCGCGAGAATTACAGCAACTCTTCTCCCAAGAGACTTTGCGAATATAAATCGCGGCACAGTTCACAGATACTCTATACCTGTTCCGGCGCAATCGAGTAACAACTTTGTTTTCTTCTCTCACACTAGATGAGGTTGCGTAATTGCTACGATCCTTGCGGAGACGTATCCACGAGGCAACTGCGAGCAGTCGCGCATCCTCGGGCGCTGATATAGCCTGGGAGACATTCGACGCCGAGAGAGGCCAAAGAGGACTCGACAAGTGCGTAATAGGAGCCTTGAAGCCCGGCGATCAAGCTCCGAGAGATGCGAAATGCGCGGCGCGTATGTGCGCGTGCGGTAAAGGTTCCTGATGGATCGCAGCCTGTTCCGATGGACTTATAGAGACGAGCGAGTGAAAGTCGACGGACAAATAAGCTCGGCTTACGGCTGCACCGGATAAATCAGTTTTTTTAAGATCGCACTTTCTTTATGCGATAAGTTCTGTTTGGGTTTTGTTGGTTTTGTTGTTGAATGACGGAAAACTGTACATTTACTAGCCATTTCTTACCTAATAAGCCTTGATTAGCTAATTTTTTAAGCATTTCTTAGGCATTAAACATGTTTATTTTACTGAACATCTTAGCTAATTATTGCCTAAAGTTGAACTTAACCATCAATTCAACATAACTTTTGTAGATTGATTTTTAAACATTTCTTTTGAAATAATATTACAATAATACATTGGTTTTGATTAATTTAGATAATAAAGTTTATTTCAGTCTTATAATTTTTATTACAATCTATTTCGCATATTTTTAATCTCATAAATCTCAATCATACAACAATAATAATATTTTTTTATTCATCTTTCCATGTTTGACAGTTGCAAAGCACATCGCTCAAAGCCGATGTAAGATCTTTTTCCGTGACTGTTAAATTTCTTTCTCCTGTTACATTTAACATAACATCTGAAAACAAAACATCAAACATTGAAAATTTACAGATTGAAACATTAAAAATATTAACAAAATAATATTTACAATCAATGCATCTGCAAAACTCTGTGCATTTAAAAATAGACTTGGGAGTTTCTTTATTTCTAGATTTCCTTACAGCGGTATACTGTAAAATGACATCTTTGGATACAAATGCCTTAATCATTTTGTTGTAAGACTTTGTCAAAACTAAATCTTTGTCTACATAAGTGCGTAATTTGATATACTAAAAATAAGAAAATAATATAATTAAAGTGTTGTTGTTTAATCAAATTGGTTAAATTATAATAAAAGATACTTACAATATCAGTTTTAAAAGATTCATTTAATTTCAATTTTTCATCAAATGAAAGAAACTCTTCTTTAGTTTTAATTGGCAAACTCATACCATATTTCTCCATGAAATTTATTGCAGGATTTGAGCCATGTGCCTGTTGTATAAGCATATTTGAAATTTCCTCTTGTTTACTTTTAATTTCCAAAATAGTTTCTGACATGCTTGACAATTGAGTAAAAACATTTGTTTCAAAATCAGACCTACATGGAATACAATCTATTTTTGGTATATCCAAATGCAATATATTCTTTTCAGCAAGTGCAGATTGTTTTACAGTTTCATTGTTTGATTCCTTGGATCCACATGGAATGGGCACTTGGAGTTTATCTACTTTTTCAAGAGTTTTATCTCTTATGATGCTTTCAATGGGTAAATCTTCTACAAGCAGATCAGACCTAGTATTAATACACGCATTCAATATTTAATTGTACTTTGAATTCAAATCTTTCAAGTCTTTCGTTTTGATAGCAAACCCTGCTGAGAAACCTCAGATAAGATCTCAGTTGAGATCTCAGGTGAGATCTCATGTAAAGATATTATTTGTTGATTTATGATCAAATTACACTTTATAGTTGATTTATAAGATTTTTGAGTTCTCATCTGAGGTTTCTCAGCAGGGAATCCATCACAATTAAAGACAAGTTCTATAGGTGATTCATGCATTTCAACATTTATAGTTTTTTTTTTAAATGGTTTTCTATACCTAAATAAACAAAATCACCCTCAACACCAGAACTTGCTTCTAAAAACGGTATTTCAAACTAAACATAAAAACTTACTACTTAAAAATGTTTTTGCACATTCTGGCAAATCAGGTAATAGTCTTTTCCTTAATATTCTTAACAATTGTTCTAAATGTGCATGAGGTGTATTTGTTTGTACAGCCCATTCTCTTATTTCATGAATTTCTTCTTCTTCTTCTTCTTGTTTTACACAAAAATGACTAAAACTATTGAGTTCATCATTACTTTTATTTTGAATTTCATCATCTTCTTCACTATACATCTCATCATCACTAACTAGCACAATTTTTTGACCAACTTCACTTTCATTTAAATTACTTACAGCTTCGATTTTATCAAGTTTCTTTTCTTTTTTGTTATAATATTCATTAAACCTACTGTGGCGTTTCATTTTTGATCCAAGGTTGATAAAAACATGTAGCAAGAAACCACTGAGAAAAGTGATAGGTTAGAATTCTCTGTTATTGTAAGTATCTTCCGTCACCCCTCTAGGGTATATTACGTGTGTATTTTTGCTTCCTAATAGTAGGCAATACTTGAGTAATTATAAAGCATTTATTACCCAACGAAATTAACTAACATGTGGCTAAGGTAAAAATTTTACCTGTGTTAGCCATACAATTTCCACCAGGGTATAATTGAAATTATTAAAGAATTTTGGTGTTTCAACCTGTAGTTGCAAATTATTTTGAAAAAACTTTTACTGTTGTTTATTGTTATACATTGTGTAAAAAATTAAAACATACTGTTATAGAAATAAAACAACTGTGTCGTAACCAGACACAGTACACACTGTATTAAAATCGTTTGTTTAAAGCTTTTTTCCTCTCAGAATATTAAAATCTTAAAATTCCTGTTTTCAGTCGTTCAAACATTATATACACTTTAAAATTTTTTTTTAAATATTTTGTATTTAAACTTTAAGAAACTTTTATTATTTTTTTTCGGAAAACAAAATTTACAAACGATATGTAAATCTTGTATTTAAACAAAAAAAAAGTAATATTATATTTTTATTGAAAAATAAACTTTAAATGCGTATTAGGATTGAATATGCTAGAGGAAGACTAAGATGGCAAGAGAGAGCGTCGAGCCGGTAAGTAGATAAGTAGGTTCGTCGGGATGTAACGCAGCTAAAAAGTATCATGTTTAATATGCCAATGGCAATAAATAGACAAAATCAATAACGCTCAATATGAAAACACGTGTTATTAATAATATGAACTAATTAATACCCCAACGTTAGCTGCCGTAGAGCAAGTAATGAAGAAAACTTTCGAATATGGCTAAGGAGGGATGATAGGAGTGAGCGAGTGAGATGTAAACGTGATTCGTGCTTCTCGTATTACATCTCATTCTAGCGCTAACTACGTTTCTACTTGCTCGTCTGTCTTTTATTTCACCTCGACCATCTTTCTCTCTTTCGTTTCACATAACTTGATCAAGTACTCCCCTGTGTCCAAGAAGGGAGTCAAAATTTGAATCTTTCGGTTTTTTTTTCTTCTTGTTACTGTCCTTAGTTTATCTCGATTTACAAAAAAAAAAAAAAAAAATAAAAAAAAACAAGAAATTTGAATTTTAACTCTAGATAATTTTACGTTATTTTTTTCAGTAACTCGCTTCTAAATGCTTATTCTTCATCCTCTTCGTACTGTTAAATTTTGCTCGTGAGCTTTTCACCCAATCCATGCGAAATCCTTCAATTTCAAATCATCCTTACTTTAAAAACTCGCCAACTTTCAAGAACACGCTTTGCTCAGCTCTAAGCAAAAACTCAGCTTATCCGATCCAATAAAAAAAAAAGTAAAGAAAGAAGAAGCTTGAAAAAAAATAAAAAGCCAAGATTTTCCTTTTTCGCCTCACGCGCAATAATTCATTTCGCAAAACTCGCCGTTACAGGTTCTCCCGGCGCTTAAACAATGATTAACGAGCTTTAGTCATCGTCATCGGCGTCGCAGTAAGCCGGCAGAGTCAGGCAAAGAAGCCGCTGCCGGGGACTGCCGACCGTCGTGCCGTTGACGCGGATGAGGCCGGAGACTGATTGGCTCGAGCAGCCAGCCTGGCTCATCTCCTCGAGCGCCTGGCGCATCTTCTCCACTGTCTCAGGTGGCGATCGGCGTCGACTGAGAAACACGTGCGGACGATGCTGCAGGGGCTCACGACGACGGCCAGACGCCTCCTCGTGCGGCAGTTGCGGGCCTAAGTACACTGTTGAGTGGAATTAGGGTAAAATTAGCGAGTTGTGATCTTGTTGTTAATGGGTTATTGTTTGTCTTTTTTTTTTATTCAAAGGCATGCTGATCTTGCAATATTTGAAAAGGCAGTAATTGTAATTCTATAATGGCAATTATTATGTAATGCATCGAGTATTTATTAAATAAATTTATTAATCGAATAGCCGTGAAAAAATCTATTTATTAAAAAACTTTTAATCCTATCAAGACCAAATGGCAAGTAAAATAATGAAAAATGGATTTCCAGTTTTCTTTGTTATTGTAGCAGTGTATTACATGTAAGTTCGTGGCAGCCAAGGACTAAAGTGTAATAACACACGTTCATGAAGATACGTCAATTTTAAAATAATTAATCGATTGCCTCTCGACCATCAGACGCTGCACGTATCTGGCTTATCATGCCACTAATTGACTATTCAACCCCGGAATAGTAACAAAATGAAAAATATAAAACTTAAACAACGAAAAAGTGCTAAACGCTCACTGTAAAAATCCTTTTCATCATTACAAACAAATAATTACGTAAGAGAAATCATTTTTAGCAGTACGTGTTTCAATCCGTTATTTTTTCAATGTTTAAAGTTTGAAATTGTGAAAACGAAAGTCACATTGTTAAGCACAGTTTATATTATTTAATAAACTAAAACTGCTTGTTATTTCGAACACACAACTAAAGTGTTACATAAAACCAAAGGAGACAAGGTTAAACGCAATTATTTCCCTTGATCGTTTGGTAAATTAAAAGATTCATAAGACCACCTGGCGGATTGTCCAAGTCGTTATCTAAATTTTCGAGGATGTCAGCAAAGTCACTTTCGGTGCCGGAGACCGCTCTTCCGCAGGTTATGACGAAAACGAAGCAGCTGGAAACTGTTTGTATAGTCCTTCTCCACATAATAAATCGCGAACATTTTGGTTTTAATTCGTTTATTTGCCTCAGGATACATTAGGGCTTTGCTTAATGAGACGTTCAGTTACATTTCACTTGGGAATTTTGTTAAAAAATTTTGGGGGATAACTTTAAACCGAAAAAGGGGCCTGTAACGAAAGGTTGTTTTTTTTTCTTTTTTTTTTGGTTAGATCGACTTTTGAACAAAGTGAACGTAGGAATTCGTCGATGTTGTTCAAAATATTGAAATTAGATATTTTCGATCGGTTTATCGCAATAATGAAAACTTGCGAGTTATTCAACGACGAAAACGCTCGTCGTCTAAGTATTAGTTTCGTGTTCTTAGAAGGACAGTTCATCTTGATCCATCAGCGTAGAGTTTTATACATAAACACGCCATAATTACCGGACGAACGGGTATAACCGCACGAGAATGACGCGTTTTACAGGTCGCATAAGGCTATCCCGATGAAAATTGCTGCGAAGCGGCCTGTACTCTCTGTTCTTGATTCTTCTAGTTCGTTTATTTTTTTCTTTAATGCACGCTCTCGTTGATTTCAGATAAATCAAGATGAAATTATGCCTACGTAAGATTTTCGACTATGATGGGCTCGGATGATCGCAATGTCTGCACGTAGTTCTGATTAGATCGTGCATCTCTGAGAACTTGAATCTAATCTCGATAAACATTCGTCCCATGTGTTTCAATTGAATTCCAAAAAATTAAGTGGCGTCAATATTTTTGTAAAGTACCTATACATTGCTGATGTATTTGTCACTTAAATTAACACGAATGAATATTTGAAATTGTGTGATTCATTGATTTTTGGCAAGTTAAATATTTTTGTTGCAAATCATGTCAGTAAAACAGTAGATCAGATTATTATTGTAATTCAAGAACGTTAAAGTTTACTTTTCCTCAAGTAGTTAGTCAATAAGTTTATGTTATAAAATAGGGCGTTATAATGCGAACGAAAATATTTCGTGTATATGATACTTCTTAATAATTAATAAAATCTAGCCCGTGTAAAAGTGTTGTGTTATCAGCTTAATCGACTGTCAATGACTGACCGAGATTAATGTTTTCCATTTTCTCAACAGCTTATCGATTTCTTATCGATTTTGTCACGTTTATTTCTTTATGAACACTATAAAGGTACTTTCCAAAAGTCATACTCCTTTTTTCTATGTATGTATTAAAAGTAAATCGTTGACAAAGAAAATCTCATAATTATAAGGAAAAAAAATCTTTATTTGGATTATAAAAATTTTGGTTTGTCTTTTTAATTTTATTCGAAAGTTAACATATTAAGATATATTTGTGAAAAATTTGACGAACAATTACAAAGGTTTCAACAAAGTCGTATTAATAAATGAACAAAAATCAATATTTAAGAATAGATTTTGTAAAAAAAATTACAAAATTAAAACGCAGAGGAATTTGAACTGAAAAACGTGAGATAAAAGACTAAAAATATTAATGAATATGCATAAATAATAACAATGCAAAAATGAAATAAAAATATATGCCCGGGATAGGACAAAGGCAGTACGTCAATAAAAAGTTCAATTTAAAATAAAATTTCTTTATTACTTCCTTTGATAGTCCAATTTTTTTCACATGTTTCTGAACAACTAATTACATCCCTCGCGTTGTCTGAATTCCCTAGTGTGCTTTTTTCCATAGCATACCGTTTTTCAAACTGTTGTTAATAGTACGTGATAATAGATAAACATTAACATAGAGTAGTATGTATGACTTTTGTAGCAAAGCGAAAGACTACAATGATAATGTAAAATTGTGCTCAAATAAGGCGCAGAAAAAAGAGAGAGCGAGCCTATCGACGATCGAATAAATGTGTGCCCCGACGATCGGTTAACGAGGAGTTCAATTTCTTTTTTCAAGAAAAAGCACCGGCTCCAGTTGTTGCACTTGTTAAGATGCAATTGTAATACGAAAATTAATAGTTGTTCAAAATTACTGGCGAGTAATAGTTTCTCTTAATTCCATTGATAAATATAACTAAATTCATGCGTTCATAATGAAAAAGAGAAAAGCGGGAAAAAACAATTTCACTAAAAATTTGTTAAAGTCTGCCTCAAATGATACATAGTTCGTCCAAGTGACTTCTGAAATTACAAGTTATTGCTAAAGTACAAAATACCGAAATTTGGAATTATAAAATGACAATTAGCACACTCTTTCTTTCGTCTTTTTTCTTATTTTTGTTTGAGCTAAGTTTTCACTTGCAACTTGAGTAAAAAATTAATAAAATTATTAATGCTCAATTACAGTAGTCGGTAAAGTTTTTAAAGGAGATCGACATCGACTGGATATCGACAGAGTTCTCTCTACCTATGTTTTTTTAGTGCATAGTTACCGTGGATTTATAACAATAAAAAATGTTAACAAGTAAAGATACCGTTAAAATCGTATACATAAACTATTTTTAAATTTTATTAGTTACTTTAAAATTAAAGGTAGAAAATAACTCTGTCGGTATGAGGCATGCCCGCAAGTGCGATATTTTTTTTTATTTTTTCAAATAAAAAAGTCACTGTTATAAATGTTTTTACTATACATAAAACTTTTTTGGTTTTTTAAAACACTATTTCGAAAACATAAAAATTCAAGCATACCTAGTAATCTCTATAGTTTTCTAAAAAGCCCGTTATTTTTTACAAAAAGTACTCTAAAAACTCCCGACGTTACACGTAGCCAAGTCACATTTCGTCCAGCAAAACACGCCTGACACGCGACAAAAAGAGCGCAAAATCGTGCATGACGGTCTCAGAACGGCGTAGCGGCGTTGCGCGCGCCACTCTGCGCTGACAAAACTGAAGTACATCGAACCTTGGCCCGGTAGTCTTCTTGCGCCCACAGGCCCCGGAGGGGGCAGCGTTTCACCAAGATGGCGGCGACGCTCTCACCGATCGACCAGCCGCAGCTCCACGTCGTGCCGTCCTCGTCCTCGTCGTGCTTATCCCATCGCCTTGGCCCCAGCAGCACCTCGTCGCCGGGACTCGCAGCCACGACGATCATGATGCCGCAGGACGGGCAGTCTGCTTCCTTGCGGGTCTAGCGCTCTCTCCTCTCGCGACAACACTATAACTCACACTCGCTGCACAGCCGGGCTAGCCAAGCGCACCCGCAGGTGAGTGTCTCTTCCGGCTGTTTAAACGGCCTCGTCCTCACCTTCAGCCCTCATTATCCTACGGGCTTACCTGCTCGATCGCTACCTGGAGTCTCGCCGCTGCTCCGAGACGTACGCCTCCACGCATCCGCATGGCTCTGTTTTGGTTAAGCGCCGATGATATACGCTTAAGGCTTACGCTTAACTGGGCCTATTGCCTGAACACGACGACGATGCATGAGTCTTAGAGCCGTTAGAGAACGATCCGGAGCTACGTAGACGCTGTACTCTTGCTCCCTTCTGCCTGTTATTAAGATCCGCGCGGTGTTTACAGATATGTTTTGCCGTAGTAAAAACTTGAGGCTTCTGTACTGTGCTGCTGAACGTTTGTTTACCTCTCTAGTTTGCTAAAAAAAAATTACGTTCTAGTTGTGCTGTTATTCTATTGAAATACTTGCTTGGTAAAGTTTTATTTTCATACAATTTTAAGGAATTTTTGGGGAATCTTTTAATTCATGGTTATAGTAGTTTGCTAGTTGTTTCTTATCATCATTGCCATATTTCTTTAAAAACTCTATGACCAATGGTATTGCAAAAGTACATTCTGCTGGTGATTGATAGTACAGACCAGCAGATAATTAAGAATTGCCTTTGTTTTTGTTGTAAAAAGAAAGTTGCTGCTGCATTTGCTATTCCAATTTTGTAATTGAATTGATATATTTTTACAGGCAGCTTAGTCAAAATGACCACCCAGTACTCGAGAAATGTTTTGAAAGTGGTGGTAGCTCAAATTTGTCAGACAATTGGCTGGCATTCTATTAATTCCACTCCGATGGAATTCATGGTTGATCTTATGCAAGAATATATTTTTCAACTTGCTAAACTTAGTCAACAATATTCCCAAGTTTGTAAGTGATTTTTTTTTTAAATAATAAAGTTTTGGAGGTCTAAATTTCAACATGTATAAAATTTAGAAATATTGTAACAGAGTTTTTAAATTTGTATTCAATTCAATTAAATGGAAAAAAAAGAATTACTTTTTACATATTTTAAATTTCATCTACCATTTTCAATGCATGAAAATCATGAATTGATTTTTATTTTTGTTTCTAGATGTTATTCAGATTAATGTATTAAAAGTTTCAGTTTAGAATGAGCATTAAATATCTAACATTGATTCTATACTTTTATCACAAATTTTATACATTGCACAATAAATATTAAAACTATAAATTTTATTTATTTCTTAATTTTACACAAATTGAAACAATAAACCTCCAAGAATACAATATTTATTTATTTCATCTCATTTCATTGCTATGTAATCATTTTTAGTGGGCAGATGCGAAGCCAATCTGGATGACTTAGGCTTAGCTTTTCAGCATATGAATATTGATTTGCAAGAATTAGCAGAATATATAAAAAATGTTGAACCTGTGCCTTGTGTTATATCTGTACCAAAATTACCTATTCAAAGAGAAAATCACTTAAATTTTCTAAAACCAGGTAGTCGAGAAGTTGTTACTCGGCCTGTACATGTGCATGAACATTTACCTGCTATGTATCCTGAAGCTGAAGGTAACTTTAAAACTATTTGTATATATTTATACATATAGATAACATTTTTATTACTATTTATTTTATAATTTGATTTATATTTTTTAGAAGAATACCAAACAGAAAATAAAGATACAGAAGCTGTGGATACAAATGCAGTGAGTCAAGTTTCTAACACATCTGAAGATGAAACTAATGAAAACAATAATGTAATTACTTCAAATGGAACATCAAGCGAAGATGGTTCTATCAAACCTGGTTCACAGCCAGTTTTCAAAAGGCCAGGGGATCCTATTTCCTTTGATGGTCCTACAGTGAAAAAAGCAAAAATAACGGAAGAAGGTCGTCCTCTTCGCGAAATTCATAGTGTTATAATGACAACGTCGGGTTTTCTATCTACTGCTCGTGAGGGAAAACTACCAGAAGCCAGGACGCCGCAGCAAGCGCGTTCCGAATCTCCTCCACCGCCTTTGTATCCTACGATACCACCTGAAGTGAAAGTTGAGAAAAAAGTTAAAAAAGTGTCGAAGAAAACAGAGGACGGTAAACCAGAAAATAAAGAAAACAAGAAGAAGAAAATTCCCAAAGACGTGTTGTTTCAGCCTGACGAAATTAAAGACGTTAAAGTTAAAAAATTAGCTGGTACAAAAGATATAGCAAAAGTAAAAGGCGTCAAAACAGGCGCTAAAGCCGGTAGTGCGAATTTAGCCGGCCCGTCTAATCTTCCAATAACGACTAAAGCAGCAGGTAAAATAATCATTTTACTTAAATTATATGAAATTTATTCATACATTTTTATCAAACAGTAGGAATCATATCATGTTTTTTTATTTTTAGGCAAGATACCTACCGACAGTCCGAAGAGCGGTAAAAGTACGCTTGCTGCGAATAAATTGAAAACCGAAAAACTTGACGTTAGTTTTAATCCAATTAATCCGCTGATGAACGATCGAAAAGACGAACCTATTGATAAACTTCCTATCGAGCCTGATAAACAGAAGCTTAATATATTCAAAAAGATCTCGTCGAAATCTAAAGAGGACAAAGAGCGTGACTCTTTGGAAGCCCAACATAAAATTAAGGATACAGGTACTTCCGAGATTCCGCACCTTGTGCCTGACGGTGAGGACAGACATCGAATCGACGCAATCGTGAAGTTAGAGGACAAAAAGTCGGCTATACCACCAGGTCCACAAATAGGCAACAACATTGCACGCACTCCGGATAACAGTGTGACGAACATGATGAGTCCAGGCTCGGATGGCTATATGTTCGATATGTCGCCCCCGCGGACACCAAGCACACCTAAAACTCCTGAACTTAGCGTATCCAATGTTGTCCCTGGAGAACAGAAGAAAAAGCGAAAGGACAAGAGTGGTAAAAAGAAGGAGTCTAAAATTAAAGCGCCGAAAAATACTATTAGTCCAAAGAAGGTAACGTATCCGTTGAATTATAGTAGACTTCGTTGGCGAATTTTGATAATTTACGAATAATTTGATTGACTTGATTCTCTCAGGCTCGCTTGTCCAACGACTCGGTGTTAGATCTAAATGTGATGGATCGACCAAAGACGCCGCAGGCACCTGAACAGCCGCATCAGCCAATCACTCCAGGTTCCGGAATAGGAACAACTAGGGACCCGAACCTGCCATCGTCGTTACCTTTCCCGTTTTTCCCAGCATTTCCACCAGCTCCAGGTCTTATACCGCATCCAATGTTCCCGCTTGCCGCTGCTGCTGCTGCGAAGGGCATACCTGGTATGCCGGCAATACCGGGTGCGCCAAATCCAGCTGCGATGATGCTCAATCAGCGGTTGTTCCGGCCTAAACTCGATGGCAGTCGACCACCATTTGTGCCACCCTCTTTTATTAATGAACCTCACCATCAGCATCATCAGCCTTTGCCACAAACTCCCGTATTTCCCATCAAGCAGCAACCGATACCACCGCTCGCTAAGACGAAAATTACGCGGAGCCCTGAGAAAGAAATGCATCTTCCGAAACCTGTAATCCAACCATTCCAGACTGCAATGGACTTGCCGCAATCACACTTGATTAATCCTGTACCAATGCTCGGCAATCCTGCTATTGGTGTACCCGCGCCACTTGTACCGCCGATGATACCACCAGTAGTGCCCGCGCCGCTGCTTCCAACACCAGCGCTCGGTATGGTGAAGCCGCCTAAACTGGATAAGGGAGAAAAGAGTGAAAAGGTAAAATGATATTTTAGAAAAATTTAATTTCATAAATCAATTACACAAAACAATTTGCGATTGGTAATTTCCGATTCACGAATTGTTTTTTAGAAATCAAAGGAGCATAAGAAGGAAAAGAAGGATAAGCTGAAAAAGAAGAAAGAGAAGAAAGAAAAGCATAAAGATAAAGGAGAGAAGATTAAGGAGAAGAAGGATAAGAGTGAAAAGAAGGAAAAATTGGAAAAGATAAAAGAAAAGAAAGAAAAGAAGGAAAAGAAGAAAGAAAAGGAGAAAGAAAAAGAAGCTAGTAAAAAGCTTGCGGTAAGTCTAATTATACATTTTAATTTTATCTTGTTGAATTCGAACCATTATTATGTTAAATTGTATTTTCAAATTAACAAATATTTTAAAGAAGTGTATAATTAACTGAAATATAATCTGTGTTTTAGAAGGAAGAAAAGGCTATCGAAAGTGTTCCAAAGATTACTCTTAAACTTGGTCCAGCTGGAGGCTCACCGCGACCTGCAACTCCTGAAAATGCGTTGAAGAAAATGTATGTAGTATTCTTACCGAACAAGAGGAATCACACTTATAAGAATATATTGATAGTTATTTAAAGCAAAAATGAAGAACACAATTAGAATATTAATTTTATTAAATCACATTACAGAACGATAAAACCTATGAAAAAGCCGGAAGACGAAGCAGTAAAACGCGAGCCAACGCCGGAGCTGGCGCGTATCTCGGCTCTGGTGACCAGGCCACCAAAGCAGAAGACAAGTAAGAAAGCGGAGGGCGTCCACGAATCGTACGCTGCTCCGCCTACGCCCTCTCTTTATTGTCCACCACTTACTCACACCTTTGACCGAGCCAAAAAGCCCGTCTTCAAAACTCTGCCTCACCGCGAACCTTCACCTCCAGTCTCTTTCTCCTATACCGAATCCTACAGTTCTCTAAAACCTTTGGATAACAAGCAGTTCTGTTACATGGTAAGTATTAACGCTCGACGCGTGATGATTCGAATAGACAGTGGAATTTTGTTTTGTAATCAAATATGCAAAGTTTATAAATTTTATTTTCCATACAAAATTCGAATATTTCAAAATTTATTATCAATTCTATCATTTTTATACAACTTTTTAAGAATTTTAAATTTATTACTTTTATTCAAAATCATTTTTTTTCTTCAAATAATTTATAAAATTATTGTTTTTCCACTGATTCTATTCATTATTGACTTAGCTCAATCCATCAAAGTGGACATCAAAATTATACATTCAAGAACATCAAAAACTGTTGAAACATCATCCTTTCCACAAATCCAATATTCATCCCCATTATACTCGCTAAATTTTCGTTGTATCTTCTGATCTTTTTTCATCTATCTCTTTTCTTTTCTAATGTCTCTATGACCTTTTTAGAAGGTGATGGTCGTAATTTATATTAGCTGGTCGTTGCTTTCTTCGTTTTATTTTACATTCACCGGTTCACAGTTCACCACACATTTTTTTTAATCTTAATAATTGTTAAATAAATTTTGGGATGTAGCTATAGCTACTGCTATTACAATTATTACATTATAGACAATTTTTTTATTCTAAAAACATTCTCGCTGAGGAACCGGTTGATTCTTTTATCTTTTGCTTCACATTAGTAAACTGTCTTTCAAATTTTCTTCATACTTTCATCAATTTTTCAAATGCGTGTTTCTGTAGTTAATTTTACTTAAATTTTAAATGCACGGTATTATCAGAGCTTTTCTGTTTCTTAGTTTATTTTGACAGCACTCTTATTAAATCTTAGATTGTGCTTTCTTTAGTTCAAATAATTTTAGTCAATATAAATATAAGGATTTTTTTGCAAAATATTTGAATTTGAACACATATTGACGAAAATATTTGATTCCTTGTACATATAAAAATACAATCAGTCCATTTTCACTCCGACGTTAATGTCGTTGGTTTTCAAAAGCATCAAAACAATTCATTAAAAAAAAAAAATAAATAAAAACAATGGTGATTCATCAAAAACTATTTTAGTAGTTCAAACAAATATAATTGTTTATGCGTTTTTGCGTTTTTCATGTAATTTTTTGGTTTGTATCAAGTATCACAACAGAGTTACAAATGTTTTATTCTTGAATCAAAAGCAAAACTTGAATTTGGATACGTATTGCGTGACTATATCTGCATGTAGATTGCACGAAGTAGATTGTCGTTATTTAAAAAAAAAAAAAAAAAAGACCGATCGGTTACTTTAAACGTCGCTTTTGACTGTGCCACAGAGGCAAAACAGGAAGGGATTCCTAAAAAGGACGGTACGAAAGAGGATAAAGAGAACGGCGAAATTGCGTTAACAACAAAAACGGCTGTCACAGTGGTGAGTAAATCCCAGAGGCTTCGTATTTGCTCATTTTGTAATTCTTGACTCCATAAGTTTGTATTTCTAGGAAATTTTCAGACTCTTTGTTTTAATAATTGTTATATTAAATATTTGAGGTATTTTAATCATTTGAAAAAATTGAGCTTGAGAATAGCATTTAACTTGAAGCTTAAAATAGATGAGAAATTTGTAACAATGAAAGTTATCAGCAAGTAGTTCTTTAAAATTCATAAAATGAACTAAGAATATTAACTATCAAATAATTGGTTCCAATAGTAGGTGAACAAATTGTAATGTATAAGTCTTATTAAAGATCAATAATTAATTATATCACGTAATAGTAGAAAGAAAGAGAGAAGCAGGGAAAAGAGATTCATAAAAATATAGCAGTAAAGGAGCTGGGTAATAAAAGAGGTAAATAAAAGATTTTCAAAACTAAATAGAAGATTATATAGGCATGTTTTGAAAATGGCTTTAAACAAAGTATCATCATAAAGAAGTTCATTACATAATATGCAGGCTCTATTTATGTAAAAGAAGTTATTTTTTAGCAAAATAGTTATAAAAGAGAAATTAATTAGTGGTTTTGTGTTTCCTCAACAAGAGCTTCCTAAATTTATCACAGAGATAGAAACAAAAATTTAACCAGACATCCAGAACCAGTGTCATATGCTCATTATTACATTTTTCTCATTCATAAAGTCATTACATACCTGTCTTCTTGTTCCATTATTCAAAAGCATTGAATCAGATCAATAAGATAAACATCAGTTGGTCATTTATCGTTGAGAAATTTTGTTAAATTAAAAAAGGCGGAATCAGTCAAATTTCGCCAATTTCACAAGAGATGGATTGAGCTATGGCAGTTTAGACGAGGCGCGTTGTTCCGTTCTAAAAACACACTGAGCTTTTCAGGACGCAAGTGGTCAGCCTGTTTGGATCTGTCCAGCATGTGGAAAGCAAGACGATGGTTCTCCGATGATAGGCTGCGACGACTGTGACGCCTGGTATCACTGGTTAGTATCGCTTTGTAAGCAGCTGTAACTTTTTAAAAGGGAGATGAACTAAAGCTATTTTTTTTATTTTTATTCCAGGGTGTGTGTTGGAATTCAGGTTGAACCTGCCGATAACGAGGACTGGTACTGCAGCATGTGCATAGCTAAAAAGCAGGAGCAGTATCAGGACAAGAAGAAGAAGAAGCGCAAAAAGAAGATGAAGGTGAGCGCTTAGTACAAAGTTCCCGGGTCCCCGGCTGGGCCCGGTATCTCGCCCCAAGCCTTGGCTGCCAAGGTCAAGAAAAAAAGCCTGGCCAAAGCTGTCCAAGTCGTTGGGAAGATCGACAAGATCGGGAAGAAGAAGAGCGTCGCTAAAAAGGACGGCCCCGGCAAGAAGCTCGATAAGGATAAATCCAAAGAGAGGAAGGACTCGCCGAGAATTCCGGAACTAGTTAAAGATATTAAGTGCAAGGAAATAACGGTCGATTGACACACGACTACCATTGTTTCCGAGTGATCGTTCATGAACACATGTAAATGTTAAATAGTTCAATTCTGTAATGATACAGTGAGCGGATTGTCGGACAAGTTGGTTGTAAATATTCGTAGTTAGACGGACAAGCAAATGTTGTGAATTGCAAAGTTTAACCGAGCGAGGTTACGACTCAATTGTGTAATTATAAATACAAAAGCCAATAGAATTAGTTGTATAGACGAAAAAAAAAAGATAATATAGGTTTAATTTCGTGTTTCGCAACTTCTTATTTTTTTTCTCTTTTTTTTTGTATTTAATTTTTATATAAGTTTGCACTCTAGGAAATTTCATTTTGTGTATATATGACTTTTGTATATGAAACCGGAGATTCGGCAAAATTGATTTTTGCAAGAATTTGTTTATAATTATTGTTGCAATGTTTTTTTTTATATATAATAAATCGATCATTTTTTTATCTGGGCTCGTTTACAGTGTAACACATTTGTTACGTTGGAGTTCAAGATTAAAATATTGATATTTATGATCCGTATGAAAATATGTAAATCTGAATGTAATTTAGGAAACGAAACACATAAACGGCGATTAACCTTTATCTGTCAAAATTTTTTGTAAATAATTTTGCATTTGAATTAATAAATTTCATCAGTTTTATCTCCTTGAATCTGAAATTGTATCAAGGAGAATTAATTAAAAAAAATATTAACTGTCATTTCGAATAACTCTGAGAAAATCAAAATAAAATTTTACTATTTATATTATTTTAAATTCATCATTTACAAAATTGCATGGTAATAATAGTAAGTCACAAAACATATACTAATGATCGTATTTTCATGTTTATAATTCATTTTAACATTCATTTTATTCTTAGCATTATTGATAACATTAATTTTTCTATTTATTTATTGGGACAGGGAATACAAAAAAATTTTAAAACAATTTTGTCTGCAGTATGGCAGTTTCTTTTATTAAATACAAACATACCACGTTTAAATTTATGAGAAAAGTACAAATTTAAATATTTATTATTTACAAACTGCAAATTCATATAGTCAAAATATAGACATTATAAAGCTTTTAGAAACTTTTTTTTAAATTTGTATTAAATACTAAATTATTTGAAACTATAGCTGACACAAAAAAGCTATATTATGAGAAAATGATACAAATCGTTTATTTTTTAAATGATATTATATGTACAAACAATTAAATGTATGTAGATTACATTTTACATAAAATAATTGGATTTTCTAAAAACACATTTTATTTTTGTTTAAAATCAATTAGTTCAACTCATTTCAGTTCTATTTTTTGATGGTGTTGAATTAACATTAGTTAACTCATCCGATTCTAGTTGCTTTAAGAGGCGAAACAAAGCGGCAGCTTCTTTTATTCTACTAAATTCTATACAAAAAGCTTGCACTTCAATGAAAAGTTCTTGAACATTAATAATTTTGTTCCTAATTAAAGATTGAAGAAAAACACAAACTAATCGCACTAGCCGGTATTGCATGTAGCGATCCTTAATAGTTTCACAAGTTAATATACAATTGCTTATATACAAATGGACAAATTCTGTTGGTAAATCCACTGTTGTTGTTAGTCTATTGACAACTTCCATTGAGTGAAGAGACATTTCCATATTCACCAGAACACTAAAGTATTCTGTTATTTGATTAGACTGCATTAACTTTAAAAGCACTTCTATGGCAATTAGAGGATTATTTTCAACAAGATCTGGCAGTTTACTTGGAGTTAATCCAATGTGATAAACAAGTTTTGAATCTTTTTGTAATTCACTTGCAAGATGTTGTTGCTGTTGTATTGTCAAAACATTCTTGAAAGCACGACTCATAAGCTTTTTTGCTTCCTCTTCTGCACAATTAGATGCACACATACTTGTATCATATTCCAATTTAAATTGACTTGGCTCAGTCATATTCATCCAAGGTACTTCATCAATTGTAGATCGATGAATAGGTGGAATTGGCCTCAAAAATTCTGGTTGATAACTTTGAGCAACTGCTGGTGGATCACCAAGGACAAGAGATTGCAAAATATTTTTGCTCAAGTTTTTTACATCAGTATCATTGGTAACTGTTCCAATTTTTGTACTATCTGACAAAATAACGGGATAACCACATTTTTCTACATTAAGAAGCTCAGCTTGGCGTTCAGCTAATTTTTTTTGTAGTTCAGAGGTGTCACAAGGCGGTGGGATTGTTAAAGGATAAAGTTCTTGAATAATAAGCCTTGGTGATTTTTTAATCATTTCCTTGTATGTAGGACCCATTAGACTAGCTACTAAATACTTTTCACAGCGAGAAAATACAGGAGCATTTGTAGAAAAGTGAGTTTTCTCTGTATTTTCATCTGGGGTTTTCAAGATTTGCAAAAATACCTAAAAAAAATGTTATTTAAAATTTATAAAAATTTATTATTTATTAAAAAGACTTTAAAGACTAAGAAAAAAAATGTATTTATAAAGTATTAAAGCATTAAAGTATTACCGGTGCAAATGGAGTAGACGCCAAATTCTCTCCTTTGTAAAGATCAAAAAGCATTGCAATAGCAATTATTCGCTGTAGTTCCTTTGGCAAAAGGTCGACATGCTGTAATAGTAGCAACAATGTCATTCCAACTTTAAAGCGTTTGTCAGCAACGAAGGCAGAGTGTAGTTGACTCGAGAGACTTTCCAGGGTAGTGTTTGCATTTTCCTCGTCCAAAAGATCCAACAATTTGGTCAAGTCTTTCGCTGAGAGCGACATTTTTCATGAATTTACATTCAACCGTTTCTAAGTACAATGCCCTGATTTTCAATCGCAGTTACAACGTTGCTTGGAATGATTATTTTCTGCTGAAACAACACTAGATTTAGTCACAAGTATAACCTCAAAATAAAAGACGCTGAAAACTTCATTTCTACTCACACAATTAGCATGTTTCGAATGTTCCGCGGCGTGTAACGCTGCATAAACAAAACGTTGAGGCTCCGACACTTGACGAACTTGACGCTAAATAATTCACAGAACACCAAAATTAATGATCCCAACAAACACAAAAGCGTTTTAAACAATCCTTAAAGATGTCTTTGCAAAGATGAACGATCTTCTAACGGTTATCTCGAATCTGCGCGGAAAAAGCATTGAAGATAAAACACATGTTCGATCTATCTTTCGCTTGCTACACGTCTTACAGATAACGTTATTCAAGTGATCCTCAACTTCATTCGATTATGTTGATTGGGATATCGTACCGCTAACCTTTAAACGTACACTGCGGCAAAATAGTGTACATCTGCAATTATAGTCTTAAGTGTTTTTTAGTACTTGATTCTTTTTCGAGCTACTAAAAATTCGATAAAGGCCAAAATAAAGAAATCGATTAGTACTCGAATTTATTTTTAACTTCTCTATATAGAACTGCAGAGAGATAGGCTGCCGTAAAAATCGAACAGCTGATGATACATTAGTGCCGCTATGCGGACGTTATGTTGTTGTTATTGAGCGAAGCCATTAACACTTGTCATTGTCAATATTATTGTTAACGTTTATACATTTCTAATTATGCGATTGAAACAAGCAAATATGGTAGAAGACGATACTATTTTTAGTATCGATAACCAATTTTTTTTTTTTTTAATTCATATCAAACGGATTCCTTGAAAAACCGTAATACGTGTCAAATCTTTGACTTCTTGACGATTGAAACAAGTAAATAAGAATAACAGAGCTCGAACGATTCTTGCTAAACGTATTGTTTTGAAACAAGAGAGACAATGATCGAAAGCTCAGGTCAGGTCTTTCCGCCGGCCGTCTCTGTCTCTCCAAGATAAAATGTAATACCCGCAAAGTCAAGTAAAGGATTAGAGCGAACGAGAGGAAAAGAGAGAGCGCAAAAGCGGAGTCGTATTAAAGCGCTGGACAGTCAATACACGCCGCGGGGCGCTGCTGCGCGAAGGGGGGGGGGCAAACAACGAGTGCGAGCGAGACGGCTGCGCGAGGAGCTGCGACTCTGTGCAGTGGTATAGCCGTGTTGACTTTAGGCAGATCATGGCAGCGCTTTGAGGAAGTCCGCGCTCCCGACTTCCCCGTCCGGACGACGAAGTGGAGGAGCCCGACGATTGACGATCTAATCGCAGGTAAGCCAACGCGGTAAGCCCGATTACGACGACGGCTTTATCGCTACTGTCGTCCGCGCAGTTGGTCCTCTCTCCTCCCCCGACGATATATAAAGTGGACTTGCGTCAGAGAGAGAGGGATAAGATTTTTTGTGCGTTGCTTTCGGTGATAAAGACCGTGCACCGTCTGTCCATGCTCCTCTTTCGTGTGCGTTTGCCCGAGGCTTCGGTATTTTTCCGCGAAGGAAAACGCTAACGCGTTTGGATGCACGTATTGTCCTATTTCTGGATCGACGCGGCTGCATAGGAACGTTGCGTGTGGTTGTGACGTCGGATACTTTAATGACGTGTGAGAGAAAGAGATATGCGACTGCAATGTCGTCGGTGAAGTCGATTTAAGCGCAGAGAACTTCGTCTGCTATGTTTTGTTGAGTTTTGTTTTTCTTTTTCTTTCTCTTTCTCTCTCTGATTTCCATTGCGGCACATTTGCGGACGTTGAAAAATTGGTGAGCGATAGACTTTAGTATTGGAGATAAGTTTTGCTGAAGAGCGAACCTTGGACTTGTTTGCTGAACAAATTTTTAGATAAGGCTCATTTTATCTGGACTCTAATTAAATATTGCTAATGCAGTTCTTGTTGAGGCTTACCACTTTACAAGTCATATTACTAAATGTGATGATTACTGTTATTAGCTGATAATTTTATGATATGAACAGTAATTTTTTAAAAATTTTTCCAAGCCACTGCATATATATATTTTTGTCCATAAATTTGGCAAAAATATGTTGGTTTTAAAAATTGTTGAAAACTTAACTGTAAAATAATAATGTATGTACTATAATATATTGTTACTTATGAGTTGTTAATTTTTAGTAGCTACCTTCGAATAGTAATCAGATATTTGGAAATCCAATCAATAAATTCAAGTAAAATGGCAGACCGCGACATAGATATTGTTGAAGATTTCAAATTAGAGTCATTAGAAGAAAGTAACCTCAGACATCGTATACCATGGAGTGACAGAGTATCATTGAGTAGTAGTGATATACCAGGCTTACATGAAGTAAAAGAATTGTTAGAAGATGATGTCAGTTGCTTGGCTGACGAAGAAGAAGATGGAATTGGTTGTCCACTGCCATCAACTCCAGAAGATGACCGTCTTTTGGATTGTGAGGTATGCTTTCATGTTCTGCTTCAAGAGGAAAAATTTGTAAATCAAAAGTTGTTATTTTATTCATACACCCCATTAAAAATGATGTATGATAATAATGCATTAAATATTACAGATGACAGAAGTATTAAAAGCTGGTGTTTTGAGTGATGAAATTGATCTTGGAGCTTTGGCTCATAATGCTGCTGAGCAAGCTGAAGAATTTGTCAGAAAGGTATTGCATTTGTGTTTTTATATAATTATATAAAATATCTCAAAGTAGTAGAATATCTAACAGCCATATAATAATAAATTATACTTATAATAATAATAATCGTAGGTTTGGGAAGCATCTTGGAAACAATGTCACTTTAGAAATTTACCCAAATGGCTACAGGACAACGATTTTTTACATGCTGGACATAGACCACCATTGCCATCTTTTTATGCATGCTTCAAGAGTATTTTTCGAATTCATACAGAAACTGGAAATATTTGGACTCATTTACTTGGTAGAGTATTCATTATTGTGAATTTGTGTTTATCTTTAGTGTTTATAAATATGATTGGTTTTTCTAAATAAAAATTATTTTGCAGGATGTGTGGCATTTATAGGAATAGCAATCTACTTTTTAACACAGTCACCTATGGACATAAGATGGGAGGAAAAACTAGTTTTTGGATTATTCTTTGCTGGAGCTATCATATGTTTAGGCATGTCTTTTGCATTCCATACTCTTCATTGTCACAGTGAATGTGTAGGAAAATTATTCTCCAAGCTTGATTATTGTGGAATAGCAATGTTAATAATGGGAAGTTTTGTACCTTGGTTGTACTATGGATTTTACTGTGATTTTCAACCTAAGCTTATTTATTTATCGGTAGTATTAGTCCTTGGCATTACAAGTATAATAGTTTCTTTGTGGGAAAAGTTTGGTGAACCAAAGTATAGACCTCTTCGAGCTGGAGTATTTGCAGGATTTGGACTAAGTGGGGTATGTTTTTGAATAAAAAAAATGAATAAAAAATTTTTTTCAACAAATTTATAAATTAATAAACTTATTACAGATTGTGCCAGCAGTACACTACGCAGTTTCAGAAGGATGGTTTAATGCTCTAAGTCAAGCTTCTTTAGGATGGCTTATTTTAATGGGATGTTTGTATATATTGGGAGCAATGTTCTATGCCTTACGGGTTCCTGAACGATTTTTCCCTGGAAAATTCGATATCTGGGTAAATAAATTGTTATCTTTTCTAACAACTACTACGCATAAACGGTATTTTCAATCGATATATTTTTATTTAATTGCAGTTTCAAAGCCACCAAATCTTTCACGTTTTCGTTATCGCAGCTGCTTTTGTACATTATCATGGAATAACGGAAATGGCGATGCACAGAATGAGTATTGGCGATTGCGCAGTTCCATCTCAAATGATAGCTTTCTGAATAATGACTTAATTGCATTAAACAAGGGTGAGTCCCAGTTCGGACTTTTCTTTGAATGCGAACAAGCTGACTCTTCTCGTGACGTTACTAATATTTATTCGCACGTTTCATATTGAAATAATGCATGACACGTGTGTCATTAAAAGATTCCTCAGTTGAGATTATTTTTGCAAAACTATTTTTATAAATAAAGCTGTAGTCTTCATAAAACATTTATATTTTCAAACTATTAAATTTTTATTCAGAAAGATGTTTGATATTTGCAATACGAAAATTCGCTCTTCATTTGTTTACAAATTTAAATATTTTCTATTTACAAATAAAAAAAAGTCTGATGGGAACTCACCCAATCATTAGATATAATTTTAAAACTTTAATTCTTTTTTCAACAAAAATTTATCTGATTAATATTTTTTAAAAATTTAAGTAGTTAAGCTTGCACCTTTTTCTGTATTATAGTTTATTTTCAAGACTGTAGTTACTTATTTATTGATTAGCATACTAACAACCTGACTTGATAATCTTACTTTTTGATAAATATCTCGTCGAAGTATGTGCGAAACAATTTACATTAATTTTCAGTATTTAGATAACACTGCATAGATACAATGAAAATTGTTATTTTACATACTTGCACATTGTGACCAAATTCGAAATTTTACAATAATCTACTTTTTAACTATCGCCATTTTGATGTTTTAAAAGATTTAAGCTATATTGAACATAAAACGACATTTCAAAGAAACCGAATCAGAAAGAAATATAAAGAGCTTGCGTATTATTGCGATCTCGTCAGTGATTTTTTGAAAACAAAAAAAAGGGTACCAATTTTTCAACGTTAACGATCAAACGAACGAAATAAACATTAAAAAATGCACTTTTTTAGTTCCTACAGATATATAGTTAACACTCAGCTTATCCGGTTAGCTTCGAGCAACAATTAGAATCATATCGCTGCTGTTTTTACGAAGACCAAAAAAAATGTATAATGAGCAGTGTCTTTTCTTAAACTCAATCTTTGTATCTTTTTCTACAAATTTATATATATAATTAATCACTAAAAGAAAAACCAATTTTAACAATATTGTACCTTCATTGCGAAATTCTTTTCTAACCAACTCGCTGCGTCTCTATACGTTGACCTACAAAAATTAAAATTAACGCAATTATAACGATAATTCCTTTCCGCGCGCAATATATGAAAAAATAAAAAAAATTCTTTCATGCCTATATAGCTACGATATTCGATGTTACCTTTGAAATATAAAATGCTGTTGAACTTTTTACACAATAAAGTGGAATGTTGTTAAAAATAAACACGCTCGGCGTTTTTAGCTCAATGCCTCTTTTATCCCGCCTACCTGCCTCTTCGTATACAATTTCTCTATGTCGTTTAATCGATCAAAATCAATTTAGGTCGGATAAACAATTAATCAATCGATTATTTATTTACGTCGACCTATAAAGTATCGTTTGAATATTTCATCGTCTACGCACACGTATATGCATTGTTACTTATTAACGAAAACTATTCCAAACAAGCAAACAAAGAAAAAAGAGTTTTATTCCAAATTCTATTACGTGCGTTAAAAATTACAAGCTCGAAAAATTACCGCCGTCAAAGTGCATAATAACACTTTGTATGCGCGTTGTCGTTTAGACAATGACACACGTTATTTTCCGGACAATTAAGCCCTAATTCGCGTCCTCGCAAATTGAACGATAACATCGTGGATTTTTCGCGTGCATTATACTTCACGCTAAACTGCATCAGCTCGATAGTCTGCGATGACTGGGCGTTCAAAGTATATCGCCGAAAATACATATATAACTTGCGTATATCAGCGAGCGCAAATAAAAAGTAATTTATCGAAAATCCGCTTACGTAAACGCGGCTCCAAGCTATATTTACATAATGCCCCACTCGTCTGTGTCTGTGTGTAAACAGACATCGAGCGGTCAATTGAACTCGGACTGGCGTATGCGTAATCTAAAGAAATAAACGCGCGTCCGGCGCAAAAAAAAACAACAACCAGAAATCAAACAATCGAGCAAGGCTTCTTCGCCAAGGCTCTCGTGCGAAAATCGATCGAATTGAAAATCTCGAGCATGAGGAGAGACGCGCTCACCGCGCACGTGACGAGAGAGGCGGGCGGGCGTGTTCCGTGAAGGATATGAGAGACGTTATTTGGCATCGATCCAGGAACGCAGATCTGTCAATTCGGAGCGGCCCAGGATTTTCAAGCTCTCTCGTCGCGCTAATCGCTTGCTTATCTTTTTTTTTCCCCTCTCTATCGTTAAAACGCGTATACGTGAGTATACTCGGAGTTGATTGGGCTACGAACAATAAAGCTCGTTGTTGAGAGAGAGTGCGGCGAGCGTTAAAGCGTGCGTACGCCGGAAATTGAATGAGATTTTTATCTCGAGAGACTGATTGATTTTTTTTTTAGGGAAGTGTGTAAGCGCGACGATTAAGTCGCGATAGCGATCAGTCTCGGTATGCGTATCGATCACAACGTACTTTATTATTTTTTTCATTATTTAGACTTTGGAGCATAACATTTATGGCAATGAACGATACGTTAATGTATTAGGCTGAATTAACGTCGTGGTATTGAACAAGACGGAATACTACCGCAGTTGAGATTTGTTCTGAACAAAAAATTGAAATAATCTCTTTCAGCGCGCGATTACGGGTTTTTTTTTTTTACATAATCCACATTCTGTAGGCACAGCGACAATCATATTGCTTTCATTTCCGAGCAAATTTTTATCGAACTCCTGTACGATGACGGGTGGTCGATGACAAAGTGCCGTTTATTCGCTCCGAAAAAAAAAACAAAATCCTAATACGCCGGGTCGAGCAGACGACGCAATCGTGCGACGCCCTTTAAACTCATTGACGTCACGCGTACACACGGTGCGTGGCTTTCAGTAATTATGACCTCAGCACAGAACCGCCTATATGAACACCTGTCGTTGATGGACGTTACGAAATGTCCATTAGCCCGAGAACGGGGGAAAAAAGGTGACAATGTCCTTGGCCGTTGCCAAGACTCGGGCTCGAAAGAATTAAAAACCCATAGCGTAAGAAAGCGTATAGAAAAACGAAGAGCACAAGCGCGCGCAGACGGAGAGAGAGGCGCGCGCCTTTCATAGATATATACATGTATATATTCACCAGTTCAGCATTTACACATCTCTGTGTGTATATATGCACGTACACATGTGTGTCCAAGAGTGCGCGTGCGGGAGCGCTTGGAGGAGGCGGGGCGGGGGGCGATCAGCAGCAGCAGAAAGCCAGAAATTTTGTCGAGCCGACACATATCTAACATCAGTCAGAGGTTGGGCGCTCGGCGTGGAGGTTGTGCGTGCAGCGAGGCCTCCTCCTCCTCCTCGTCCCGGCGCCCTTATCCTCTAACTCCCGGCACCGCTCGCTCTCCACAGGTAAGCTCTTTTCAACATATACCTTTCCTTACGCCTACATATGTTATTCCTCGGGCGCAGGCACTTGAGAAATTAGCACACGTTGCTCTCTCGGTTGCTGCTGGATAGGATAGCACACGACGCGAGCATGAGCCGCGCGCATACGCGTGTGCCTGCAGCCCCGAGGCGCGATAAGAATAAAATATCAGCCTCCCTCGCGAGACGACACATCAAGCTTTTTTTTCTCTCTCTGTTTTTTTGTCGATCTCGAGTTTTAAATACGATAAAGCCAGTCTCTTTCGTTCTTCGTTGTGGATTTAGGCTTATCGGACTCTATACTGATGATTATCTTATTTGTTTGCTATTTTCAGTTTACCTTTTTTTTTCTTCATTCATCCTCGCTCACAGTGTGTCTCGATCGCGCACGGCTATTTCGTTCCGCTCTTGAAATTCAAATTTGGAATCCGGTTAGCCACTGCTTGATGACGCAAAGAGAGCGCAACATTTCTTTTTTTTCATCATCCTACGATTTTTACGATTTTCGAGCTTTTATCGATTATTTTATACTTATTCTTTTTTTTTCATTGTTTTAGAATTTCCAAGACCAAAGGTGCCTTTAGCCATAGTCTAACATGCTGACTCAACAATTCTGACAAATGGAGGTGTGAGTGTCAAGGTAAAAGTATGTCGAGTGCACTTTCATTGTGAATTAAAGAGGGGGAGACCTTTCGTTACAATCATTCATAATTGAAAAACTGTTGCATTACACAGGTCCATTGATTGATTAAAATTTCAAAAGTAAGACAAAAAAAGAGCAAAAATGTCGGCCAAAAAATCAGAACAAAAAGAGGAAGATACATCAAAAAAATTATCAAGGTGGTATTTTGGTGGATTGGCATCTGCTGGGGCTGCTTGCATGACTCACCCGTTGGATTTATTAAAGGTAAGTTTTATTGAGTCTTTGTTTAAGTATTGTTTTTTCATTTCTAAAATTGACTTCAAATCAATCACATGTACTGCCATCCAATTTTAATGCAAACAAAGTTATTTGTTTAAAATTTGATACTAAACTTGTAATAAATATATTTCAATTTCTGAATTATAAATCAAATCAATTCTACTAACCATTGAAATCTAACAATATAATTTAAAATAATAAAAATTTGAAATTTCATTTTATTTCTAAAAAGCTGCATTGTATGTTGTGAATTAAAGTTGTCTAGGCAACAAGTTTTGAATTTTCTCAGCAAAATAACTGTTTGTATTGGCTGTTTGAATAAGTGTTTTTTCCATTTTTTTGTTATGTAATAGTTCCCAGAATTGATTATCATAGATTACTGTAATCATTGGCGATACAAATTTAAAGAATTTCATTGCTCTAATTTCAGGTTCATTTACAAACTCAACAAGAGGGAAAAATATCAATAGTTAAATTAACAGCAAATATTGTAAAAAAACAAGGAGTAACAGCATTGTACAATGGACTATCAGCTTCCTTATTACGTCAGCTTACTTATTCAACTGTCAGATTTGGAGTCTACGAGGCAAGTGTTCTTAATATTTGGACACAAACAAATTTAATTTAATTTTAAACCTTTGAAAATTATAGGTGGGAAAGCAAGCAATAGAGTCACCTGGTAATCCAGCTCCTTTTTATCAGAAATTTTTACTAGCTGGAATTTCCGGTGCTGCTGGCGGCGTTGTTGGTACTCCAGGTGACTTAATTAATGTAAGAATGCAAAATGACATTAAATTACCACCGGAAAAAAGAAGAAAGTGAGTATAATTAATTTATTTAAAAAAACGAAAATAGTATCAAAAATGTAGTTCTAAAAGTTATTAGAAACTGAACTCTTATTTTCGTTAAATTTAATTAAAATTTATAAATAAGATTTGAGAATATTATCTCATGGAGTTATAGATTAATGATTAAAAAGATTAAACCTATTAAAGTGTATGTAATTAAATGTTATTTGAAAACGTAAAGATTATACTAGTACATTTACTTAAGATTTATTATGAAAGCTAAAATTTACAACCTACTTGTCATAAAAAACGTCATTATAAATTAATTTTGGCACCTGACATATTTCTATCTAAATCTTTCACGTTCTTGACGTCATTAAAATGAAAAGTGTCGCTCGATATATTCATTTCAATTAATAAGTGTTATTGAGTCTATTTTTAAAAAAAATAGCAAATGTATCATTTGTAATTATAACATAAATTGAAAGAAGAGGTATTTTTTAAATTAAAAACTAAACATTTCAATGAAGTAGTAGTAAGAAAGATAATTCGTAAAAATTTACTTATTTATGTGTTCTGTAGCTATAAATGGGCTGGAGACGGTATAATACGGATATACAAGGAGGAAGGATTTCGAGCACTTTTTAATGGCTGTACCATGGCTTCTAGTCGAGCCGTTCTAATGACAATGGGCCAGCTTAGTTTTTATGACCAAATAAAATTATCCTTATTAACTACTGATTATTTCGAAGACAATACAACTACGCACTTTTTGTCCAGCTTACTTGCCGTAAGTACCACGATATTTTTCTACAAAGAAATAGTTTGCTGAAACTTTACCATTCCAGGGTGCCATTGCTACGACCATGACGCAGCCGTTAGATGTTTTAAAAACCCGTGCCATGAATGCTAAGCCAGGCGAATTTAAGGTGCGATTCTAATAATAAATATTAAAAGTATTTAAAATTTTTAACATATTGTAATTGAAAATTTTTATTTCAGAATATGATGCAGCTTTTTGTGTACACCGCCAAGTTAGGACCCCTTGGTTTCTTTAAGGTATGCCGTAATTTTCTTACAAATTTCAATTTTTTTCTATTTTAATCTTTTTGTTTGAAAAGATTTCTCAAATAACATATTTAATTGTAGGGATATGTACCAGCATTTGTTCGACTT
Source organism: Anagyrus pseudococci (assembly GCA_030522585.1). NCBI lineage: Eukaryota > Metazoa > Arthropoda > Insecta > Hymenoptera > Encyrtidae > Anagyrus > Anagyrus pseudococci. The sequence goes on along the minus strand of JAPYYQ010000045.1, from coordinate 18,804 downwards.
GCTCCGCATACAATATTAACGTTCCTGATTCTTGAGAAATTGCGATTAAACTTTGGATTTTATCCTGAAGCCAAATGAAAATTATCAATGATGTTTTTACAAAAAAATTAGAGCTTCGATATATAGCACAAATATTTCGCGCAACTTCCTATAGCTCAAAGGTGACAAAGCTATTGTTACCCTGTGACTGAATATCGTTTTGGATGTCGCCAACGAGAGTTATTTCTCGATGCTTTTTATGTGTAGACTATTTGTATACATTCTACGTACAAAGTTAACTACAGACGTACAAGATGCCATTTAATTTTTGTTGATATAGTTTTATGACAGTCTATTTTTTCATGCATAGTCACAAAACAACTACATTCCACAGTATATTAATAAAGATATATATATTTTTATAGTTATTTTTGAAATAAAAAAGTTCTATATGTACAAATTGACGAATTAAAAAATTGTATCATAATGTAACTATTAACTGATAAGCTTTTTAGTCTTAACATTGAGAATATGAAATTATTTGATACAATGCGAGATTTATATTTTGTCTTATGCAGCAAATATACGAGTATATTTTCAATAAAAGTTAGTAAAATTATACAAAGAAGAATTGTAATGAACATGTACAAAAAAGTTATCACGGCAAGTGAACTTTAAATTTTATTTTAAAAATTGTGCTACTTAATAGAATAGAAAAATTTTAAAAAATTGGCTGTTTAACATTTAATATTATAATGCGTATATTTTGTGCGCATAAAAATTTTGTTATTTTCTTTAATTCTTATAAAAAGTTATTGTTTTTAAATGTTTAAACATTCATATGTTTTGTATTTTGTGGATTGATTATTCTCTGTATACGATACCTTCAACAGTTTATTATTTGTTGAAAATAAAGTTATACATGTTGGATGTGAGAGAGTTTATATCAATTTTTAAACAATCCTTTATCCCAGTTTTTGAAAAAGAATATTCTGCATCAAATGTTGATGAATGATTTGTTTGATAATATAAAATAAAAAATCATTACTTTTTGGCTTTATTACATTTTGACTTAAATAACAGTCTATTACGTATGATAGTATGAAGTTTTCCTTTACCAATTATAATATACAGTACACTTAGAAGCAAAAATCTGTTCTAAGTTAAATATAATTGTATAAAAACGAAAATAATATAAAAAATGTGCGTAAAATACCTAAGTGTGAAAAGGAGCTTTCGTCTACCAGAAATCACGTGCAATAAAATTTCGTGTAAATTGATTACCGCCGGCAACGTTCATTTCATGCTGAAACTACCAGTTCTCGTCCGATCACTGAAGTCAAGCAGCATTGAGCGCGGTTAGTACTTGGATGGGTGACCGCTTGGGAACCCCGCGTAACGTTGCCGTTCTCTCTTTTTTTTCTTCGTTTTTTATAAACTATTGATGAATAGAATGGAGGATCAATGCTCTAAACAATAATGCAATTGGTGGTGTATCATCGGAGTTTAACAAAAGAAAAAATTGCATTCTTAAAGCTTTTGGTACTTTGTAAAAGAACAAAAGAACAAAAAAAGAATGATAATGTTACGTAGGGTTCCCAATCAAGTAATAATAACCGCGCTGAGAATTCAGTTTTACAATATTTACAGGGATACAGAATCTTTAAATAAATGAACAAAAGAAAAGATTTACAGAATATTGGTTTTTTTCAAAAATGTTGTAGATAAAAGGTAAGGCGTCTCATGCAATTTTTATTTTTAACGTTCGTTTTTGACAGTTTTTTTTTATTTAGTAGGTGTAGTGTAGGTAATGGACAATAGAGGGAAGTGACATGGGTGATATAGCGGGGGGAGAGAATCCAAGATGTCTGACTTAAAGACGCATAATAACACGGGCTTATATGGCAAGGTTTGCTTATTTTAAGTTTTATTAACAAATATGGAAAATGCCAAACACAAACCCGTAAAAAAGATGTACTGTTCAGTAGAAAATTGTTCGAGCACAACGGTTAAAAATCCAGAATTAATCTTTCATGTAGTTCCTCTTCCAAAAAAACGAACAGTTAAAATAAAAGATTACTTCGGTAATGACACAACTGTTGATCAACACGAGGCATGGAAGAGAATTTTGAATTTAAAAGAAGTTAAAAAATCAACGCGAATTTGTTCACGGCATTTTAAGCGAGAAGATTATGTATTTTCAGGTACAAAATTATTGTTGGTTATATAGTTTAGGTTACTTAAATATAAAATAAAATTAAACAATTTTCATTTATATATAAATAATCAAATAAAAATGTGTTTGAAATAATTTAATGTTGTAGAGTATGAAGAATTGAAATGCAGAACTTTGAAGAAAACGACTGTTCCATCTTTAAACATTCCTGATTCCCATAGTGGAAATAACAGTTTCAGCGCAAAAAATATAGCAAGGTTAAACAGAAAAATTCAAAGAGACATTAAAAAAGAAATTAAAGTAGAAGAAACAGAAACAAAACCCATAGAAAATAGTAGTTTAAAATTAGTAAAAAATGACAGATTGGTTGATAATTCTAAGGACATACAAATCAGTGGTTGTTCCACTAATACAGTATCAATACCAAAAAATTTATTTGAACCACAAGTAATTGTTATAGAGGGTTTACTCCTTAATAAAGAGTCAATAAAACCCAGTAATTGGACAGTTAAAAAAGTGAATGTAGGAATTCAAGCCACCCCAAAAACTTCAAAATTTTTGTCCCAGTTAAAGTCAAACTCGGATTTAAGTACAGCAACAGGAATTGAATCATTTGACATATTTTATACAATTGTTGATTGTGTAAAATTAATTACTGGTAACAAATTTGAAATAAATACTATCATGAACACAGCTGACAGGATTTTAATGACTTATGTTAAACTTAAACAAAATATTAGTTACCGATTTCTGTCTGTATTATTTGATTGCGTTACAGGTGGGCATTGTCAGCGAATATTCAAACAAACCATAGAAATTTTGTCAAAAACCCTCAAATTTGCAATACCTTGGCCTTCACGAGAAGAAATACACAAAAACTTACCTCAGCGTTTCAAAGGATTTGAAAATTTACGTATAGTGTTAAATTGCACAGAAATTGAAATTCAAAAACCTAAAAACCATTGCTGCCAAATACTCACCAGCTCTCAGTTTAAGAGTGGACAAATAGTGAAAGTTATGACTGGTGTCACACCTTCTGGTGATATTTCTTATGTGAGTAGAGCATATGGTGCAAGAACAAGTGATTCAATTATATTTGAACAAAGTGAACTCATGAATTTTTTGGAAGCTGGTGACAGTATAATGGTAGATAAGAGTTTTCACATTAAAGACATTTGTAATAAAAATCAATGGGAACTTATACAATCTCCCTCTAAAGCTCGAGTACATATATTAAGAACCAATCAAAAGATCAAAACTTTTAAAATTCTTGGATCTACAATGCCTGCACCAATTATACCATTGTTTGATGATATATTTACTGTGATTTGTGCCACTATTAATTTAACTTCACCTATTGTAAAGGATGGTAAATTGATGAATTAATTTTTAATTAATTCATTGAACATAATTTACAAGGTTCAATATTCTTTATTATGATAAGTAAGCGTTAGTGTAATATTTATTTAGTTTATCAATTTTTTAATGCATTAAATAAACATTGTATTTTTAATAGTAGTTGTAGTAGTGGTACAAGCACTCTCCCAGTTCACAGTGGAAATATTCTGAAAAAAAGCCACAAAATTAATATTTTATCAGCTGTCTTTAATTAATTATACAACTTCTCTTACTTTTTTTGCAAAATTTGTTTGCTTGCTTTAACTTCAAGTCGTCGCATTGTTCCAATTTTTCTTCGATAAGTTTGCCATTAGAATCCAACTATTGTAATAAACAAGAAAAAAACAATTAACGAAAAGTCTGTACAATAAAACTTACCTCTACAATAAACTTACCATGTTAGCTTCTTTATATATGCAACTGACCAAGCAACCACGATCGTGCGAGCTCCACTTATTGAAGGGATCCGAAAAATCATCTTCAATGGATTATAGAAATGTATCATTTCGTGGATATAATTTAAATTAGCTAAATATCATAAATAAATGTTAGGAATATTTTTTAATTACCTTCTTTGACATCATACTGTTTCACACAACTTCGAAGCGATTTTAATACAGCAGGGTCTGTTATGTTTACATTTTGCTTTAAAATTTAATGGCAGTTGAAATATTTAGATAAATAAATATAAATTTATACGTTTTATACATCAAAATGATGAAAAAAAAATACTTACACCGTAGGTTAGAGCAAAGCATACGGACGCAATTAAGATTACTTTATTCATGTTGAACCGATGTCTGACGAGTTACTGGTTTTTGACGATTCCTTGCGAATTCGGAATGACAGTTTTATGAAAAAATAAATCAGCAGTAATGACAGAAATTTATTCCAATCGTATTTGGTGATAATATTCCCAAATTTTTGTTTTTTAATCGACACAGCAATATCTAAATTTTTTTATCAAAATAATTTTAACAAAAGTTACGTCATATACAATAGCATATTTCAAATTAGATATTTCAATTAGATTAGATTATTTTATTTCAAGATTAGATTATTTCAATTCTTAGATATTAGCATTAAAATTCCATTCAATCTCTAAATGTATCGATAATTATCCCTCTTTAACAATCTATGGTATTGAAAATTAAAACGAGTTGAAACGAACGCCACGTGTTGTAATAAAAAAAGTTCTGAAATTAATCATTTTTATTATACGTTCTACCTTGATAATTACATTTTTAAATGATTTAACATACATACGATGTACGTTTTTTTTTAGTTACCGAGATTTACAATGATAAATTTAGCAAAACTTGTACATCGTGTTCCTTGAATCGAGTGCTTATTTAATCAAGTGGTCTCGTAGCACACAAATAAACTATATATTTGCAAAATTAAAATATCAATCGATCGAAAAGTTAAATACGAGAATATAGTGCAAAAGTATACGTTACAAGGAAATTATAACACTTTAATTGCATGGAAAAAAATTGTTACACGAAATAATTACCATTATTAAAATTATTATTTTGACCATTTTTATAAAATTTGATTCGTTTTTTTTTTGTTTTTTCTTTTATTTAGGATTATCAGGTTGAACAATAAGGAACTTGTCATATATCTAAATAATCTATTCACTGTTCAAGTTTATATTTGTATATATCTGTATATTTCAATACTTGTTACATTATTTCATACACCTTGAGAGCTATTGATACAAATGGCTAATTGAATATCTAACACACGTTGTTTAAACCAGCGTTCATTTTCGTTAAATTGCCATACAATTGCGGCTATCTTCTACAGCTAACCGTGTCGGACGGGCGTTAAGACTTGTCTGACTTTTGGTTCCTTTTACTCATTTAAGGCACATAATGTTACATTTTTTTTCATGAAAGCGTTGTAGCCAATCATAAAGACGTAGAATTACACACATTTCTTATTAATAATAATGGCACGCACCAATGGTTATTTATTTATTTATTTATTTTGTTATCTCTTCAACAAATTAAGACGTTAGCGTTAAAAATTTAATCCGCGCCAACTGAATTCAATGAAGGATTCAGTATAGCGATAAGTATATACGAATCAAATAAAAAATATGATTTATATCCAAGTCTTTAAAAACAAAACAGAGAGATACACCTGACTCTACAGCTAAACATAAAGATAAAAGGAACTTATACGATATAATAATTATATGATACAATTGTAAATGTAATCGATCGTACGGACGTAATGTTCGATAATTTTGGAAGTTATTACGTACATTACAAGTGCGAGTGCCAGTGGTGTATAAAACAATATGAGAAAAACTTTAGCGGCCGACACACGATTTAACGTCAATTTTCTCCAGTAAACCCCATCATCGATTTAACAAGAAAAATTGACGCTAAAGCTTACATGTCGTCGCGTTTGTACATAACGTGCTCGTGACAATTAAAAAAAAAGGGTAATCAATCAAAAGTGCAACGTGCTGGGTCAATGAGACACACTACCATAATACCGTTGTCTCGGTGTTACTTGTATATATAATCGTAAAATTCGCATAGCTGTGCTCTCGGCGGTAACGGTGTATTCGGCGTGTCGCCGAATTGTCCGCGTATACGCGCCCGAGAGAGCACACTTATTATCTAATCTTTGGACGGACTCTGTAAGGCATCGCAAGTCTTTTTTTGGGGGGAGGCGCAACAATTCGGATGTGCAACATCGCCGCTGCGCCCCTCTCGATTCTGCCGCGACGTTTATCGCTATATATTTATAATAGGTTTATACGCTTATTCAACTAGGGTTTTATATGTTAAATATGTCTACATTCGATTTAGCGTCATTTACAAGCGTCGATTACCAAGTACTCTTCAACCCTATATTTACAACAAGAGTAGATTCAATGGTTATTTTGACACGAGAGATCGGATTCGTTGTTTTTTTGTTTCCGATGTCTCGCTTGATTTTTTTTTTTTTTTTTGAAAATACAAAATTTTTTCAGATTTTTTTTCTCTGTTGCAAAATTATGATGACTATCGATGAACGATAGTTTTCGTGAAATTTTAAAATGCTTTCCTTTTTTTTTTAAATCGTACTCTCTGAACAGTATATTACTCGTACGTATATAAGTGTTTTAAAGTTTATTAGAAAGGTATATCGTAATATTCGATTGAATAAAAATTTGAAAAAGTTACGTTCGATCTAGAAAAACAAACGGTTGCAATTAAATAAATTAATTACCGCTCTCTATTGCCTGTACCGTACGGAATAAATCATGAGGCCTATAACGATGCAATTTGTTCCAAACTAGTTCTTAATGCCAACTGCACGAGTCGTATTTGTGTTTTTTTTTCTTTTTTCTTTCTTATTGATTGAATAAAACTACGGGTTCGTTCGGCTATCGACTATCTGTACAACCTACGTCTACTTTATAAATCATTTCTTCCAATAATTTCGTGGTTAATATTAAGGAGGTCTCATTCTCATCCAAACCATCCGCCTGACGAAAGTCAGAGCGAAAAAATTGTGTACCCAATGAAATCGTTGTTCTCGTTATCGTTATCCGAACTTTTGGTTTCAAATATCATTTCTTTTAACCGGATAACCGGGACTTTACTGTCGTCATAAACGAGATATTCTTCAAACAAATAATGCATTTCGAAACTGTAAACGTTCGCCAGTTGAGCCAACGTCGTAGTTTGAATAACAATATACACTCGAATGCAAAGAAATAAGCCGATAGAAAAAAAATTCACTTTCCCTTCGGAGCATCGGTTCAAAGCATGTCCAGAACGGAATCCAAGAGCGCCAGTTGATTCTCGACCCCGTCGTCCCAGGCCGTGTCAATGAGGATGTCCGTTATGTCCTCCTCGTTTATGCTCACCTGCGCAGCACGAAACAATTGATTATTTAATCGAACAACAATTTTTGCTCTTTAGAATAAAAAAAACAAATATCAGCGTTCCCCAACGTACCTGGTTAGGCTCCGGCATTTCGGCGAGGGTATCGGGTATGGGTGGCGATACGCTCGAGGGCGGCGTCTCGTAAAGGACGATGCATCTCGGTCCGTTCGTCCCGTCGTTGCCGAGGATCTTTGCAACGTGATCCTGCTCCTCGGTATTGCGAATGGGAGGAGTCGCGAGGACGTTGGGAATGGGATTGGCGCTGGTCGTGCGCTTCTGGGGATAACGCGAGCGCCGCGACACGACGTTACGCCGGCGCGTGCGTCTGCCCTCCTCCAAGCGGTCGAGATCGAGCTTCCAGAAGCCGCCCTTGCCCGGCTCGTCCTTCGTGCGCGGCAGCTTGACGAAGCACTTGTTCAGCGACAGGTTGTGCCGGATGGAGTTCTGGAGAATATGCGGTGGGGAACGATTGATCGTTATGGGTATATTGTTTTGATTTTGGGCTGTTTTTTTTTTCTTTTAACGCACCTGCCAAGCTGGATCGACGTACTTGTAGTACTTGAAATTGTCCCTTATCCAGGCGTATATGTTGGACAGGGTGACCCGGTTGTTGTTGGCGCGCATCGCCAGGCTGATCAGGGTGGCGTAAGAGAACGGCGGCTTCTTGTTCGCGTCGATCAGATACAGCTCGGCGTTCTCGGCCATGTCTGAACCAAAACGCGCGTGTCATTTGTTAGAAAACAGAAAGCTACGTCCAGAGAGACAGTGTATATAAAAGCCAACCGACCGAGCTGTGCTTTGAGCAGCGGCGACATCTTCTTCGGCTGCTGCTTCGGGGGCGGGGGCGGGGGTGGCGGTGCCGGGGAGCACGGGGGCGTCGGTAGACCGGAGGCGCTCATGATGTCGAGGGACTGGAGCCAGGTGAGACTGGTCAGCTCAGCCTCGACGTCACCGTACTCCTCGCTCCTGGCGCTCGCCTCCTCGGCGACGATCTCCATCGCGTCGGCGGCGATGGCAGCCGCTGCCGCGGCCGTGGCCGCTGCCTCCGACTGCTCGAGCTCCTCCTTGCGCGCCTCGTCCTCAGCGGCTGCGGCCGCCGCAGCCGCCGCTGCCGAACTGTTACGCGTCCTCACCATAGCTGCGGCATGACAGGGGCCGCTTCTTACCTGCAGCTTACCACCCCTTCTTCCCGCGCGTTCCTTGGCACCTCCGCTGCAAGTAGCATAAGTTGACGAAGCTCGGTTAGACATTTGTTTTACTTTTGTTTCGATGTTAGAGAAAATAAAAGCAACCGGTAAACTCTCTATATGTCACAAGCGATTCAAAGAGAGAACCAATTGTTCGCCATAATGGCGGCCACGGTATCCCTCGTCGCGCACTTTGAACCAAACGCACCATCCAACGACCACAACGTCGCGAAAGTGAATCCGAAAAGGGAAACGCGACTTACCTGTTCGGGAGACGCGAGCCGAGTGCGTCGGCGGGTGCGAGCCCCGACTGAGCGCAGTGCGGTCTTCTCGCAGGGAACGCGCGCGCGCGCGCTCGCCTCTTCCCCTTGGCGCGCGCGCGCAGGTGTCTCGTCCCGGCTGTTGAACGCGGCCCCCCCTCGTCATCGCGCGCAGGTGGACACCCTCACTTACGCTATACGACTGCGGCATGTGCTCTCGTATATACGCAGCCGGGACCCTACATACATATGTATATGCGTCTGTTGTGTCTTTCCGTTAACGCTATACGCTTTTCTTGTTCCTTTCCATTTCTATATTCCAGGGGATAATGAGAGTTTGCTGATGTTGCATTGTTTTGCTATTGTTTACCTAGTTTTGTTTGATTTTTTTTCTTGTGTTTGTAGTCGATATATAGTTGTGGTTATCGATTGGATAATGGAAGTGCTTAAGAATCACTGGTAGATAATGCCTGTAGGGTTGTGACTATCGATAAGTTAATGATCATTTCGATGTTACGATGTAAAAGTGTACCGAAGACAGGCTCTAATGAGTAAAAGGAAAAAAAAATATTAAATAACAGGATTATTGTACGTTTACGCGCTTACAATACACTTTTATTTTCCTGTAATAATTCAAGACATACACGTATACGAACGGTTAAATAGCAGAAATACACGATCCTCTTTCTACACGACAAGTATAGTAGGCGATCGAGGATGAGCCGCTGAAGCTTTCCTTAGCTCAGCCCTCGCATAGGTTGCACGCGCATATTACACGAACATCACGGCCTTTGGCGTAGGAGTTTCTCGACCCTCCGACAAGCTCGAGCGAGCCCGCGTCGTCCCAAGCTATTTGCGACAGACGAGCGCTTCCCTCTTCCCCCCGACCGCAACCCCTCGTTTCTCCCGTTGCATTCGATACACCCTCGGTGTGTTCTCCAAGTGTCGTCGAGCATGAAAGCGTTTCGAGAGAAAAAGAGCTAGACTGCGCGATATTGCCGAGGCGCTTGATCGTTTCTCTCGATATGTATCGCAATTTTTTTACGGCTAGCGTGCTTTGGTGAAAGAAGGACACGATTGGTGTAGTTGGAAGATGCATAGAGCGAGGTTGTGGGGGATATTCAGATTGGTATATGGTTTGGTTGGGTAGCGAAAGGTGTATTTGGGTTTGAATTGCGTGAACGAGAATTTTATGTTTTTTTTTTTTTTATAAAACACGAAATTAGAAGGATATCAAACGATGGTTTACACGTCAGTGTAAATGCTACAATAATGAAAAAGAAGAAGGAAAAATCAAAAAGCGAAACTCGATATCGAACAAAAACGTAAGGCGTCATATCGCGAGTCGATTGTCTCACTTAGCAAGTGACACCAATTGCACTATGCTCGTACTACGTACTTGCCGTTTATAGCTGGCTCTATATTTACGTCATTGGCGCGAGAGAGCCAAAAGGTTGCGCCTATCTTTGCTCTATAACATTTGTAGGAAAGAAAAATAATGTAGGCACCGGCAGGTCGTGATCGATATAAAGAGAGCGCGCACTTGAAGAATTTTGCTCGCTCGTATCCGCACGTGGAAAATAAAAAAGCGAGAAAAAAATGTTGGGGAAAGCGAGTACTGGTGTTTGGGCACAACGCGGTAATGTACGAATTGCTTTTTCGAGAACATGTTAAAATACTTGTGCGTAACGACGGGAGATCGTATCTTATGAAAAAGGGTTTCGTCGAAACTTACGGATTACATTGAATGTAGTGGAATTTTTATGTGGGTTTGTAGACGAATGTACGAATTTTACACGGTATGTGGAGCATAAGCGACTGAAACGTCAATTTAGGTGACGTAGTTGTGCACACGAGGAATCCGAGATTATATTTTATTCGTGCCATTAGTCCAATCTATCCATCTCTATGTTAGGCTTTTAAAAGAGCAGCGACAATTTCCGTTGGCCTCTTTTTATTCTTTTTATCAATACAACCCTGTCTCCTCTATTGACGTTCACCTTTAGTCAAATTGGCGAACGCGCACCGTACGTTTATTTCAATTCGCATACGCGCGATGTGCAAGCAACTATTTCTAAAAATAGCAAAAAAAAGTAAAGCGAAACACCTGTACACTTAACAACAGCGACAAATAAATCAAAACAAAAAAAAATAAAAAGAAATATAACGAAAAAAAAAAGAAAACCGTGTCAATCGTGCTCGGGGGCCCCATAAATATACGAGAGCGCAACCGTATCGCCGTCGACAGCAGATTCAAACGGACTCGCGGGGGCCTTCTGTTGCACGAAAGGGGCTATGCGACGGGGGTTGCAGTTGCGGCTGCTTGCCAGGTGTCGCGGGGGGAGAGAGAGAAAAAAAACGAGAGCGCGAAAGAGAGAACTTGGCGTAGGACCGGAAATACGCTCACCCACAGGTAGGACAGCCGTGGTGGTCGTTTACGTTTTTCCCTCCACTTTTTTGTGCCTTTTTTAGGGATTGCTTTTCTCTACTCTATTTCTCTGGTTTCTGCTCTTATTTTTTTTTTTTTTTTGTTTCGAGACTAAACACGCGAAGTAGATGGGAGCGATGCGATTTCGGGAAGGAAAAGTCGAGAGCTGAGTGAGCGAGGGTGGAAGCTATGTGGGGGATGTGGAAAAATGTAGAGGATCGGAATTGAGAGAAGAAAAAACATTGGTTTCGTTGGAGAGTGCAAGAGTTGAAAGCTCCGTGGCGCATTAATCAATGACGGATGTAATTATCGAGGCATTAACCCTATATCTCTGAATCGCTGTCACTCTTGTTAATTTTTCATTTTTAAACGAGCTCGCGCAGCTGGAAATAGATAAGCCGGTATAAATGTAGATCAGTCGTTCATTAAAAAAAAAAACATAAAAGCTCCAGACGCAAAACCGTCCAACGTATAAAATTGCCAAAGCGTGAGAAAAAAACAACGCGTATCCTCGCCAGACAGAGAAAATGGGGGGGGGGATGCGACGACGTGTAATAAGGCGGAGGAGGTACGAGACGGCGACCATTATAGGTGTAGGGGAGCTGCGACCAACGGAGCTCTCGCTCTCCCATCCCTTATCTCCCGTTTCCCAGTTGGTCGTACACGTACAGCAAGGCTGCAAGGGGGGGCATATATACAGCTGCAGAGGTGTGTGCGTGGGAGGGAGCCCCGAGCAGAGAGCGAGCGCGCACACTCGAGGGGGGGTCTAGCTCCATTGATCGCGGCCGACTTCTCTCGTGCTCGTCCAATGGACGCCGAGGGGGAGGCGACGCGGTCGCGAGCCATTCGCCCGCCCCCCCCTGTCGGTTCTAACATGGCGCCTCTCCTTAGCCGGATGTTGCGCCTATTCTCGTTAAGGGGTTGGCTGAAGAATCTCTCGCTTTTTATTTCATCTCGAGTGGCCGAACTATGCGAGACACGATACTGCCGAGTTGTACGTAGGACTGGATTGCGAGCTTGCGAGCTTTTCGGGGAGCTTCGTTCTGCGCGGCTGAATTCTTGCCCGGAGATCGACGAGCGACGGAATATATAGGGGATCGGAGGGTTCGCCGAACCGGCTGAGATTAGGTTTCGTTGCGTGCGATATTCATGCGAATTGGTATTATGAATTATGTGGGTATCGATGATTCCACGCGGAGCGAATGGAATTTATGGATGTTCGCCTGGCGGTGCGTCTTCGGCATGCCGGAGAGCTTTATTGTTAATATTTTATCTGTCGGCGTGTGCGGAAACGCGACGTGATGAATTTTTAATGATAAACATATAGCACGTGGCGCGGCTTAATAATAGAGGAGAGGGAAAATATTTTTGTCCGAGGCAAAGACGCGCGCTTGTGCTTTGCTTCGTGAGCTTTTAGTGTTATTATTTTATTAGGACTAAAAATCTATATCAAACGCCTGCGAATCGAATAATTCATTGCAGTATTTTAGACATACGTTTAGTTTAATACGTATTCTCGTGAATGCACAGGTAGACCGAAGAATATTTCAAGTGCCCGCTGTATAATTAAGAAAAGAATTCGAAATTGCAGCTTTCAAATGTACTTTTTTCCAAAAAATAGTTTGATTAAATGTTTCAAAGAAAGTTATTTTTTTGATATCAAAGTAAAATTTCTTTGCAATCACAAATTTTAGTTTTTAAGTTATGAGACAAGCAATTGCAATTTATGATAGGATTTAAATTCTCGTAAAAAATAATCTATAAATTATTACGTATTCGTTATGCATTTAACACAGTATGTACGTACAAATTTCGTATTCAAATGAATACACGCATAATAAGGTATAATAAGCTAAGCACATAGATTATACTGTGTATTAAGCTGGAAAACTGTATATTACAAAATTATTGTTTATCTTCCTTGCAATTTTTTTATGTTTATAAGGCAAATAATTAAATAATTAGATAATTTTATTTAAAAAAACTTAAAATCTGAAACAATCTGTAAATCGTGCGTCAAATCCAACACGTACCCTGGCTAAATTAGTGCACTGGTCGAAGCTTCTATTATTTAAATTTTTTCAATTTATAATTTATCGTGCTTTTAGCGGCGGTCAAGGTTTACGCGAAATAAAAATTTCATGTAAACACTTGAACGACTAAACTGAACAATAAGCTGTACATTTTGAAATACAATTTCATACTGACTATTATCCTCCCCGCATACGTTTGTTTTATCGTACCTTTGCCTACATTTTGACTTTCTTGGGTAAAAGTATACTTTGCGTACCAGACAAGCATAAAACACTAAGTACACTAAAAGTCTTTCTACCTTTTCTGTCCTTACTTATACGTCAATCTCTAGCTTCTCGGCATAACGACCAAATTTCGTCGAAACAAAAAAGGAAAGAATTTAATCCTGATTTCACACAACAGAGACCCCTGATGAACGCGCATCAACAACAATTCTATAGAAATAAAGCCAAAGCTCATCTTACCGCTATATAAGCATATCAGTCGGAGCTCAGTCAATTACCTTTTTTTTAAAAAAAAAGAAAAAGAAAAAAAATTGATATCCGCCCGAGCGTGAACGGCATTCGCGCGTGGTAGACACGTGGGCCGATAGCTGTAAAGGGGCCCTATGCTCTTTAGCCAGTCCAGCCGAGCGTGGCGGTTTTCACCTCGGCACGCGTCCCGTGGCTTCCGCTCTTTCTCTCTCTCACACACACGCGCGCACCTTTTACCATCTGCGCTACCGGCTAACGCCGACTTATAAGCAGCGTCTCCCGAGAACCTTTTCCTATACACATCTATATTCACAAGTTTCTGCGTATAATCAGCCTACAATAAATACAACTTGATAAATTTCGAAGCTATATAGAACGATGTAACGGTGAAATGTGCTTTAATCGCTCGTCCCCGCGGACGAGCTTGGAAATTCCATAATTTGCGCATTAATAAGTCACACGATCGTTTGCTTAAGCGCGACTCGCGCTTATTCTTAACGGCTCTTTTATTCCGATTCCGATGTGTATATATAGATCGATAAAAGTCTCGGGGGGGAGAAAAGTCGTCGGAAGGTGTATTAACACACTTTTCCAGCGTGTACACACGCGCGCAATAATATGAGGGAAGAATAAAAAGCAAGGCTAAGTAATTAAGAGGAAAAGTATATGAAAGAGAAAGAGGAGGAGAGGGGAGGTTGTCCGATCTGTTGGTGAACATGCGGCACGAAAGAGCGAGAGAGAGAGAGGTAAGATATATCGGTGAGCGCGCAAACGACGTAGAGGACGGGTGTACAATGAGCGCACCTGCCAGCTGCAGCCCCCCTTGTCCCTCCTGCCCCTCGGACTATATAACGGCGGCGAGAGCTGTCAGGTTGTGTGTGTATGTGAGTCAACCGTCGCGCGCACTTTATTATCCTATCGCCGACGCCGACTACGGGATATATCTCCTTGAGGATGTAGGTGGGGTGCGTGCGTCGACGGTAATAATGGACTGGGTATATACGAGGGAGCATTCTCGATCACTCTCTCTCTCTCTCTCTCTCTTTTTTCTGTGTGCTTAGGACAAATATGCGATCGAGAGCATGACCGGTGAATCGGTGAGGTGGCGGGCTCCCGTTGATGGCTCTCACCCTGAGCTGGATTGATGGCCGACAGGTGAATTTTCGGCTTCTATCTCTTTTTTTTTCTACCCCGTCGGATTTCAATAGGATGTACAATTTTACGGAGAATTTTCCTTTTTTTTCAAGTTCGATGAGTTTTGGGTCAGTTCGTTAACGAGAAAAAAAAAAGAAGAATTAGAATCGACGACTCATTTCCTCGGTGCTTTTTTTACGAGGAGGAGGGGCCGAAGGAGAAACGGGAGAGACAGCGCGTGTACAGGGGGATAAGAATGGTGAATTCGAAACGTATATCCGCGTACGCGTTGTGGCTCTCGGTGCGCGTGGGACGTGCTCCGTATATAGTGTGTCGCGCGAAAGTAAAAAAAGTCTTATTCTGCGGCCGGACAATCGATGTCGCCGTCTAGGCTGCGCGAAAAGCCAAAAAAAAATAAGCCCGACTTTTCATACGCCACGGATGTGACGATCTACATGCAAACGATGTACATAGGACGTCGGTCCTATATAAAGCTTGCAGGATGACACAAGTGCGGCAAGAACGAATTCGGTCTAAAATTCGCCGTGGATTATCGCGGTCGAGTCGGTATAGCGCAATTGGAGCGAGAGAGAGAGAGAGCGGGCTGAGCGTTTCCGAGGTATATGGAGAATAAGGGAGGGCTACCGGCGTAGCCGGAGGCATAAAATATTCAGGAGAATTGATCCCGAGCGAGCCGGCCCGAGCGCTCGAGGCGCGCTAGCTCTTGGAGGCTAAGCTGCAGGCGTAATAGCGTATATAGTCGGCAAACGCGGCGTCTTGCCCTATACCTCCTTTATCCGACTTTCTTTTTTTCCCCCTCCTCGCCCTCCCGCCGCACTCGGCCCTCTCTCTCTCTCTCTCTCTCTCTGCGACCGCATAGGTTCACCTACATCGTGCTCTATTTTCGGGTTTTATTTATTTATTGCAATAGGGAGATGTTTTCTTTTATTTCATCGCGAGAATCATTGGCGAGAGGAGTTAGCGACTGTGGTTTCGGGTATATGCAAATGATGATGATGAGAGTCCCTGGGAGGGTACTTTTGACTCGTGTTTTCGTTATTTCTACGGTTAACCAAGTTTTTTTTGTCTTTGCAGGTATAGCGTGTTTGAGGGATTGGGATGTGGGGATGGTTAGAGAGCGAGATGAATCGGTCTGGAGTAAATTCGACGTAGAATGATTGCGGGTGAGGATGCGATGATGTGCCGATGTTGGTTGTATTGCGCGCAATAGATAATAGCGCGATGTTTAGCGATGTGTTATTGATATCCTGAATTATATAGTGCGTTTAGCTTTTTATTTGTTATTATTCTGTTGTATTGTAAATAGGCTAATGTTACTCAAGATTAGGTAATTTGTCGCAAGTTCGGAATTGACGTATCTTCGATACATTCGAAATTTATCATCAAATTATAATGAATCATTGGCCGCATTAGTAAATATGTCAAAGTCAATACTAAATTATCTCAATAATTCGTTCTCGGTAGGTTTTTTTTTGTTTATTTGTTTTAAGGAATTAAAATCAGAACATTTTTCGAATCAATAGACGAACACAAATATATTTATTACGAGTATAATAAAAAGTTTCTTTTCCCATTAATGAAATTCGATACTTTCAAGTTCCCGCAGCAACCTCAAATAAAACTGTGTAAAAACTTGTCGGTGCGAAAGCTCGAGAAAGAAAAACGTCAAACTCACCTATACTCCAAAGGTTCTCCAAACTCTCGCCGTCGCTATAATCGTCTATTCTCCACAGTCCAATCTCATGAGCCGCACTTACTCAATCTGCACTTTAAAAGGTCGACCTTGCGTTAATTCGAAAGCCTCCAATACCCCATCAAGAGAAGTCTAGTCTCGTCTAGGAGTAATCGAAGGAATCGCCAAACTCAGAATTGCGCATCTTGCAGCAAGGGTTGAACGACGATAGCACTGCCGCGATAGAGCAAAGAAATATCCAGATATGCGTACAAGAGAGAGTGAGATTCTTGATGCAGTGGGTGGGAGAAAGAGAAGAAGGTTCGGCACGATCGGGGGGACAATCGAGAGTGACCAGCGGCCGGCCTCTCTCCGCGGGGGAGCACACGCCTTCTACCCTGCCCCTCCTGCCCCCGCCGCTCACCTTACGTACGCCGGTCCGCCATCTTTCCGGCTCGACAGGTGAACTCGAGGGATTATCGATTTACCCCCCCACTGGCTACCGAGCCTCTGTGGCGCAGCGGATGAGCAGGTTACTGCGCAGGTTAAGAGGAAAACCTGCGGCCAAGCCACTTGGTAATTACATCGAGCATCTCAAGTGGCGAAGACGCGTGATTGTGGGATTTTTTCATGTTGCCGAATTTTTACTTAGATTGCGCGTGACTGCTTATGGGTTTCGTCGTAGGTTTATTACTTTTTGGCTTATCGAATAGGTGGATGAATCGACAATTTCTGAGGACCACCATTTTTTTCTTTTTGTCATTTTTAGTATGGTTTCGGTGATTTATTGTATATTTCGTGTTTTTCGGATTGACAGAAATAAAGAAGACAAAATTTTTGTTAGGGAAGATCGGGACGAACAACAGCCATACGAGCCTTATTATAAGCATAAACAATTTTTTGAGATTTTCACATTCAATAATATCTGCGTGATAAAATTGAAATATTTCTTACTTATGATTAGAATAATCCTAGATCACGCAAGAGATAAAACTCATTATTTCTACTAGGAATACCAATCGAATGGTAATTAAAATTATTTTTTATTTCTAAAAAATATGATTACACACAGGGTCAATGTGAAAGGCAAACTTGTGTTAATTGCTCATCATGCCAAGGATTTCTATTTTTACAGCAATTGCAAGAAATAAAATCAATATTTCGAACTGCGTATGTCTGTACATTGTCCGACAATTTTTTTAAAACCGACATATTTTTTATGAATATTAAATGACAATAACAAATAATTTGATTGATAATTTCTGTTTTATTTCCCAATTATTATTTCCAATCGGAACTTGTATACAGATGGCACTTGCATAATTTTGACAAAAACCAGGTACTTTTAGATGAATATAGTCAAATTGAAAAATAATTACTAAATAAGTAATTATAGGTTGTAACATCTACAAAAAAAACATAAACTAATAAATTTAATATATAAATATAAAATCACTCAAGAGAGCAAATATTTACAATACTTACAAACATAATTAAAGAATCATCCAAAAACAAAATGTAAGAAGTAAATTTTATGTCACTACGTGATAAAGAATTTAGTACAATATTCAACTGTAAATAAAAATGATTGTAGTAATTTAAATAATATTTGATACCATTATATCATATTACCTCCCGCATAATATTACGATTTACAGGATTAC
The DNA here is from genome assembly GCA_030522585.1 of Anagyrus pseudococci. NCBI lineage: Eukaryota > Metazoa > Arthropoda > Insecta > Hymenoptera > Encyrtidae > Anagyrus > Anagyrus pseudococci. The sequence continues at coordinate 482 of JAPYYQ010000045.1, read as the reverse complement.
TCAAATACCGTCGCCCCCAGCAAAAAAGCGGACGATTCAAATGCCTCGCGAAAAACCATCGCTATTCGCAAACTCGCCGCGAAAAAGCCTACTTCGTTATTGTCTCTCGAAGAAACGCTCTATTCGGAATCTCGCCGCGAAAAAACGCTCTATTCGCATCTCGCCAGGAATAAACATACCTTCCCTTTCTTCAAATCTAATGTATTCAAAAGCTGATATTTGTTTATATGAACTATTATCCCTTTATTATTGTAATTGTATTTAATTTTAATCACTCCTGGCATTGCTTGTGTAATTTCTTTTACATTTGATCCGAATAGAGCGTTTTTTCGAGGCGAGATTCCGGTAAGAGCGTTTCTTCGTGGCGGGATTGCGAATAGAGTGTTTCTTCGCTGGGAAATTGAATTGTAATAGTTGTTCGCGGCGAACCCTTGAATAAGAATGCTTATTCGCGGCAGTTTGAACAGTAGCACTTTTTCGAG
>JAPYYQ010000044.1:0-223514 GCA_030522585.1 Anagyrus pseudococci | reverse complement strand
GAGAGAGAGAGAGAGAGAGAGAGAGAGAGAGAGAGAGAGAGAGGAAGATGGGGGCTCCGAGCGTCGAAAGCCAACGAAATTGTGGAACGAAAATTGGATTTACGCTTCAGAATGTGGCTGGCGTGTGTAGAGCTTTTCGCGATGCGCTTATACAGCCTCAGCTGCCTTGGCCGCGCGCACGACAAAAGGAGCAGAATATGAAAGGCTGACGTTAGGCAGATGGCAGGAGGGGCGGAGGCGGGTAAGGAAAAGAGGATGTAGAGAGGAGAGTGGGAAGCTAAAAACGCGAGAGGAAGGAAAAGCGGAAGATCGAGCGACGGCTTACATATATGTATATTCTCTATGGCATCGAGGAAATCTCCCTTTCCCGCTCGTCGAATCTTTCTCTCAGTCTCGCTACAGCAAGATTGGGATCGGCGATTTTTCCCGCGCGACTACTTCGAGAAATTCAATGCTCCGCGTGGAGAAGAAGCGGAGGTGGTGTGAAACAAAGCATATGCCCTGCATGTGTGCGTGGGCTTGAACGGATTTTCTTTGGAGAAAAGGTTGGGTGATGGAATTGTTCTAGCGCAAAATTTCTGCATGCGCTACTTCACCGGCCGTGCTTGCTGGCGTCAGCTACCTACTCTCTCTATGTTTGTGCTTTGCACCTTACGTTGACTCAATATAACGCTCGCGGAAATTTCTCTCGCGAAGATTAGGCAAACGCGTTTACGCGACAAACAAGCTTCCGAGGCTGTTTGCGCGCTGACTTTTTGCAGATCGAGAGAGAGAGAGAGAGAGAGCGCAAGTGTTCGACCTGTTTTTTACACTTTGGAAATTTAGTTTTGGCGATAACGTTATTGAAAGAAACTTTTTATATTTCTCGCAAGCTTTCTCACCCATTTTTTTTCGGAATCGAGTTACTGAAATGTGGCATTTTTCTAAAGTTTACAGAACCTTAAAAATAGTTTAGTAGAAGTATTTAAAGCAATGTTATTAATAATTTTTACTAGTATTTGTAATAATAATATTCGAACCTGTTCAATTTGTCGAAATAGAAGAGAAACCTGATCAAGTCTTGGAATGTTTACAAAGACTCGTATTACTGCGCTGCAGAGGTATCAATACAAATAAACTGAAAATCCACAGTCTTATGACGTTAATATTTTTCGATATAACATATCCTATACATCATCTATAAGACCATTAATCATTGTTGTCCTTATTTGTTACAGGTAAGTTCTACAATAAATACTTGCCACGCTGATAGAGACTGTAATTCGATTATGTGCTTAATTGTTTGGAGTGGATAAGCTATCGAAAGAAATGACTTCGAATCGGTACGTTTAATACCTCAATTACGATATAATGCTAAATTGCAAATACCATTTCCTTTCGATCGATTTTACATTATTTAGGTGCTTTTCAGTTGTCGCGAACAAGAGGATAGAAAATATAGAAGCCCGATTTTCTTTTTCTAATTTAATAAAATCAATTCTTAGTTTTCTCTAAATTCAAACACTGTTATTAATTTATAAAAATAATAATTTAAATAATACACGAAGTTCACTGTAGACATTCTCGTTATTCTTAATGAAAATGAAAAAAACTTCTCGTTAAATTATTTCCATTTTTTAAATTTGTTTGAGTAGGACTAATAAAAATGCCCCGAACATTAATTTAATCGACACTAATAGTGCTGCTCCATTATTTGATACTAGGACAACAGAAGCCTTCGCCGGCAGAGTAACTTCGTTAGGCTTTAACGCCTTGCTAAAATATTAAAATTTAACATTAAAATCATTGACATACCACACTTATTGATAAGATCAATAAAAAAAAGAAACTTACTCCCATTCAAGAGTCGATCCTACGTTTGTCGCGTAGACCGTCACGTTGGTATTTTCAGTTACAAATTTACTAACGTCGACCTTTTGTTCCGCGGAATCATTGAAATTGATTAAGAGAATGACCTTTTCCTTCGTTCCCTTACGCACAACGGCCAAAACGTTATCATTGTTGAGTACTTCCGTTTCCAATGTTCCATTTTGTAAAGCATCTGAAGTGTTTCTTAGACTCGTTAATTTTTTGTAAATATTGTAATGTGATTTTGGATCCTTTTTTTGTGCTTCCAAGTTTAGCGTTTTGTAGTTTTCGTGAACTGGCAGCCATGTCTTTTGACCCTTGTTGAAACCTTAAAGAGAAATAAAATATGCAATCAAAATACAATGTAAAAAAATCCGTCCTTTAGTTTAAAATAAAGTATCTATTAAAAGAAAACTGTACCTGCATTCGTCGTATCATCCCATTGAAAAGGTGTTCTGGCCGGGTCACGCGATCTGTACTTGTAATTATCCTTGCCAACAATGCAAGCTTGCGGATCTGTTGTGTTCTCCCAGCTGATATCGAGCTTTGAAATCATACCAATTTCTTCGCCGTAGTAAGTGACGGCAATACCCGGAAGTACCATTTCCAGCATCGTCATTTGATCAGCTCTATTAGGATATCGCGTGGCCGTGCGGTTACGATCGTGGTTACCCATCTGCGCAATGTGTTCATCGTCAGTTTCACATTTTCTTAATAGACATAGCGAATCAATAAAAAACGTAGCTTGTGCTTACCACCCAGTTAGACGAGTTACCTTCGGGTACCCTGGCCACCCAGTCATCGATTACTTTCTTGAAATCGGCCGGTTTCGATTTTTGATCAACGTTCATGATAAAATTGAAATTGAAAGGAACATGAGATCCGTACAAGTAATACTTCGTCGTATTATTAAGGCTCGTGTAAGCCTCGGTCAACATAATCTGAAAATCATTATAAATTAATAATAAATCATTTTTTTCATTGATATAAAATTGATTGCCAACCTTTTCGTCGTCGTTATGGGTATCTGCCCATTCGTCCAATACTTTTCTCCAACTGCGAACTAATTCATAAGTACGTTCGTCATCTTTCGTATATACGTGGTCCAAGTAAGTGTATTCGTCAGGTTTAGCATTTGGATCGTTTGTACGGGGTTCATCGGGAAGATCGTCTCTTTCGAACACGTGTGGAATAGCGTCTACTCGAAAACCATCGATACCTTTGCCAAGCCAGAATTTTATGACTTCCTAGATACAAATAATGATTAGTCCGTTTGACACGTTACGAAAATTCATGCACGATCAATACTTTATTGGGGAAAATACGCACTTCCATTTCTTGCTTAACGTTAGGATTAACGTAATTCAGATCAGGCTGCCTATACTCAAACTGATGGAAATACCAAAGCTGCCTGGTTTCGTTAAACGTCCAAGCTGATTTGCCAAAAACGCTGATCCAGTTGTTTGGCGGCTCTTTGTTGTTGTTTTTCCCTGTTTTCCAGATATAATAATCTTTGTATTTACCTATACCGTCAACACTTTGCTGGAACCAGAAATGCTTATCTGATGTGTGATTGGGTACTAAATCCATGATGACCTAAATACAAAATACTTAATCACTTGGAATAATTATATCGACTATTTAGAATCGAGTAGAGAAATAATTTACCTTTATGCCGAGCTTTTTAGCTTCCGTCGTCAATTTTTCTAAATCCTCCATTGACCCGTAATCTTCCGAAATATCACGAAAATCCGATATATCGTAGCCCATGTCTACCATAGGACTTGTGTAGATCGGCGACAGCCATATTGCTTTAATTCCAGCGTCTTTAAAATGCGCCAACTTATTGGTTATACCTATAACGTTCAATACGAAGATTTAAATTAAGCAAATTATTACTTAGCTGTTACTGACTCGTTATAAATCTACCAAAAAAAACTATCTTTCTCGAAATAATGCCTTAAAATCTGACCTTGCAAATCTCCTTTTCCATCATTATTAGCATCCATAAAGCTCCTGGGATACACTTGATAGAACACCGCGTTCTTCCACCATCCCTTGTTCTTGATTTCTCCAGCGGCCAAGCCAACGCACATAAGTGCGACGACGCACCATCGCAGAGGCAGCATTTTCGTACTAAGTCCGTCGCGCTTTCCACTTCGATTCTTATATAGACAAACAAAAGTGAAAAAGAAATCCGCCAAGTTGCGATAAGCCTATCTATCGATCGAGAAAAGCATCGAACGAGAGAAAAATCACGGCGCACTAACAGAGAATGACGCACCGGTTAATGCGGTGCTAGATTACTTTCCCGGCTGCTTGGCTCGCTAAAGTAACGACGACACTTGTCACGCGCTACTAAGACGCTGGCTGCCTCGTCGGGCGGAGAGCCCAGCGCGAAAAGAACTGTTGCCGGTCTTCTTTTTCTCTCTCTCTCTTTCTATCCGATTTGCGCAACGCATAATCGTCGTCACTGGCGTTAGAAGCGTTGGCTTACAAACAATGCAGTCGCGCGAATAGATCCGCACGTCCTTGGGGACTTAGCGCGACGAGCGTACGAGCGCGATAGTCTAATCTAATCGCTCGGATTGCGATTCTAATGGCCGGAAGAGCGCATAGAGAATGTCGCGTGTACCGCGAGGACTGTACGAGACGTGATTTTGGGTTGATAAGAATAACGAAGCTTTCCTGTACTTTGACGAATATTTTTATAGGCTGCGAGTTTCCCTCTAGAGAGTCGACGCGACTTACGCAAGTCGCCGAGAAGATCGCGTGGACTTGAGGGCATGTGATTATTATATTCTTATCAAGTGAGTTCGAGTAAAAATTTTTAGTTTTTTTTTCTTAGCGCAGTATCTGCTTTTATGCACCTGTCGATGTTATTAGGTGGGTAGATGGAGGAGGAAAATATTTTATCGTTTCAAGGGTGACACTGATTATAGTATTTTCAGCTTGAATTATTTTGCACGATCGTTTCTTTTTCGAGATAATAATAAAAAAAAACAGTAAACAGTTTTCGTGCAATATTCAATGTTATTCAATAGCTCGCCCGACATTCGGAAACTGCAATGTACAACTAGCCAGTTTGAAATAACGTTAACAACGCGCCAAGAACAAAAGCTACGCGTCATAACATGCGGCTTTTCAAACAAACAAAAATTAAGTGCAGTCATTTTGAACACGTGTAAAATGGAAAAATTTCCCAACAAGCAAATACATTTATCGCAACGAAAGTCCGAGTTTTCCCGAAAACCTTCATTTTTCTATTACTCTTAAATTTATTATTTATTTTTCGTTATTTTTTTTTAAAACGTCAGGCACCTTATCTCGAGTCATTTATTTTCTTATTACACTTATCAGCTATTGCACACTAATGCATAATGTAGCGACTTGAAGGTGATCCAAAGCGTCTTACCTCTCTAGCGAGAGAATAAAGAAAATATCATTAAAGCCAACATTTTCAACTTGGCGTGCTCTGACACGTCATTAGCGAGTCTCAAGTGAATCGCGGTGTGAATTCTAAAGAATTAAAGACAGTCATTAAATCTTTCAGTGCGAGTCTCGTTAAAAAAAAAAGAAGAAAAAAAATGAGAAGCCAATTCCAAGTCGTCGATGTGTTAGGTAACATTGCGAAATTGATTCGGACGCCATAAGTGTCGGAAGAATCCGATATCGAATTCCTCGGCTCGTTAGGCCCCGGAGGCGGGAAAGAACTCCTCCCGTGGCATTATTAGCGCTGCTCCGTTAGCCCCGGGGGCGCGCGTCTCAGCTCGCCCGGAGAAACTCGTTAGTACGAGAGAAAACGGACCATACCGGAGAGTTATCTGGCCTCGGGTGGCTACCGATTCCACCGCGTGGAAAATCGCACCAGCTATAAGTAGAAGCCGCGTGCTTACACACATGCACTCGAGCCGGTTCCAATTCCATCGCCGCGCATAACTTTTAGCGCGTGCGTTGAAACAAACGACCGCTGACGGCGCCTTCGGGGTGAGAGGTGTGGATTATTGCGCTATAGTCCGAGTTTGTTTCGCAAAAAGAGATGCGGATTAGCGGGCTGAAGAGAGTTTAGGGGAGGGGCCGCGCGTGGGTAATTAACTTTGTTGTCGGAAGCGTCGCTCACGGCTTCAATTACTATTTTGAATTCTACAGGCATTTGGATTCTGATGAGGCTTTGTTTATTGTTGACGGCTGATTTGTTCGAGATAATGATTACGCTGCCCTAATGGAAGCTCGATTACGACGCGCATGTGTGTCCGTATGTGATGTTATTTTAAAACGAATTTCGGCTCGATTCGAAATCATTGAATTTGACTGTAACCGTTAATGGCTTGACGAATGATCTTTGTTTGAAGCGGCGACTCAATGCTGATGACGCTCTTACGAATAGAATGCGTCATCGAGATTATGAAGTTTATTAATCATAGTCGTATATACAGCGGCTGATGTAGTTTATTTCATTCTCGGTAAATACTTATTGAAAAGGTATATCTATACCTTTTCAATAAGTATTTAGTTACAGATCTTTTATCGAATTGCACATTTAATTAACGAACTGCAGTTGTATCACATAATAGCAAACTTAATAAAGAAGGGAATGAAGACTCGAATTACGCGATGATTTACTTCTATCAAGTTCAAATTCAAACAACTCAAAGTAAGAATAAATAAATAGAGAAGAAACAATCTTACGTCAACGGCATCTCGAGCAAAACAAAATTTTCTACAACGCAGACGCAAAAACTAATCGATATCCCAAGACAATCAAGCTAATTTGCAACAAATCATTTTTACGTTCTTAATCCGAGTCGTCGCGATGTCTCTGCGAACGCTTTATGTATATGGGACTACTCGAGGAAAACTTGCACGACACGCACTCGAATTGTCGTGCCAGCTGACGATAAGACGCATGAGGGCGCGTAGCTTACTGACTCCTGTTTAATCAACAAATTGCCAATACGAGTCTGGATTTTTTTTCTTCGAGCGTCTAACTTGTTTTAATTAGGATTAAGTGGTCCTCGATCGTTTTATTCCGTAGCCAACTGTACAAAGGCTTTTGTCATCGGTAATTGGTAGTACTTTTTTTGCTAGTGACAATTCGTAAAACAATAATAAAATACATTAAAATACATGTTTAATAAGGATAAAGCTGTACAAAAACTTGTTTTTAAAGAGCGAAAAAATGTTTATTCAATTACTTTATTTTTCGGGTAAACTGGGGGAATGGAAATGCTGGTCGTCGATGATTACATTAATGAATACTGGAATATTTAGCTGGAGCCTAATACTCACTTTACTGAGAAATTAGCATCGCACAAATGGCCTGAGCGCATAATGCGCTGCTTGCAGCTTTCGGCCTTAATTGGCGTCTAGTCGGTGCTTATAAAGATGGAGCAACTGCGCGGGCTGATTGTCAAGTTTTCGGAATTCCCGATTATCCTGAAATAAGACGATTAAGTGAAAAAGAAGTCAAATAAATAAACAAGTCAAGCAGACGTGAAAATCAAGTATCACTGTATTGCGAAAAACAAAATTTATTTACTCGTCAGCAGAATTCTCGATCTCCGATGTGGAAAGGTACAATTGTACTTTGAGCGGTGGATTTTTAAAAGGTTTTAAACTCACTGTCTCCGGCTGGTTTCCAACGTTTATCACTACGAATACTGATGGTTCATTCTCAAGAGTTCTAGAGTAATAAAATTAATTTTTATAAGGTTTTAATTAAAATATTTAATTGTTACATAAAGTAATTATACTTTTTGGTAAAAAAAATTACCTTGAGAAAGCAAAGACATTATTATTTAAAAGTTGAGTTTCAAGTGCTCCTTGTTTGATTGTAAGCGTTTTTTTGAGACTCACTATCTTTAAATATGTTTTGTAGTACGACTTGTCCGCTGCTTTCTGAGTAGCTAGATTAACTGTCTTATAGTTATCATTAATACGAAGCCAAGTTTTGGGGTTCGTCGAAAAACCTATAAAAAAAATTCATCAGTTTTATTTTCTTAATTATATTGAAATGATAAAGATTTCAGATTTAAGTAGTTACAGACGTATGTGCTCAGACGCATATGTTTGCTTATAAAAATTTCAATGTGGATGAAATGAATTTTTATCTACGCCTCGTTAAAGAAAATGTATAAACATATATTAGAATAGCAAGCTTACCAGCCGAAACGCTATCATCCCACTGGAAGGGCGTTCTAGCAGGATCGCGCGAGGCCCCCTCGTATCCCTCTCTACCAGCATTGCAGCCTTGGGGATCTTGGGTCTCCTCCCAGGACAACCAAGTGTCCTCCATTCCAATCTCCTCGCCGTTGTAGGTGACGGAAACGCCAGGCAGCAGGTGCACCATCGCTTGTACAGCTGGAGCCAAGTCGATACCGTAGCGCGTCACTAATCGCGGCTTGTCGTGATTGCCCGCCTGGGAAAAGCCAATGAATTAATTTGCTGATTAATATGAAATTGTCAATGTGTTTATGGAAAAATTAACCACTGTTTATTGGACGATGATTAAATGTATCTCGTCATTACTCATGCCCTATTAAATACATATTAGTCAAACGATGGAAACACTGAACTACCGGGCGTAATTACAAACTTTATTACACTTCTAATGAGAAAAGTTGTAAATCTTTATACGTTTGAAAGAAATAAAAGTATGAAGATCACCATAAAATGCTGAATTTTAAAAATTAGATGATTATAACAATTTTGAGATTTATTATTTATATACGAAATTTAGCGAGATCAACAAATGCCATTAATTATATTCAAGAAACAAGAATGAAGACTGTTGACGGAAGACCAATTAGTATTGATTTAGGTGAGAAAGTTGTAAACTAGTTAATTTGATAAACTACTTTACATAAACTATCCAATACGCTTGAACTATTTATTATTTTAATAAATCACAAACGCAAAAAGGATTAATGTTAAAAAACAGTTCATTTCGTAACAAGAAACAAAAAAAATTAGTTCGCTACAAGAACATACTAAACTAAAATATAAATAACAAACAAGTTGCTTAAAAAAAAGCTCGCAACATTATCGTTATGAAAATCATCTCGTGTAAAATAGCCTAGTTCAAACTTTTGTACACAGAGCCGAGCTATCGCAACCCAAAAACTTCCGGGGCAAAAAGACGACCGGTAAAAAACTCTACAATTTCGCGTAAAAACTTTCGACTGAATATAAACTCTGTTATAATCGCAGGGAAAAAAATCGAATATCCGCGCGAGTATGCACGATGGGTTATACTCACCACCCAGTTAGAGATAGATCCCTCAGGCAGGTTGGATATCCAATTGTCGACGACGTTCTTAAAGTCGTTTGCTGAGGATTGGCTGTTGAGCGACGTGATCAGTCCAAAATTAAAGGGGAAGTTCGCCCCGGCTCTGTAGTAATCCATCGTCCTCGTAATGTTTGCATAGGCTTCGATCATTATGACGCGGGTGCTACCAGTGCCTTCGTACTCCTTGAGAACGTCACTCCATCCTCGTACCTTATCGTACGTCTCGTCCAAACTGGTTGTGTAAATATGATCCGTGTAACCGTAATTGTTGGGATCGTTCGTCGTGCCAGTCAACGGCTCGTCACGTAGGTCTTCTACTTCCATTAGATGCGGCACGGCGTCGATACGGAATCCGTCTACGCCCTTGTCCAGCCAGAATCTCATGACGTCCTGTTTTAAATATTATAATATTTTGTTTATACTATACTTTTTTAAGAAATATATAAAAGAAGTTTATTCAAAAAGCAAAAAAGTACCTTCATTTCTTCCACAACTTTTTCATTGCGGTAATTTAGGTCTGGCTGTCCAGCGGCAAATTGATGCAAGTAGTAAGCTTGTCGTTCTTCATTCCAAGTCCATGCTGGGCCTCCAAAAACACTGACCTAAAAGTAATTTCAGTAAAAAGTAATCAAAATATTTTAAAAACGAAAAGACAGTAATAAGAAAAGTTACCCAGTTATTCGGCGGTCGACGTTCTCCGTTAACCACAACACCTTCGTGCCACGTATAATAGTCAGTATAAGGTTCAATTTTCTTCACGCTGTTTTTGAACCATTCATGTAAGTCCGAGCTGTGATTTGGAACCAAGTCCAAAATGACTTTCAATGATAGACTGTGTGCCTTACGGAGTAAATTTTCGAAATCCTCCATGTTGCCGAAAATGGGCTCGATGTCACGGAAATCCGAAATGTCGTAGCCAAAGTCTACCATGGGGCTCGGATACATTGGAGACAGCCAAAACGCATCGATGCCGGCATCCACCAAGTGCTCCAGCTTACTTTCGATACCTGCGAGTCAACGCGCACGTTTTTAATTAAATATGCATGTATATCATAAACTGTTTTTTTTTTATAAATGAAAAATTTCGCGCCGCATACTAAATCACATGCTGAAAGACCATTTCTCATCCCTCTTTTCTCGTGGCGCAAACTACACGCGCTGCACGAGGCTGCACATGCACGCAAATAAGCCAAGTCAAGCATCAGGTCGATTCGTCAACATCAACACCAACGACAAACCGTTCAATTACTCGCGCCTCTCCACGGCGACTAAAACCGCGCCCAGCGATTCTCCAGCGCCTGGCAATTATTTTCGTATCGGCTAGCTTTCACTTGGAATATTCGTCAATGTCAGCGGCTACATGTACCCTACGTATGTGTCTTTGACGGATCGAACGATATCGAAGTTTTTACGAGCGGCATCTTGCGTGCTGGGGACGCCCGTGCTTGCGTTTTTAAAATTTCCAGATTTTACGGAATTTTTTCATTTGCATATTTAGAAATGAGTATAAGTAATAGCGAGAAAGGAAATATTTTCGTTAATCGAGTCTTTTATCTTTGTTATCTTATATCTTGAAAATCAAAGTTACAATATTATTGTTATTGACGATTTTATCGTAATATAGAGATATAACATTTTTTTTCATTATCTAAGATATTTATGAAACGAAAGTCATGACATTGAAAGGAGGATCAATATTGATTTATTTTATTGGATCGTCGACTAAAAATTTAACGTGACAATATCTTTTAAATCAAAATTTTGTTCAACTTCTCAACTATTATAGGCTTTTTAATTAATTTCGAGTTTTTATAATTTGGCAGTCAGTGCCATTTCCAATAGCTAATATCGTTTGTACATTTCTCTCGCGTCCAACGGCGATTTAACTTCGAAGGGACGTACATCTCAAAAAGTAGCGTATAACCGATTTTACAAACGTCAAGTATGTACGGGAAGGGCGTCCCGACACTGATTTCACTCGATACTTCAGAGAGCGGCAGTCGTCATTGTCAATCTCTCGCGTCAGCTACTACGATTCCAAGTTTTCGACTAACAAGATTTTGATCGGCTCGCGTCGAGAATTTCGTCATTCAATATGTTTTGTAATGGAGGCTTACCAGTCTCGTAGGATTTGAGAAGAAGTTTGAAATTGAATTGTTTCGGTAATTCGTATACAAACTGTTTATTTCAAATAATTTATCGAGCTCACAGTAATTTGCTTGTTACTTTGACAGTTAACGGAATGTAAATACATGAAGTTATTAAAAGTTTATTCGGGCAATTATGAATTCGAGCCAAACTTTAAAGCTACTAACTCGATGACAAATTGATTATTACAATAAAATTAATGGCCCAACAGATTTTGTTGTTTCTTTATTACAGTCAGTTTACTATTAGTCGATTATTCTTACAATAAAATTCTTATTTCATCCCAACTACTACCGAAAAACAGGAAATATAAACTTACCTTTGAGATCTCCAATTCCATCGCCGTCACTGTCCTTAAAACTTCTCGGATAAATCTGGTACAGAGCCATGGTTTTCCACCATTCTGACGAATCCCCGTAAACTCCGATAGATAAAAGCGCGAATGCTACGAAAGCAACGCAGGCCCTCATGTTGTCCTACGACAATTCAAATTATTTCTTAAGCTTTATTGACTTTAAAGAAATTATCTTTCTTTGAACACGTAAGATTATATACAAAAAATAACGAATCAATGGGAAATTTACCGCTTTAAGTGAAAACTAACGTCAATCCAAGATTTCGGCGTTGCACAGGAAGAACGTCTACTGACCGGAGACTAGCCACATCGTATCTTTTTATAAAGCAGAGAAAAAATGATAGGAGCGAGTGTCTTATCCCCATCAAAAGATTTGATAATTCAGTCATTGTGTGGCATTCGATGTTCTACTTATTTTGAAGCTTGCTTTTTGTCACCGGCGTAATTGTTTTATCAGCAGCGATAATAAAGAAGGAAGTAACGATCGCATTCAATAAGATCTACAGTAATTCACAATAATTTCAGCAAATATTTACATACCTGATAACGCTCTGAGTAGCAAAATTGTTTTCTCAAAATGAAAGACTTAAATAATGCGATGATTAACTTTAATTAAGCTCAATTTCAATTAACTTAATATAAAAACAAACAAAATCGAAAAGCCGCAGACGAGAGCCAATCTTACATAAACAGCATCTCCAAAGGGACAATATTTCTCGAACGTAGACGCAAAAGCCAATCGATTGCCCCCCAAACAATCAAGCTAATCTGCAACAAATCACTTTTACGTTCTTAATCCAAATCACGCACTCGGATTGTCGTGCCTGCTGACGATAAGACGCATGAGGGCGCATAGCTTTTTGCCTCCTGCTTAATCAACAAATTGTTAATACGAGGCTGGATCTTTTTTCTTTCAAGCGACTAACTTGTTTTAATTAGGAGTAAGTGGTCCTAGATCGTTTTATTTCGTAGCCGGCTTTATAAAGGATTTTATCATCGATAATTGGTAGTACTTTTTTGCCAGTAACAATTCGTAGTATAATAATAAAATATACATCAAAACACACGTTTTAAAAGGATGAAGCTGCAAGAACTTGTTTTTACAGAGAACAAACATTTTTATTCAATTTAATTTTCTTCGAAAAATTTATATTTACTGCGAAAATACTTCGCTAAAATTAATACTTTGCCTTACGGTCAATGTATAATTAATTGCACGGCAAATTTCGTAATTAAAATCATGTTATAGTTTAATCTACTATGGGGCGCAAATAAAATTATCGTGCATGGTAATTGACTTATTTACCGTGCAAAATTGAAAATTGAGTTTTCTAATCTCGCGCGAGCGTGTGAGAGAGCGCGGTACAAAAACATCAGCGATAAACTTCAATCGCTCGATTTTATAATATCCTGAAACAAAACCATTGCATTCATGAAAAGCATAAATGACCGAAATATTATTACAGCCAATTTGTTTCGCCTTTTACTGCAGCAAATATAGCCTGTCTGTGTAGATGATTTATGCGAATAAAGTAAGCTGCGGTACACAAATTCTGGTGGGCGATGATTCCATTAATGGGGACTTGTGATGTTTGGCTGCGGCCTAATACACACTTTACTGAGAAATTATCATCGCACAAATGGCCCGAACGCATAATGCGCTCAGCTTTCAGGGCTAATTGGCGCCTAGTCGATGCTTAGAAAGATAGAGCAACTGCGCGGGTTGATCGTCAAATTCTCGGAATTTAGGCTTTTTCTGAAAAAAGACAATATTTATTATTTATAAGTTAAATTAATGCTAATAAATTTGCAATTATTTAAGAGAATGAGCAACAATTGCAATGGGAAAATAAGAAATTTAAATAAACAGGAAGATTTGAGAAAGTTGTATGATCGAGATTTATCTAGTATTAAAATTTATTTACCCGTTTGCGACCTTCTCCTTCTCTGAAGTAGAAAGGTATAACTGTACTTTGAGCAGTGGATTTTTAAAAGGTTTTAAACTCACTGTCTCCGGCTGGTTTCCAGTGTTAATCACTACGAATATTGATGGCTCATTCGCAATAGTTCTAGAATAATAAAATTAATTTTTAAGGTTTCCATTGAGATAGTTAATACCAACTTTAGAAAAGGGAAAAATTACCTTGAGAAAGCAAAAGCATTACTACTTAAAAGTTGGGTCTCAAGTGCTCCTTGTTTGATTGAAAGTGTTTTTCTCAGACTCATTATCTTTAAATATGTTTTGTAGTACGACTTGTCCGCTGCTTTCTGCGCAGCTAGATTAACTGTTTCGTAATTATCATTAACACGGAGCCAAGGTTTAGGGTTTGTCGAAAAGCCTAAAAAAAAAAACATTAATATGTTAATGATTTGCTGTGTAAGTAGTCACAGTCGTGTGCGGTCAGACTCACTTTTTTCATTCACACTCAAACAAGTTCCTCACCCAAGAAACTTACCAGCCGAAACGCTATCATCCCATTGGAAAGGCGTTCTAGCAGGATCGCGCGAGGCAGCCTCATATCCCTCTTCACCAGCGTTACAGCCTTGAGGATCTTGTGTTTCATCCCAGGATAACCAAGTGTCCTCCATTCCGATCTCCTCACCGTTGTAGGTGACGGAAACGCCAGGCAGCAATAGCGCCATCGCCTGTATAGCAGGAGCCAATTCGTTGCCGAAACGCGTTACTAATCGCGATTTGTCGTGATTGCCCACCTAAAAGAAACAGTAAATTAATTTTCTCGATAGATTTCTTAATAACTGAAACACCTGCACGAGAGTTCGTGATAGGCTATACACACCACCCAGTTAGACGTAGCTCCCTGAGGCAAGTTAAATGTCCAATCGTCGATTATTTTCTTGAAGTCTTTTGCTGATGATTCGCTATTAACATCCGTGATCAACAAGAAATTGAAGGGGAAGTTTGCTCCATAATTATAGTATTTCATTGTATTTAAAATAGTTGTGTAGGCTTCGATCATTATGATGCGTGTGCTGCCAGTGCCCTCGTATTCTTTGAGAACGTCGCTCCATTCGCGCACCATATCGTACGTTTCGTTTAAGTTAGTAGTAAAAGTGTGATTCAAGTAACCGTAGTTGTCGGGATCATTTTCGATACCACTCAGGGGCTCGTCAAGTAGATCTTCTGCTTCGAAGAGATGTGGCACGGCGTCGATGCGAAAACCGTCTACACCCTTGTCCAACCAAAATCTTATGACGTCCTGTTTCAAATATGTTAATCGTTTTATATTTTATAAAGGGACTTGAAACAAATTTATTTAAAAATCAAAAAAAATACCTTCATTTCTTTGACAACTTTATCATTACGGTAATTTAGGTCTGGCTGTGCAGCGGCAAATTGATGGAAGTAATAAGCTTGTCGTTCTTCGTTCCAAGTCCATGCGGCGCCGCCAAAAACACTGACCTAAAAGAGTTTTGAAAGAGACTGATTTGAGAAATAGAAATATTTTTAAAATGAAATAAGAGTAATAAGTACTCATAAAAATTACCCAATTATTTGGCGGCCGACGTTCTCCGTTGACAACTACGCCTTCGTGCCACATATAATAGTCAGTATATGGTTCAATTTTCTTGATGCTTTTTTTAAACCATTCATGCTGGTCGGAGCTGTGATTCGGAACCAAATCCATAATAACTTTCAGTGACAGACTGTGTGCCTTTCGAAGTAAATTATCGAAATCCGCCATCGTGCCAAAAATAGGCTCAATTCCACGGAAATCTGAAATGTCGTAGCCAAAATCTACCATGGGACTCGGAAAAATTGGAGACAGCCAAAATGCATCGATACCGGAATCGACCAAGTGCTCTAGCTTACTGTGAATACCTGCAAGTCAACACAAACGTTTCAAATCATTGACATATCTTTTATATTTATTAGCAATTAAAAATAAAAAAGGAAAATAAATTTACCCTTGAGATCTCCAATTCCATCGCCATCACTATCCTTAAAACTTCTCGGGTAAATTTGATATAGAGACATGGTTTTCCACCATTCTGACGGATCCCCGTAAACTCCGAGAAAAAGGAACGCGACTGTTCCAAAAGCAAGACGGACCCTCATGTTTTACTTAAAAAACGATAATTTTTTCAATTTTCTTCAGTACAAAGGTAGTTTCTCTAAATTTAAAGAATTTTAACGAATAAATATCGTATCAATATAAAATTTACCGCGTTAAGTGAACGCGCAATCTGTGAGAACTGTTACACTGGTCAACTTGATATTTCAGCTGCACATAAAAAACGTTTACTAACAAAACCGTATTCACAATGCATCTTTTTATAAAGCAAAGAGAAAAAATGGTAGGAGGTGTTGGTTGTGTTTCTTATTTATGTATATGTGTTACTGTGTTAGTAGTCTTATCCCTAGACAAAGATTTGATCATCCTCTGCCATTGTCTCATTCGATGCTCTACTAATTCTGAAGATTGCTTTATGTGGCTGACATAATAGTTTTATCATTAACGATAAAACAAGGAAGTATAAATTAAAGTATTAAATAATTATGTTAGATAATATCTACTATAATTCCCAAAAAGTTACTCTACAAAAAAGAAATTATGACTTTAGATAAGCTAGCGAGACAAATTGAAAATACTCATTTTTTATTTCCTATTACGAGATGTCTGTCTTGATTGCTAATCACGAATCATCATGTATGCGCCATTATCAAGTTATTCGACGTCATTACAATATACCATGTCAGCTCTTTTATTATCATTTTATCTTCACCTAAAATTTACATTATCGAGTAGGTCGATATCGATAAAAGTGTCTAGGTATCTTAAGCAGTTAGTTAACTCATCACACATTTTGATCATTGGAATTTTTTTTACTTGAATTATCTATCAATTTTTTTTATTTATCAGTAGTATATCAAAAGTAAGACAAAAATTTAGCTTAGCTCAGTCACTAGTGTTTTTCCGTGACGTATCCAGAAAATTTGTATCAAGCAGTAAAAATTACTATTAATCTAGAAACATTGATACAGATTACACGTAATGTTTGTTATTTTTATTTTGTGATTGAGGAATTTCAAAATAACAAATTATTGCCATTTCTTTTTTTTTATCGACATTTTTTTTCTTAATATTGTCATTTTATTTTTTATTTTTTTCTTAATATTGTGCGTCGTAAAGAGCTTAATGGCCAGCGTAATAGCTATTGTATTTTTGAGTAATTCAAGTTAATTGTGTGTTTAATGTTCGATGGTATTCTAGTATAATTTTCGTCAATTTACATTATAATTAATTATCAGAGATTTGCGCTCGTCATTTTTCATAGTCATGCATAATTTAACGTTGTCGTCATTATGAAATCAACATTAGCACTCATCAAATAAGAACAATACAGATTACACAATTCGAAAATGATGCAATCAACTTGAAAGAGCATATTTTAAAAATAATATAAACATAAAATGACAGAAATGTTTACTACTTGTATTTATTATAAAGTTTAAAAAAAATGAAATTTTATACAAACCTCTAAGGCACAAGAAAACGAAAAAAACGTAATTGTTTTTGCTATTCACTTAAAGTTAAATTATTTACTTTTTATTAATATACAAAGCTGCTTTCGAATAATGAAAATTACGGCGTCTTTGGCTCGACGATTGCCGCTAGGCATCTAAGAATAAAATAAATTGCCTAGGCGCATCTTTTGGCTAATGTCGCAATAGTGTCAACAGTATTACGTACGCAAAGCTGCTCTGAATATAGAAAATTAATTTTAGAAACGTATTATACACGTTTCATTTACTACTGATTTAGTCTAAATAATAAACAAAATAATGTGCTCAGCAATATGTAACATAGTATCTTTCTCTTTCTTATTATAATTGCCATTTATATATTAAACGCACTAGTTTAAAACAGCAATTATTAAATAAGATGTAGTTATTAACATATTAGGTCATAGTTAAAATAAGGCAGCTTCTAGGCCCGATATGAATTTTGTCTGATTTAAGAACTTCGCTGAAATAATTTATAATAATTAATTAAATAATCAAGAAAATATTATCGTATCATAATATAATAGTATTTACCCATCTTTAATATTGGAAGCGGTAGATAAGGCTAAATACACTTTTACCTTAAGTGGAGCATTTTGAAAATATTGCAAACTTACAGTTTCAGATTCGTATGAAGTGTTTAGCACGACATAAACAGATTTCTCATGAATTATTTCTCTATTTTCCAATTAAAAATAATTTATTAAATTATATCGTGTAAAAGTAATTTACAAAATTATAAGTATTAGTAATAGCATTGTACCTGGAGAATGCAAATACGTTATTGCTTAATAATTTTGTAACGAGTGATCCTTTTTTTATTACAGGCAATTTTCTTAAGTTTGCTATCTTTAAATAATCTTTATAAAAGGATTTTTCGGCTTTCTTTTGTGCAGCGAGATTTATCTGTTTATAATTCGGGTTGACGGGCAGCCAAGTTGTCTTATTCTTGGAAAATCCTAAATTGAAGTTAGATAAGTAAAAGGAAAACAATTTGTACGATTAAATTTACTTTATCAAAAATTGTACCGGCCGATACGCTTGCATCCCATTGGAAGGGAGTTCTGTAAGGATCGCGTGTTACATTTTGATATAAATTTTTTCCAGCCTTGCAAGCTTCTGCATCTTTTGTCGCTTCCCACGACAACATCGTATTCTCCATACCGATCTCATCACCACTGTACACAATTGCGACACCTGGTAAAAGTTGCATCAGTGCTATCATACATAAGGCGTACTGGCGTTCAAAACGCGACGCTAACCGCGATACATCGTAATTTCCTGTCTAAAATAGAATATTAATTTTGCATTTGTACAATAACCTAATCGATGAAAATTTTTGAATTTTAGATTTACTAACCACCCAATTAGGAACACGTCCAATGGGCATTCTGTTTATCCAGTTATCGATCATTGATTTGATATCTTCGGCACTAAAGTTTTGTTTCAAAGAAAACGTTCGAAAATTAAGAGGAAAATTAGCTCCATAACAATAGTAATCAATTGCTCGTCCGGTTTTAGAATATGTATCCACCATCAGAACACGGGTATCATTGGGTAATATGTACTCATCGATTACTTCTCGAAAAACTTGTACCATTTCGTAAGTTTCTACCTGATTATTAGTGTAAATATGATTCAAAAATTGGTAGTTATTGGAATCGTTGGTTTCACTGCTAAAAGGTTCATCATAGAAATGTGTGTCCTCGACAAGTGGATCTATCAAAATCATTCGAAAACCGTCAACTCCCATGTCTAAATAAAAACGCATCATACCCTGTAATAAAAAATGTAATACATTATCTCTTGGAAAAGAAGAAACAAACTAATAAACAAACTACAAACTCTTATGTCTTCGATGACGTCATTATTTCGGTAATTCAAATCTGGCTGCTTCGACGAAAATTGATGATAATAATATTCTTTTCTATCATCATTCCAAGTCCATGCTGAATCGTGATAACGACTCAGCTTGAATATTTTGAAGATACAAAATTAAAGCATTCATATCATTAAACAGTATAATAATCTTCAAAGTGATTAATAATAAAATTTAGTAATAATACCCAATTGTTTGGTGGATAACGTGTTCCATTCACTATTTTACCTGGATGCCAAATATAATAATTTGTATATGGTTCTTCTTTACTTGTACTTGCTTGAAACCAGATATGTTCATCTGAAGTGTGGTTTGGCACGAAATCTATTATAACTTTTAAAGATAATTTGTGTGCTTCTTGCAGCAAAAATTCAAAATCTTGCATTGTGCCGTAATCTTCATTAATAACATCGTAGTTATCTATATCATAAGTATAATCACGCGTATGGCAATGGTATATCGAAGACAATAAAAACGCGTCAAATTTTGAATCTACTATGTGCTGCAACTTATTCTCTATCCCTGGAAAATTTAGTCATAAAATATTAATAAATTCAAAAATTTACACTTTTGAATACATACCTAAGAGGTCTCCAATACCATCATCATTACTATCTTTAAAACTTCTAGTGTAAATCTGATATACCGACATAGTTTTCCACCAGTCGGATTGCCCATTAATTTGTAGAAACAAAGTAATAAGAATGTTTAGGATCAAACATTTTTTGTCCATTTTCTTAACAGAATCTTTGACTTTTAAATAATAAGATGTATAAAACAAATAAATTTCTTTAAATTGAATAAATGTTTGTATATTCGTCTTCCAACAATTCTACCGCAAGTTTAAATAAAAATGTAACTCCCGTTCCTGGGTATTTTTTAAAAAGCTTAATTTTAGAAATAATGAACGAAAATGAAATGTTTACCTTGTTTTACATATCTGATATTTTAAACAATTGATCACACAATAGAATTTTAAATTGCTGTGAAATAACAAAGAAAATAATACAAAAAAATTAAAACAAAAGTATGTTATTTATGTTTTGAATTATGTAAAAGTTGGCAACTAATAATAATCTTCATTTTTCATGTTAAAAATAATATGACAACCAATATACTATATTACATTTTATTACAAACATTTATTTCGATATACCTTCTCTTTACATGTAAATGTTTATTTTTTTCAAGAATCACAAATTTTTCTATTTATTTTTTTCTTTTTAGCCAGTTACGAAAATTAAACCACTTCGAGCATCGATGGTAATGCTGTTTGAATTAACTATCTCTCTAAAAATATATATTTTCATTAGGTAAATAATTTAGAAGCAATTATATTTATAATACTCAATAAATTGTTTACCCATCTTCAATATTTTGGGTACCAGACAAAGCTAAATAAAGTTCAAATCTTTTTGGAATATTTTCAAAAGCTTCCAAACTCACAACCTCTGCTTCATCATTTGTGTTTACCACCAAGTACACTGATTCCTCACCTTTGAGTTCCCTGAAATTAAATTAAATTTTACTTTTTATAAACAAAATGTTTCAATATATAATCTTCTTTTTCAGTAATAACCTTGAAAAAGCAAATACATTATCATTCAATAATTTGGTTTGTAACGATCCTTCTTTCACAGCTGGCCATTGTCTCAGATCTGTAATTTTTAAAAAGTCCTTATAAAACGATTTGCCTGCCTCTTTTTGAGCATCAAGATTAACTTCTTTATAATTGTCGTTAACGCGTAGCCAAGGTTTTGGATTATCTGAAAATCCTAAAATACAAAATAATTTTTAATGTCAATACTTCAAAAAATTTTATATTTTTTCTATACCTGCAGAGGTACTTGCATCCCACTGGAAAGGAGATCTTTCCGGGTCGCGAGAAGCTTTTTCATACTTGTCTTTTCCAACTTTACAAGCTGATAAATCTTGTGTCTCTTCCCACGATATCCAAGTATCTTCCATACCAATCTCGTCACCATAATAAGTTACTGCAACGCCAGGCAGCAGTTGTAGTATCGATGTAATTATAAGAGCGTAATCGGTGCCAAAACGAGTTGCTAATCGCGAATTGTCGTGGTTTCCAGCCTGTGAATAAATAAACATTATTTTCTGAAAAACCAAAGACTTTAATAATAACATAAATTTTTAAAATACTCACCACCCAATTAGCGGTACTTCCGATTGGCATGTTCGACATCCAATCGTCGACTATAGACTTAAGACCTTTAGCACTGATATTTGAATTCGGAAGCATCATGTCAAAATTAAATGGAAAATGGGCTCCGTAACAGTAATAATCCATCGTATGCTTTATATCGGCGTAAACTTCAAGTATTATTATGCGAGAATCGTTTTCGCTTTCATATTCATCTACTACGTTACGCCACTGTCGAATCATTTGGTATGTTTCCAACTGATTGGTAGTGTATACGTGATCTGTGAATAAAAAACTATTAGAGTCATTTGTCCGGCCACTCAAGGGCTCATCGTCTAATTCATTGTCTTCGAAAAGATGGGGTACTGCATCTATACGAAAGCCATCAACGCCTTTGTCCAACCAAAAACGCATAACGTTCTGTAAAAAAAAAAACAATTTCTCAGTAATTTTCGTATCTTTGATTTGTAAACTATTGTTTTTGTACGAACCTTCATCTCTTCAACGACAAGGGGGTTGCGGTAATTCAAATCAGGCTGTTCCGGTAAAAATTGATGAAAGTAAAAAGCTTGTCTCTCTTCATTCCAAGTCCAACCCGAACCGTAAAAGACACTCAGCTAAATATTCAAAAAGTTAGTAACTGTTAAGTTTAGTTTCGTTTAAAATCTTATGACAAAAGTGCAAGTTTTGTATTACCCAATTATTTGGCGGATAACGATTACCATTCTCAACCTTTCCTTCATTCCAAACGTAGTAATCTGTATAGGGCTCAATTTTTTTAACACTTTTCTGGAACCATTCATGCTCGTCTGAACTGTGATTCGGAACTAGATCCATTATGACTTTTAAAGATAAGTCGTGTGCCTTTTCTATTAAATTTTCAAAATCTTCCATTGTCCCGAAAATTGGATCGATTTCTCGAAAGTTGGAAATATCGTATCCAAAGTCTTTCATTGGGCTAGCGTATATTGGAGATAGCCAAAATGCATTAAATTTCGAATCGACTAAATGTTGTAATTTACTTTCAATTCCTGCAAATACAGTCTTTTAGTATTGTATAGAAAAAACTTGTACAGTAACTTTTATTACTTATTACCTTTAAGATCTCCAGTCCCGTCACCGTCACTGTCTTTAAAACTTCTCGGATAAATCTGGTAAAGAGACATAGTTCTCCACCAATCAGATGCCCCATGAATTTCATGAATCAGAAGGAATATTACTTGCCAAATAACAAACCCTTTCATACTTCCTTACAATACGCGGAGATTATAAAATAAGTAATATTGAAAAAATGTATTTACACAGAGAAAGTTGAACAACAATTATTTGATTATAGCTCTTTGAGTTGTACGTCAAAATTAATTTATAATCTTACTGTTGAAAATAATATTTTTTTGAAAAAGTATTTTTCCTCGCTTCCCGTTGAAATGAGAATAGAAACTAGAGTTTCGTCTTTTATACAAAACGTAAGATGTAATTATGTTATTTCGAGTCTAATTTAGTGCGCATCCGTGTTTTTATTATCTTTTCATTGTTCTATGAACTTCAAACGTAACGATTTTCCTTAAAAAAATCAAATTATAAACTCGTTTTGAATCAAAACTCGATATATATTTGTTTGACTAATTGGCTGAAATTCGTTTTATCAATATAAGATTGTATAAATTCTGAAACATATTATTTGTTGACTTTTTAATTATTCGATATATTTTATTTTTTATTAAAAAAGTAATCAAGAAAATTATTGCAAAGTAGTTTGAAATATTTTTGTTCATAAAAGTCAATGTTAGTACAGTAGTTAGTTGACCGTATCTCGTTGAAAAAAATTGTAGATTACTGTTTCTCGTTAAAAAGATGTTTTTGAAAAAAGTTACGTCACATAATGACATATAATCTATGCCTCTCTAGATACACACACGTTTTCATTATGAAACAGCCAGTAAATAAACAAATTATTTCTAAAAATCCAAAACAAGATATTCGTTAATTATTCTAACATTAATAAAAACAAAAGTCACGTACACGTCAAATAGGCATACATCTCCATGTCATTTCCTATTACGAAAATTTCATTACAGTTGATTCTCAGGTTCACGAAGAAGCAGTAGAAACAACAACAGATGAAAGTAATAGAGCTTTTCTAACGAAGTACTGCAAAATTAATTCAACACGCCCTTACATGTTGACTGGCGTAATAGCGATATACGGCATTGTCTCCCACGCAAGAGCTAAGAGCACGGAAAAGCATCGATCGAATAAACGCAAGACCGAGGGAAAGCCGAGACAAAACAAACGTCCCTCTCTCTCTCTCTCTTTCTCGGTGAGGCTTGCCCGAGGGGAGAGCGGACATGCGACGACGCAATAGCCGAGGCAGAGTAATGCGTCTGCTAAGGCCTCGGAAAAGGGGGGAGGCGTACTACTCGGCTAATTTCGCATGCCGTCCACTTCGCGCTCGGGATAACAAATACAGGATCGCGACAGCCACGAGAGTTCGTTTTCCATGAAACTCCGGCCTGGAGCGGGCTTGATTAAGACGTTGATTAAGCAGTCAACAGCTCGACTCGACGGCGCTGGAGACGAGGCCCGAGCTGCTCTTACTCATCCATCTGCAACGTCGAGAGCTTTTTTCTCGGGAGCTGAAAGCTCGCGAGTTTACCGACGCGTAATGCTTGGGTTACAGCTCGATGTGAACTAGATATTTAAATAATCTCCAGCGCCTCTGTGATCGATGGTTCTCGATATTTATAAAGCTTTCAAGGGAATAACCATAGGTTTTGTGCTAATAAACAAACATAATAGTAAAAGGCAAATGTGAATAGCAGTGTTTACTTATTAAAGTAAACACTGTACTCAGTCGTTTTACTGATTACAGTAAGACGACTAAGTATTAGTCTAAACAGACGTTAAAAGCTTTAGTATCAGCGATTGTCGAAAGTAATTGCAAAACGCAATTACTAAAGGCGCGAGGTGAATTGCTGCGCCGGTTCCACGCGTCAGCACCAAGTTGAATTTTTCACTTACCCAGTCGTTTATCTCGCTAATACCCAGCGAAATGCTTTGTCACCTCCAGCTCTTCAAACGCGTTTAGCAACATTAAGAAAAGACCATAAGAGTATCGTACTGTCACGCGATACGAAGCTCCGGTCAAACAGGTCACGAGCTTTGGTAAACAAACGCATAAAAAGACACGCTAAATGCCGACCTCTCGAACGTCATTGGCGATCATATCGCAAAATGCGCTTTTCAATTTTTTTTGCCCCCCTCCCCAGGCCGGCGGCCGCCAAAGCGCGCCGGGGGCCCTTCTTTAAGCCGCCTTTTCCGGACCCCTCCCCCGGCCCCCCCCCCCCCCCCCCCATCCACTCGGCCTCTCTTCATCCGCAAAGATAGAGTAGAAGAGAGGTTGTAGTGACGAACATAGAGAGGGGGGTAGGAGAGAAATCGCGCTTGCACTTCGGCGCCCCAGTGATTGAGTTACGAAGTATCTCACCCGTCCTCCCCCCTCTCTTCTCTTGAGTGCCAGCGTCGCCGCAGTCGGGCGTAATTAAACAGGCCGAAGCAGAAAGCCAGTCCGGGCAAGTTCGCCGGCCATTTTCTCTCCTAGTCCGCCAGCAGCGCGTCATTCTCGCTCGCGTCAAGTACCCGAGAGCGAAAGACACGCGAGTGCTGAGAGAACGCGTACCTCCTATATAACTGCCTCGAGGCCGCCACCGCCGCAAGCGGACACCGTGTGGGTGTATGCGAGGGAGAGAGGCTCGATCTTGATATGAGTTATTGCCAGCGGTCTGCGCTCGACTGCGACTTATGCCCGGCGCTTTTTGCCCGAGCGGAGAGCGACGTTCTTGTGCGGGAATTCAAAGCGGGAATAACGGCGAGGGCCAAGCGGGCATTGTGCATCAGCAGCCGGGTAGAAAAATCCCCTTCTCCACCTTCTGACTGAGCGAGCTTACAAAAACGGATCTTTTGCTAGGCGGCGGCGGTGGCTGGACGTTTATTGAAAGGCTTTTAAATGCTGGGATTTCGAGATAAATTTCTTGCCACGACGAGAGAGCGAATGAAATTAATTTTGACAGTGGATTCACGCCGTTTGCCCAGGCACGAGAGATGAGATTGGGAAAAATTAAATGGGACGCGAAGGTTTTTGTTGAGGATTATCGAGAGGAGATTGCAGAAATTAAACGTCTTTTATGTATTTGTATGAAAGAACGGGAAATTATTGTTGAAAAGTCGGAAAAGTTACTTTCAGTAGAACAGGCCGGATATGGTCAGACCTGGTTGTATTAAAGGTATACTGATACAATTTATTTTGCCGACTTTCTTTCTTTCTTTCCTTACTTTTATTTCAACCAACATTGCGCCGACAAGCGTCGTAACAAAAAGTAAGAATAATAAATTAAAAGATACGACAACGAGAGAACTCGAGGAGAGAAAAAAAAGCGGATGGTGCTAAAAAAAAGTTGCAGCCGCGCAATATTTTTCGTCGCTTCTACACAGCTCGGCATTTGCCTCTAAATAAAAAGCGCAAGGTTATCTCGCTCAAAACGCAACCTTATCAATCCAGCGAGTTGAACAAAAGCCAAGAGAGCGTTGCGGCAAATCCCGGCAGGAGAGCTTGGCTTTCGCGCGCCGTCTCTACAACACCACGCAGATCTACGGGATTTCCCCGAGCTTCCTCCAATGCGGCCTCCAAGGGGGAGGGTTTTCTGCAGGTGCGCTGCAGCTCACGGAGTAGGCCGACGCAGGCGCCGCGATAATCAATATCCAGGTGCACGCTCGCGGCGCTAGCCCTGCGAGTAGGCAGGGCTAAGCGGGCCTACGTGTAGAGCTGTTGGTGCGAGAGCCCCTTGAGCTAGATGCTCTGCACCCGCCTTTTTGGAATATTCCTGCAAACACGTATGCCTGAAGGAAATGGGGGATTGTACGAATAAGACTTTGAAATTGTTTAATTATAATACGAATGTTTTGGAAGTAGGCATTTTTTGGATAAAGTTGAAGCTTCGATGTTTTTGAACATACCAACATTTTCTGTCCACTAGTGAATTTTTTTTTTTTTTTTTAAATTCTTTGATTAACGCTGGTTCGAAAAAGTTTTCAATCAAAATTTCCAAGCTAGCGTGCTTGTTCGTGTGAACAATGGATGGAAAAATTGACAATCTACATTTTTTTCTCGTTATGTTACGAATGTGAACATAGCAAAAAAAATGGAAATATCAATAAACTTGTCAATACGTATTGATACGTATACGAATAAAAATTACACGAAGTAGAAATATCAATTTTTTTGTTTTAAAATGTTTTTTCACTCAATAAATGAAATAGTAAACTGAAAAGTCATTTTATTGATAATTGTAGTAGTTGAATACAGACATTAGATATTAAGTAACATTATTTAAAATTAATGTTGTACGTCTGTTGTAATTACTTACACCCAAGTAATTATATTTTTACTTTTTTATTACATGAAATCTCATTTGTTACTTAATAAGGATTTTGATGGAACGGACAGTTAATCGATTGCGAAATAAAGGATACGCGTAAACATTCGACACATAGGCGCTATGGGAAATTGAAATTTCAACTTACAGACTATCGCGAGAGCTGCGAGGAAATTAATTTTGAGTTAAATGCAATTGTAGTTCGATTTTAAATAGAATATTTGAATAAATGCAATTTCGCCAACCTGATAATATCATTTTTTTTAAATTCGGAAAGTCAAGCTTCACGTGTCAAAATGCTAAAACGCCGGTGGCAAATTCATTTAAGCCAGCGGCAATTTTGACGTCGGATTGTCATAAAAATCAATGAGATAGGAAAGTGGCGGATTTTCATTCCATGCAAAATTTCGTGCGCGCCTTGCTATTACATTGTTAAAGACGATCGTACAAGTTGATAAAATCGACCAATTTGTTAACATGCGGTCGTTTGAGCCAACGAAGCAGCTGCAAATGAGCCGAGAACGTAGAACGAGCTTTATAATCTTTCCATTCTTTTTTGTTAGTTAATAATCAATTGTATCTTGCGCAAGCAAACTTTTTTGTTCTGTGAAAGATAAACTTTCTTTATACAAATGATAAGAGGAATAAAATTTTCCAGGCTTTCCAAGGTAACATTTCAATTGTAGCTGTTCATTGATTTAAAAATAGAGTTCTATAATTTTATTACGACTTTATCTACGAAAATATCTTTCAAACAATAGTTTAAGAATTCATCGTCACAGAGAGATAATACTTGTGTTATCGTCAATCATTACTGCTGAAGAACGTCTAGCTAACGGCAATAACGATAACTCGCCTTTCATTTTTCTCTTTATTCTCTCGCAACTTTTTATCGATTAACGAAATCCGATTATCATTAATCGGCAAACTTTTTCGACGCTCTCAAGCTTTCGCATTTCATCTTAAAATAATTAAAAGCGACAAAGCCTGCCAAGCCGTGCTTGCGTTTGGACGAGCATGCTCAGACGATACCGAGTATCCTGCTTAATCTAGCCGAAGAAATAATTCCCGCGGTTGTTTGGAAATTTTTCAATCAATTATACAGCCGAGCTGATCTACCCTCACGTATAGCAAAAAAAACCTCAGTGCAAATAACTATAGAAACGCGATGCCCCCCTGCCTTCCCCTAACACACATTTACAATCAACTGGTTTTTCCCCCTAAACCAGCCGATTAGTTTTGTCAGTCGAAAGGCAGCATCACGCTGTGGGAATTTGATCAGTCCTACTATCGGTTTTAATCTCGATTGCGTAATGGGTAATATTGGAAATCGAGGTAAAGTGGAAATGTACGGGAGTGGTTTATTTTGTCGAGTCGCAATGAAAAAAAAGAAGAAACAGCTTTTCATGTTGCACACGGTTGACGTGTGAGTATCGAAAAGACGCTTTTTTTTCGACGTTATAACGTATTTATTTGGGATTATCTTTGTGCGGATTTTGCGATGAATTATTGATTTTATTGATTGAAATTCTTCAATGTTTGCGCGCGATAAATCAATGCTCCGAGCGATTTATAATATTTGTGTACTTGGAGGCATTGTTCTTTTTTTATCGCTACGATCTTGATTACATTTGTTAATATTTTTTTCTTCTCGTTGTTATTTACTGCTATGATTTATTGTTAATGAGTGGCAAATATGTGCTCGAGAATAACGATAGACATAACTTCAAAAGTTTTAAATAAAAATATCACGGTTACGTTCAGTTTGATATTTTTTATTGATGATATCATTAAAGTTTGACAGTCACATGTTGATAACAAAGAATTTAAAAGTTTTTCAAGTTATAATTCTCTTTTGTTGACAAACATTTTAATTACAATCATATTATCGGAAAATTTTCCAATGCTTTACCTTCTTTTCCTTTCGAAAAGTTTCAGAGTCACGATAAAATAATGTTACGTCTGTCACATCTTAAGTCGATAGACTTGTCAACTAAAAGTTTTGAAAGGGTTTAGTACAGATTAGCAGGTAAAAAATAAATTTTAGATTTAAATATTGAAAAAGTTTTCAAATCATGCAAACTTTATGGAGTTCGTATTATATTTCAAGTAATCAATCGAAATCTCCATAAAAATGACACATTTAATTTAAATTAAACGCAAAGAATTTAAGATTTGATATTGGATGCAATTTGTAAATGTGCTTTTAACGAGACTCGAGGGAATTTAATAATATTTTTTCGTAAAATTTAATGATTGAAAATTCAAATTTTAACAAGTAGTTATTCAATTTTCAAAGCAATTATTTACGCTATATTCAAGTGCAACAATATTGCTGGAAAAGATTGAATTTCATGATTTATTGCAAAATTTTATTAAAAAATATTTATATGTAAAGTATATAATATGTCTCTAAATTTTTTTGCTATAAGAAAACTTGAAGAGAGTTTCAATAAAAATAATATTTCTATGAAATGTATTATAAGTTTTATTATTACGCATATTTCTTTTAGAATTTAATATACGTTAACACATTTCGTTTCAAGTAGAAAAAGATAAATATGGTAAGACACATTTACTCAAGTAAAACTGTATTTGAAACAATAGTTTTTAAAATTTGAAAGATTAGGATATTTCAAGAAATTCCAAAAAGTGACGATTTTATTTATTTTACGGCTATATACGTACGTACTATGAATAAATTGATCTAATTCGTATTCCAAGTAGCCATCGAGTGCTCGAGTTCGCTCGAGCATCTACTCTCAGGAGCAATGCCTAGGGCTAATTTCTCGATTCATTACGTCTGGGATTGCTTACCATTCGCGAATTCCCCTTACGATGTATCCAAGCACAAGCCTACAAGTACTTGTAGTAGTGAGTATCGTGCTTTAGCGAGTTGATGGAGAGAGAAAATCTGATGGTCTTCCGTGACTTGGGCAGTTTTCATGAAGTGTTTTTTTTCATAATTTTTTAGGGAAATCAATTTTTGTCAATTGCTTACTATTAAATAAATTTGAATAAAATAGAAACGTGAGTCTTTAATTAAAGTAATGTAATTAAGTTGAGTAATTATGAAAATGATTACTTAACAACAAAACACAGGAAGACAACGATATAAAGTATTAAATTTCTATTCCGATGATAACGACGGTCTTTTGGTGCATTCAAGTAACGCTTGTATTCTGGCAAATGCTAAGAATTTTTAATCCAATTTGCATGATCAAAGAGATATGCTTATGAAATGGCTTGCTATATAATTATGAAAGAGGATTAAAGATAGAAAGCTAAGAGTAAAATGTCTCCAGTATTTTGAGAGTACGTAAAAATAAGACAAACGAAAATCTTGATTATAATGGCTGTTTCTTGGAGATTCGAAATGCAAAAAAAAACATAAATTAGTAGCAAAAACAAATATAAAAAAACTAGCACTGTGTATTCTATATCCTTTTTGACTTTTAATTAGGCGTATTTTGGCTGGGCCCGCATAGCTTCTCGATTGACAAACACCGGACTTTAATCTGCGACTTGTACATTTTGTTAGTCACATAAAACTTAACATTTCAAACCGTTATTCAGGCTTAAAGCTCACTTAAAATCGGTGAATCAATATCAAACCCATAAATATGATATTTGACGTTACTCGAGACGTACGAGCAGTTGACCAGCCATAGAGGCCATTAAATCAAAATCAGCATGCACGTTACGAGCAAGTCCAGCGAGATCGTTAGTCTGCCCCTCTTCCATCTCTATCTCTCCAGCCCAAGAATGCAGCGCTCGCCTGATAAGATCTACTAATTGACGAAAGTGGGCGTAAGCGAAGAGGGGGTAAACCCAGAGAGAGATCCGCGTCCTCGACTTTCCTCGTGGCCCTTGGCCGAGTGTAGCCTGGCCTTCTTATTGAAATTAATTAAAGCGAGGAAAGTCGCCGCGAGCTCGGCAATAACTTTTCGCAATTTGCCTCTACCCGCACGCCTCCAACGAGGCCGGGCCTCGCCAGAGATTGAAAGTAAGCGAATTACGCGGTTTTCATCTCGTAACGCTTGATGAGCCTGCCCGGATGACCTGCTGGCGCCCAGGCTTGAAAATTCCTCCTTGTCCATGTAACGAGCTTTGGTTATGACAGGCAAAGCACTCTCGATGAAAATTTTATTTTTTTTTTCTTTTTTATTTGACTAAACGACGTGATATTTGTTTTTTTTAACAAACTGTCATTTCAAAATTTCCAATCGTTAACAAAGCAAAAGAACCATTTGCCATCGATTTCGCATACAGCGTGAAAAGATCGTACAGAAAAGAGAGCGGACGCTCGCATCCGTCATCGCTTCCTGCCTCTCTTCACATGGGAAAACAATCTTCTATTGTAAAAGCATTAGCCCAGCGACGTGTCGTCACCATTCCACTCGAAGCGCTTCCAATCACTTTCACACTTTGTACGTGCAACGTCAACGTGGGAACTATTTTTACCCCTAGAGTGTTGGATATACCGCTTTGAAAATTCCCAACTAATCGGACTATTAAAAGCTTTTATTTTTATAATACTCGATAGAACCTGAAATTGGTGAGCGAAGCAGGCAAAAAATAAAGTAGTTCGACCTAAACAACAGAAGACTAAACAATCCATACAGATTGGCTTTAGACGAGTCGTAGAGGGGATGCAGATCCATTCGTTACCCGCGCTATCGCATAATGCCTCGTTTAGCTCATCTCTCGCAATTGCGTCGTTTTGAGAAGCGCGCGCGCGCCTATCCTAACGAGGCAGACTGCTCTCCTCGACGCTAAGCTGCGACAGTCTTCAAAAGGTGGTGACGTATTCGACTACTCTCGCGCGCGCACGCCCTAGTGTACCGCGGCTTGTTTTATCCACCAACTCTCTTTTTTTCCTCCAACGCCTTACTCCCTCCCTGTCTTTCTTTCTCTCGCTCTGACGTCACTTTAAAGCATCTATTATTTTACCTGAGCACGGGCTTTTCTCGCTGCGAGTCCCGTATATACGTTGAAATAAATCGACGCTTACAAATGATCTTAAGAAGATTACGACAAAGAAAAAAAAACAATTTATATACTTTTATTACGTTTACAAATGATTAGTTTCTTCGTTTAAGAGATCCAGTCTCTCTCTCTCTGCGGTTCGGCAAGAGAAAAGCTATTCGCCAAACTAAAAGACATAACTGTAACAGCTCAACGACCTAACAGGCGCAAAAAGGAGCAGACAGCCTAGATCGCATCATTAACCGGCTACCAACTCACGATAAATACGTTGCAATGGAAGCACAACTAAACGGGCATAGTAAATGCAAAGAGAAAGATAGATAGAGCAATTCCGTGATACCGGCGCGTGTTTCGTGTAAAGTTTAACTGTAAAGCTTTAGCAAGGCTTGTCTGTGCTAACGAAGCGCGCACGAGCCTCCGCATCAGGTCGTGCCTTTATGTGCCTATATCGATCCGCGGCTGGTTTCTCTCTTTCTCTCTCTCCCGCCGTCCGTGTCGTTGCGCCGGCGCCGCGATATCGGCATTCTTTATCTGGTGGCCGCGTGATTGGATGCCGGGCAACAGGGGCTGTTGCGCCTCCATTCCCGCGCTCCTTTGCCTCCGGCGTTTCTCTCCCTGTGTCCCGGAGCTTTGGTGTAGTTTGCCTTTATTGGAATTCGATAGATGTAGTACTCTTAAATAGCGCGAATAACTCAGTTGACGGGAAAGAATAAACGAAGAGGAGGGGGGAGGTGATTTTTATGTCTACATGTTCCACAGTGTGTATACGTTGGAGAGATGATAACTGTGTACGGAAGAGTTTTGCTTCTCGGGCTTGAGGGGGATTTCTAATTATTATTCGGAGAATTAAATAATAACGACGAGCTTATCATTAATGGGAAAACGGTGTGCTAGGTGGTTGCTGAGAAAATGACGTTCTTCGGTGTTAATGTGCAATTACTATTTTTAATAGACCGGGAACAATCCTTAGGAATTAATTACTTTGGAAAATTTGCAGACGTATTAAACGAACGGATTACGGGAAGATAAGTTGTTTATTAAGAAATTTCGTAATTATATCGAGTATATTAACGAGGGAAAGAGAGAGACGTGATGGTTAAGCATCAAATTTTTTCAAAAGCGTGAAAATTAAAATTTCGCACGCTGTTCTCATTTCGAGAGTGTTTCTATATTTAGATGTCTCGGTTTTTAATTAAATTTTTATGCAAAACTGTCTTTTATTAAAAATCACATGTCTCAGCCTCTCTACGAATTCGAAAAAAAGAAGATTGTTCAGAAACTCTATTCGAATACAAAATAACTTCTTTTAAAAAATTTCAAAGCATCCCTCTAACAAAGCTCAAAACGAACATCCACTCGGGCGACCAAACTAGCCGTAACCAGCTCGAGATCATTGGGCATTGGCAAAATCGCATGAAAACACACTGAGAAAAAACGGAATAGAAGTCCGATTGATCCAATAAAATTGAACTGCTTAAAAGCCAATCAGTCTTCGCGCCGTCCCATATTCCAGGCGCTCTCCGTCGTTGAAATTCGCGCGCCAAAGAAGTCTCTTGAAATATACAGCGCGCCGGCAGCGACGACGTCGAAACTCGGTAACAGCTGCCACTCGTAGTTAAGTGCTCGGGGCTACAGCATTAATATGCGCCCGAGAGACGAGCAGCTTGCGGATCAGCCTGTGTTGACCTGAAAACACTGCGCCTAACCTGGCTTGACTTCGATAAAAAAAATTCGTTACGAAATAATTTCAGATTGACGCGGAATTTTAAGATTAACTAGCCGTGGGAACACACAGTTTTGCTTTGGAAAATGATCTTTTAATAGTTTATATGTGTAAAATGTGATATTATAAGATTGTTTTATGTAAAGTTTTAGTCAAGGATTTTGAGCAAGTAGATAAAGGCCGTATGGTCAGACACGCGCTGTTGAGCATATTAGACCATTTAGATTCATATAAATTTAAATAATTTCTAAACTTCAAAACAGTCGTACGATAACGAAATAACTAAAGAAACTTGCATTTAAGTAAAAATAACAGTCGAGCTCATATACCAACGAGTCCCTCGACTGCGCACATAAACGGTTC
This sequence comes from Anagyrus pseudococci, assembly GCA_030522585.1. NCBI lineage: Eukaryota > Metazoa > Arthropoda > Insecta > Hymenoptera > Encyrtidae > Anagyrus > Anagyrus pseudococci. The sequence continues at coordinate 189,801 of JAPYYQ010000044.1, read as the reverse complement.
CAGGACAATATTCAAGCTAATCCGTTCAAAAACCAGCAGCAGCAGCACATCTCTCATCGTAAAATTTAAATCCTCCCATTCGGACCATCCAAGCCGCATACATAAAGCCCCAGAGGCCAAAAAAGCCGGGACGAGTGAGAAAGAGTAAGCGCAAAAAGGCGTATAAATCAGTAAACCGGAGCGGCCATACGGGAGCTTAGTCTCTGCGGTCCTCGTGAAGTTGGCTTTATCGTAACCCTAAAGCAGGAGCTATCAGGGCGGCTGGGTGTGCCACTGGTGGCAAACGAAATTTCGAAGAAGCAATTTAATTATTGGCACGCCACACGAGAGTTGTTGCCGTTGCTGCGGTGCGCCAGCTTTGTCGCCAGCTTGGTCTCTCTGTCTCTCGCGACTGATTTAGCAGCCGCGAATCCCCCCCCCCCTGCAGCCCCTCGCTCGCTGCCAGTTAGGGCGCGAAATTAAATTGCCCGGCCCGCTGGACCACTACTGGAGGTTAATCGAAAAATTCAATAATAAACGCCAATCTACACACCGGGCGCGCCGACGACTGGCAACGGCTTTATGAATAAAACATGTGGTCTTACGCCCTTATCCTTCTCTCTTTCCCTCTCAATTTCTCTACTTGCGCTAGTTCGAATGGCGAGTTTTAATGAGAGTAATGAAAACTGGATTTGAGGATTTATTTTTTTCGTTCTTTAAATTGCGAGTAGAAGGGAAAGTGGCCCAGTCTAAGTCTGACTGGGGGGGGGGGGTATCGTGGGAACGGTCGATATTTAAAAAAACATTTATTTCAAATTGAAACTTTATTTTACGATCCATCAGTATCAAAAAATGTTCGAGTAACGACGAAAAACTTTATTCGAGCGTGACGCTTTTTTTATGTATAAAAACGCACAAGTGAGAAAAAAGAAAATTGTGTTATTGTTAAAACGTCCTTATATAATACCGAAGAAAATTCTCTCGAGGAGTATGACGCGCTTATTAACCGGAAGCTAAGAAAAATATTGTCAAAGAAAACAAAAGTAGCTGGTGCCGCTGCGGCAGGCAATATTCTTTGATAACACACTGCCATTATAATAGGTACGAGTAGCGCCAGTTTCTTTGTGCGCGGAAGACTTTGGCTCTCTTAGGCTCGAATGAAAGAGAGAGAGAGAGAGAGAGAGAGAGAGGGATGGAGCAAAAAAAAATTGCAGCTATATTACGTAAAGCCCAAACAGGCGGGAAGACGTAGCGAGATGGAAAGTATAAGATTACGTTGCTCGAGTTATCTTTCGCGCAGTTCTCCCGGGAAAACTCATTAAGCGTCACGTGCTCTCTCTCTATGCGGCTGCATTTTCGCATTTGTAATCCCCTAGGCTAGGGGAAAAAATACGGAAGGAGCGAGTGGCGGGGGGGGGGGGATCAAAGAGTGCGATGAAAAAAACACGAGATACAAATCGACCTCAAAGGGGCTGAAGCCAAGAGATAATATTATTCCGTTTCCATGCCGATTGGAAAGGTTCGAGGACGAGGATGAAAAGGGGGAATGGGAGGAGAAGGAAGATAAGCGGCCTGTTTCTTTTGCGTAAAACGCGTTCATTCTTTGAGGCGGTAGCGAGGTATACTTGGAACGTTTGATTAGGACCTGTTTGAAGAGTAGACTCTCTCTCGCTCGCGACTTTCCAGCGCGGATGTTTGTTTGCCAGCTGAAATTTGCTTTTCATGATTGGTAGGGACGAGGAATAAGTACCGTTGTTCACGGTATCTCATAATAATTCGGATTGCCGGGGCTTCCTTTTAGAAATGCCGTCATGGGAATGGCTTACTTTGGCAAATTACACGGCTTGTTCTTTCGTGTACAGCATGTTATTGCGACTGATGACTTTTGCTCTTTGCCGTTTTGTTTTGCGAGGTAATTCATGGCAAAATACGCCATAAGCGTTTATTTTTCTTTTAAAATCGTAAAAAAAAACGAAATCTCTTCCAAATATATTTATAAATTCTTGGGGAAAAACTAGAGCGCTGGTCTTTTACTACTTGGAATAATACGAGTGTCCGTATAGCGTGACTCGACTGAGTAACTGGTATAAAAGAAATAGTATCGCCAAGGAGTTAAGCTAAAGCAAATACGCGTGTGTCTTTAAAATAACTGATTGAGGTATCTAAGGTTTTCATTTAAAACGTGTATTTTCCTTTGGTACGGAGAGAATCGCCAAAACAAAATGCCCTTTCGTTTTCCAATAAACATTTTCCTCCTCGACTTCATTTTGCTTCCCGCTCACGTATACACCGCGAAAGTTTTTTTTCTTCTATTCTCGCTAGAGTAAATAGTACGAGTAGATTAAATGTAGTTGAAGTCCTGGATTTTGTGCGGTTTTCGTTATTTTTATGAAAGTTTAACGTTGGTTAAACACTAATTTGCTCCCATGTAAAAGCTCGTTTATAATCTAATATTTTTCATTTGCAGCTGGCCATTTTTTTAAAATTAAAAACTATCATTTTCGAAACTCTTTTCATTCTTAAAGTACTCCCATCGTTCACGTCTATTACTGCATTCGCTAATTTTTAAAATTACCTACTCTATATTGAAAAACTTCTCTGGAAAATTACAAACATTACTTTTGAAAAAAAAAAAATAGTAAGTAAAAGTAGGAGGAGAAAAAAAACAGAAGAGAAAGGTAAAGCGTAATATCCGTGGACTACTCAGCAGTAGCAGGCCACCCCTTTGTCCTCGTACATACACTTTTTCCCAAGGCGCAGTGGCCGTCATTAGCGAAGGCTCGAGGACTTTCCATGCAAAATACTTATCATTAACCGCTAACGACCCGAGACGACGGAGATGCGTTGGAAAATTGCTCGGTTCAACTTGGCCGAGCCTTTTTTTCCTCATTTTAATCTCGCGCGTATTTTCTTATCTCCCGGCTTCAGTACGTTATCCCCGTAACGCAACAGCTACTCGTAACTTGGGGTAGGATGAAAAATCGAGCCGATCAGATAACGGCCAAATTTATTCGGGATCTCCCCTGATTTTAATTGTTACCCGCTTCCGGTGGATTCTCGAGTTTATTCTACGATAAAATTCAATAAGTTTATCTTATCTGTTTGCTGATAAAACTCCCTTTCGCACACGACGAGCTTTCGTTGGAAAATTTACGCTCGTTTACGCTTATTTATTTGCCTTATATGTATTTATTGCTTTTGGCAATTAGTTTTTGCTGATTAACGATCGTCACGAAGCCAACGTGAAAAATAATCGAAGCTCGCAATGGTCGGAACTTTAGCAAGAAAGAGTTGGAGAGATATCGCATCTGTTGTCGCGGGTTTAGGAAGACATTGTGTAAAGTGGCAATCGGATTATCTGAAATGCAATTGCGGTACCAAGTTTCAAACTTGCGATACTAGTAATGAATACTATTGCGCCCCTTTGGAATACATAGAAAACCCTTGTACTCGTGTAGCTTCACTCGCGGCTCTCTTTGTCTTTCTATTTCATTTGCACGCGCGTATGTCCTACAGCCCCCCGAAAACCAACAAAACTAGATCGCTTTGAAAACAGTTCAACAATATACCCAAGCGAAATACTTCACAGCCACACTGTTCTTCTCTCGAATTAAAAGCACCTCCACGCTTCGGCGATTTCCAGCTCGACAAACGTAAAAGAGTAATTTCTCTCTAAGCTAATTACGTAAACATTCAATTTTAATGTAAAACTCTCCGAAAATTTCCGCAGCTAGAATTCGGTACAATGCCGGCTCTCTAGATATCTGTACAATTTTCATCCTACTGGCGTCCCAGTTAAAACTTGCCGAAGCTGAACCGTTGGCCGCGTGAGAGGACTGGGCCGTTAAAAGCGAGAGAGAGAGAGAGAGAGAGAGAGAGAGAGCAAAGAAAAGGAACGCGCCTGCGTTAGACGTGCGCTCTTTTGCATGTCCCCTGATTAAAACATGTTAAACCTTGGACGGAATGCAATCGGGTCACACGGGGAACGAAGAAAGGGAAGCAGCGTAAGTAGAGAGCTTTGTGTGGGTGTCCTACGTGCCGGGGCACACGCACGTAATGGGGGGTGGGATGCTTGGGTTAGCGCCGATGGGTGAGGACGGGGGGGACGCGTAATGAGTGCACCTGCGGCTCGACCGCGGACCTACGTTGCTATTTCTCTGATTACAAGCGGGCTTATACTGAAAGCGATATCCGATTGTCTGCGACTCAGCGGCCTGCTCTGTCGCCATGGACTTGGTTTACTTAATTTGCCGTTGGTTAAGCTGACTTTCTGAATTTCAGGTGTTGTTTAGCGTGTAGCTGTTAAAATATTGTTAAACGTAGAGATAGTGTACGAATATTTTATAATTTGTATAGATCAAAATTAATCGACATGATAGAGGATGGTACGAGAAAAAGGAAAGGAAACAAAAAGGTAAAAATCATCGATGAAAAAGACATCAATAACCCGGTGCTTTAATTGAATTTCAATCACTCAACGCAGACTCCAACCGACCGAGTCCCATCCGAATTTTTGCGCCTCGAATTTCTCGTGCGCGTCAAAGCGACGCGCAATTCGTTACGCCGAAAAAGAGGAGACGAAGTTAAGTTGCAAGAAGAGAGAGGAGCTAGAGCGAGAGACAGCTGGCAACGCCGAAAGCGATAAATCTCTCTCGCTCCTCTTGACTAAATGGGAACGGCTTCGTGGCTATCGAATTAACAGGCCGAAATTGCGCCTCGATTCTTTGTGGCTTTTTCGCAGACAAGCCAGAAATTCTCAACGCGTGTGTATTTTTTTTTTAATTACCTGTTTGGCACACGCGGCAGAAGCCTCTCGATTCATTTATTTCGCGCAAATGAGATTTAATCCGGTTGGATTCGTCCGCAATGCTCTGTCGGAGTGTTGCATTTCAATGGGCTGGTAGTTTCGTGGATATTTTTGACGGATGGAGAGTGTGTTTGAAATTTTTATTGCGCGCTTTTTTCAGCCTGACGTGGGCTGCTTCTGCGCGATGGAAATAGATCGCGAGAGTTTTATAATTGCAAATTGAATTAAAAAGCCCGGTGATACGAAAAATTTTTCATATTCCATTTGCTTGGAAATATTGCGAATTTTTGAATTAATAAAGCGCGCATATTTTTAGCGAAAACCTTTCGATACTATTGATTGATTGGCGCTGCTGTGTATCGTAACAGCTTAAGGGAATTTTTCAATACAGCCATTGTTATTATAAACTTTCGCGATAAAATCTGAATAAGTTTTCGAATAAAGAAATTCCATGCATTATTATGCTTGGTTTAAATACAAAATAAGCGCAACTTAATAAAACACATAGTTTCCCTGGTCATCAATTATCTTCTCGAGCAGCGCAATGTTTTTGTTGATACAAAATGTTAAACAAAAAAAAAGTCTACCGAACGGTATTTGAAACTCGACCCTCGAGCCCCGGCACACAAAGTTGGTTACTTAATCCGAAATACTTCGTAGCAACCGACGGAATCAAGCCGCAGCAAAACAATAACCAAACGAATAAACTGGAGCAGCTTGAGGATGCAGATGTTTACCGAAAAAAAAAGAGGAGGGACATGGACGAGATTGGAAAATTGAATAAAAAAAAGAGAAAAAAGAAAGAAAAAACAGCAGAGGAAAGTGGAAAACGACGAGCGAACGTATGCTATCGAGCGGAGACCAGCATTCGAGAGAAACGTACAGGAAAGCAAGCGAGAGAGGAACAGGGAGGGAAAGAGTAAGGACGAGCAAAAGACTATTTATTTCAATTGGTCTCGCGCGGCCTGAAGCCCCGAATGAGCCAATCAACGGCCGACAATGGATTTGTTGTCGCGCGCGCGCGGGGAGAAGCGACCGGCAATCGATCAGCCAAGATGACGAGGGAAGAAGCGAGGGAGGGGAGCAGAGAGAGAGAGAGAGAGAGAGAGAGAAAGCGCCGTGGCTGGAAGCAAAGGGAATCTAATTTGCGGCCTATATAGACCCAGGTGCCGCGAATCAATAGCCACTCTCAGTTCTGTGGCGCCCGGCCGTCCACGTCCGCGACTATCTGCTTTTTGCGCGACCACGCGACTACTCTCTAGTTTATGTCTCTCTCTCTCTCTAGGTCTGTCTCTATTTTGGCCTCCGATCTATTGTTCTCAGGCGAGTTGCGGTGATGGAATTTTGCGCTTTGCAAATTTTGGGAAAAGCGCAGACTTGTTAGATGAAATTCAAGCGTACAACACTGTTGGAATATTATAAAAGTTGTTTATTTGGGAGTCAAATAATTGAGGTACAAATTAATCGATTGAAAAGAAGCAATAACGGTAAATTTGAATAAACGCGCGCGGACGCGTGATCTTTGAATTTCATGACTCGATTTGACGTTTATTCGACTGTTTGATGCGCATGTCGCACAAATATTGACTTTTACTACTTAACGCGGAGATAAACATGCCTTTCGCGTGCTATTTAAAAGACTGCTGTTTGAGATACAAACGATCTTTTTGAGGACTTTTTATTTTGACGAATTGAATATTGATTTGACGTTATATTTTCGTACATGGAATGTTTTTTTTTATCAAAGTGTTAGTAGAGATAAAAATTCTTACAAAAATACCAATATTGCATTCGTACAAGCGTTCTATTTTGGCTACCTCTGTTTCTTTTCCTCTTGCAAACGTTTTATTTAATTTTTCATAACCGGTAAATGTATTTGCGACTTTGACGAGTAGAGGGCAAGTATTCGTCGCAAACGGTAAAAGTAATTTAAATAAAAAAGGTATGCTATGTTCAACGAAAAATAACGATTTGATTAACGTAGCTATACAAAAATATGAATAAGCCAAAGAAAAATTTAATTTCGCTAACTGTTACCAATGAATATTTAAAATCTTAACTGTGGGTAAAAAGTATAAATAAATGTATAATCCAACGCTATTTGAGCAGACACAACCTTTTATCAAAATTGTTCGCAAGTACGAGTTATTCATACATTCATCGTGATAAATTTAATTTTCAAAAAATAAAAATACGCTTTATTATCAACGATAAAGCGTACGTACGAATTTTTTAAGGAAATAAATAAAAAAAAAACATCCATGCAAATACTCTCGGTTAACCTTTGAATGCATCGTATTTCGTCAGACCAACACATCGCACTTTACAAACGCCAAGAGATAAAGAGAACTACAAAAGAAATTCCGCTGAATATTCAGGATACCGGCAAAAACATCTGTAGCACTTGAGCCAATCAAATTTCCATCAATTTGCAAAAGCAATCCTAACTCGACCAGACGTTACGCGCTCGTTGATTAACCGATCGCCGAAGTAAACTATAAAACCAACATTACCTACCTACTCTTAGAAGCTATTGTTAGTACTCAAACTGACGCTTCTTGGTCGATTGGTTAGGCTCCCATCAAATAAAATAGAATTGGGGGAAGGGGGGATGATTGAAAAGCCGCTTTCACTAGCCCATTAAATAAACGAGCGTTCGAGGCACATGACTTGCGTATGCTCGCACTCGATGCGCGACTGCTCTGCACGCCGATTAAATCCCAAATGCGCGTACGTCAACGGGGCCGCTACAAATTTCGTTATAATATCCGCAAATTTCGTAGCTCTCTTGGAGGCCCCAATTGACGCAGAGAGAGATTGTTTATTCGACAGGATTGGGATTGAAGATCGAGAGACGAGGCGTTTCTCTGATAACGAACATTTGACGTTTATAATTGCGTGGCAACTATTAGACCTGAGACGGCGTAGGAGATGATAATCGTATTTGTGAGCCCGAGGACTTGGAGAAATTGAATGTGAACATTTTTACGAGCGTCTTGGAGTTTAATAGAAGTGGGGGGAGGTGAAATCTGTGTATTTTAATAGCTTCGTTGGTGATTAAAATTTGAAGCTTGTAAACTTATTACGCGTCGTCGTTTGACCTACTTATTAGCGCGACGTTAACGAATGCCAGCATTACAACGATGAATATAATATAATACCATTTTTTTTCATAATCCCTCGAATTTACATTTGGCTGATAAAAATAATGAAAGTCAATTACACCGTAATATCCCCCATTACCACCTATAAAATAAGCTTTCATTATTATCATCAAATCACTCCTGATATATTACACCGTATATGTATACCGGCGCAGTATTATTGCGTTGGACCGTTAGCAGGACGCTATTTTTTACAGCGATAACCATCGAAATACGTCACCGCGTTCCCCTCCGCTCGTCCTATCACCACAGGGTGTCTCTCTATCATCAGCGCTCAACATCGCACTTTTTGGGTTATCGCCTGAACTTTATTAAGCGATCCAGATTGTCCTTGGCATTAACCCCGGGCGTTACAAAAACGCGTATCCTCCTCAACTTTATCTCAATTTATCGCGCGAGGGCTGCCGTTGTCTCTCTCCCCTGCCCCTCGACAAGCACCTCGAGAAAAACTTAATAGAAATCTTCGTTATTCCATTCTCGTCTTATCTCGAGCACACGAGCCCACTGCGTTCCTGTGCAATTTATACGAGATAAACAAAAAATGCGTAACAGAAATCGCGCACCGAGTGAAAAAGAGAGACATAGAGGTACATGCGCCTCTCGATATCAGTGGTCTTTTTTTCAGCTCGCTGTATCTCTCTCTTTCTTTCGAGCCGACGATCATTAAATCACTCGGTTGCTGACGTCACGGGCGCGCGTGTCCCCCTAATGGCCCTCTTGGGCGCAGAGCGAATTCTTCCATTGCGCGACGACGTCGACTGTCGCAGCGACGCTGTAGCGTGTAAGATGGCCTACAAGGCCAAAGCTGTTGTCTTCTCATCCCTTCTCTCATCTCCTCCTCCCCCTCGTACGCCGATTTATTTATGGGAGACTTATGGGCCATAGCAGTTGGGCGATCAATTTCACGTGGCGCTTGGGTTATTGCGAAGCAGTGACCATAGGCGAAACTCAACGACTCTTGGACGTTGTGTCACAAGGACGTTAAGTTTCGATTTGGTTGGTAAAACTACGCTAGTTTATTAGCATTGTTCATTATTACACCGTTAAGCGTGTGATTAGAGCGTTTGTCTTGAAATTTACGTTTGTTTTACAAGATTTACAAGATGCCCTATTCAAGTGCCCAGCTACAATATCAATAATTAAAGCCGATTGGCCCGAACGAACTCAATCAAAGCGAATTAGGATAGCCAGCTGTCGATGATCCAAGCCAACTGCGCCTCACTTATTCAACAACTTTGCTTGCGGCTTTTCGTAATCTGCCCCTCTCTTGCGTTGGCATGAATAACCAATAGCTGAATGCACAGGGCGCGCGTAACCGACGCAGCTATATATTCGATTGCAGTCTCTATCTCGCCTCTCCCCCTTCCCCCTCTCCCTTCGAGCTAAACAACGTTAAAGCAAGACTCCTACCACCACCACGGGGGAGGCGATATATCAGTCGCTCGATTAAGACGAGCAACATGTGCTGACGGTCGCGTGAAATTTTGCTTGCAGTTGCATCTCCGCCCGAACGACGCGACGAGAGGGAGGAGTACAGCCTCAGCGGGCATGCCAGCAGTCAGCAGCCGGCCGGTGGCAGTGGCAACGGGACGCCCGCTTGCAGCGACAGCGAGCCAAGTTGCACGAGCCCAGCAACTCAGCCTGACAATACGGCCACTCCGCAGTCACACTCGTCCTTCTCGCCTGGCCGCAATGGTCAGCTGTCCAGTAAGTCTCTGCCATATTACCCCCAGCAACCCTCCGATCCCATCCTCTCCACTTGAAGCTTCTGGATTAATCAATCCCCTTTCTTTACCTTCTCGCTTCTGTTCTCTTGTTGTCTGGCTTTCTGATCTACCGGAACCCAGACTACCCCGCTTTTTATACTAGTCGTCGGTCTCGAGATGATGGAGGTACTCGTGAACTTTTAGCCTTGTTTTTTTCTCTACCTCGCTCAACGATAATATGAGAAATGAAAGGGCAACTGTATTAAGAATCGCGATGCGTATACGGTGGCTTTTGTGTCACTGACTTTTGTCATTGGGATATCTGGGATTTCGAAGGTACAAAGGCAAGGGCTTTGGGGTTATTGTGATTTTGAAAATTCCTAATTTTCCTTTTCTTGTTACTTACGATTGAGATTTTTTGAGACAACTAATTCGATTGGTTTTATTTTAGTCTTGGTGTTCGATGAAATATAACTATTGGGTAAATGATTCGGTTGAAAATAAAATAACCATAAATCCCACCAATATTTTTCCAATTTCAATAATTTACGTTTCGTTAATATGAATTACTGCTAAACAACAGTTACATTAATTTACGATTCCCATCCAAATATTTGAAATTCATAAATTATCTTCCATACAAATTTCATATTCAAATGTTTAAATTGTGTAATTAAGTGCAAATACCTTATTGCTTATTATTTCGTTAAGTAATATCATAATGAGCTTTATACACGCGTGATTATAGACTTTATGAAAGCATTTTCAACATTCATGTTTGCGGATCCGCTCCAATAACTCGTTCCTTGACCATATGCTCATAAAACACTTCTATGATGCAACCGATAAAACGTAAACTATATATGTTTGCTCTTTGCGTAACCAATATGTCGTTAATTTTTATTGTCCATGTATATGCTTGATATATGACGCAGATAATTAAACGCTGCAAAATAGACTATAACATGATTTACATGTGTCGTCTGTATTAAACGAACTGGTAATAATATTTGTTTTACATTTGTGCTTTGCCCTTTGAAATAAGCTGTATTCGTGAGCTTTGTCATTTTAATTTAGCTCAATAAGTAGTGTAAAGCTTACAATTTCTATTTGTTGAACTAATGAGAGTAGAATAGAATCAAAAGAATTCTTTTTTATAATTCAAAATCAAGCGAGCTTTCCAAAAGAAATCAAAAGGCAAGGATGAAAACAAATCATCAACAAAGATAGCGCAATGAACTTTTTCCTGTAAATCTAGAAGAAAGATACATAAGAGTCTTGCAAGCTTTACCCAGTGACAAAGTTCCCGAACTTGCTGTCAAAAATAAAAAAAGTTTCAAACTAACTTCTTTCATTTTGAAATCGCCGCTCGTGATGGATTACGTGTTGCTGTCTCGGGCAATATAGAAGCAAAATAAGTCAACTCTTTTTCTATTCCCTTCTTTTTTATTGTAAAAACAATAAATCCGTCGATAAACATAAACGTTGAGGATTAAGATGATTGAATTCGACGCTTCGAGTGCTTTTTATTGCTTGCTTGTACTGCATAAAATTTAATATTCTTGTTTACCTAATAAAATTGTCACTTCGTCCCTATACGATCTTCAATGTAAATTTATATTTTTTTCATTATTGCTTACATTTAATTACGTACGATAAATGAAACAAACAATTTTGTTATTACGTTCTTCGCGTTGACTGAGTGTTTGATTAAAAATGTCAGGAATTTTTTTTCATAAAAATCAAGTTAAACGTAAATTATACAAATTTGCAAATACTGCGCATGATTTGTTAAAAATTCAAATTGGCGCATAAATATTAACAATCCACTTAATTTAACGCGGCCTCGTCGTGTCTATATTACATTGCTACCGGTCACCACCGTAAAAAAAAGTACGTAAGCATCCGAACAAAGTTTAACCAAGTTCTCGAAAAGACAAACGCGCCGCTTGAATCGCCAGTGACGGTAAAACACTTCTACGTCAGGGCAAGAGAAATACGAAGTGGGGGCTCTTAACTGTTGAACTTTACGTCACTGGATCTAAAGAGCTCCGGCTGTAAAAAGATTTTCTCAACAGAACTTGGCGGAGGAAGAAAAATTTCTGTCTCACTGTCTGCTCAGACTTGGACTTTTACTACTGAAAATGAATGTCTTATAAAATTTAGGGTATTTCACGGTAGAAAGTCTCAAGCTATTATCCTACGGTATTGAACTTGTTACTCGCAGTTTATACGAAATTACAAGATTTCGTAGCTGAAAAAAAAGATATATACCTGGAGGAGATTTAATATCATCAGACGGAGTGCTCGCGTGAAAGCTTGTTTGCGCCGGTGAACGTCAAAGTTTACAGACTAATTAAAAATTTCCAAAGTACTGTTACGTTACTTTGTACTGTCTATTCGTTATACGAGTAATTACCAATTATGATTTATTAAGCTAATTAAGCGTTGTTTTCACAAGCGTGTCTCATTAAAACGACGAAACTGACATGCTTTCCTTAAGAAAAATAGATTTCCAGCGGATGATTGTGAGTAAATACGTCGTAAAAGCTGGCCAGTTCGGACGCAAACGACTTCCTAAAACATATTTTATCGATGTAGCAAATGGAAAGTGGGTAATAAATCAAGCTCTGGACGATTCTACCTTAGATCCGAACGTCAAACTCATGTTTTCCAAGTTTTCACGCGAATTATTTTGTTGAATCGACGACTTGATACGTACACACACACACACACACACACACACACACACATCCAGACATAAAGCTGTGCAGCATAAGCAGCCTAATAAAAGTTCCAACGGATGAGAAGGAAAGAAAAAAAAACAAGGGAAATAGAAAATCGATAATATCTGCCGCGCAAGAAATTAACTCCGCTCACCCGTTCCTCCACTCTCTCTTTTTGTCGGTTTATTTTTGTCTGGCCAATGCTATTTGAAATGGGTCATGCCCGACTGCATCGTGATGTATCGAAAATCTGAGTTAAATTAAAGAAGAAAAAAGAGTGTGAGAGAGAAAACAAAGTGAAGGATAAAAAGAAAATAGAGTCTACGAAAACGGATGGATTTCCACTGGTTTTTTTTCTTGAACCGCTATTTTGGCTACACATGAATCTCAAGTCCTGGTTTCTGTGATTTAGTCATTTGTATCTCCTGCTTATGTACGAAAGGTTAAAGTACGATCATTGCGTCGCAAAGTTGAGGAAGGTATTTCTTTCGCTTGACGTTAAACTTTTTTCCCACCAAAACTATTCACAAAACTATTTTAACCAAGGGAATTCGCCGAGCGAAAATATTTTTTCAAGTTGTTAGCGAAAGTGGGTAAAGTTAGTGTATCGTTACTTTTTTTTCTTTATTTTGTTACCACGACAATTTTCAAAGCAATAGAAAATAATTTTGATAGAGCCCTAATATTAAAATAAACTTGTCTCCCACCCGAATTATTCATACTCGCTTATGAATCATCGATAAGCGAAAGTCCACGAAGACTCGCGAATAAGAAGGTATAAGTAGGTAGCAAGTGTCCGACGTAGTATTCGAACGTGGCACTTTGCCAGCTAGTCCGAACATCAGCAAGAAAACCAAGATAAGCCGAGGCGCATTGCGGCTCTCGTGCATGAACCTACACCAGCTCCCGCTTTTTTTAACCACGTGTGCCTCTTTTCTTCGCGCTTACAAGATCTCAATTAGTTACAGCCGCTTGCTATTAAAGCTCCAAATTTCCTTCTACGAACAATGGATTATTATTCCGGCGTCTTCAATTTCAATGACCATTGCAGTGGTGCGACTTTAATGAAAGGGACCCCAAGTTTTGCAATTTGCACTCCGAAGAGCCGAGTAGTTGCAGACATCGGCTATAGTCAAACCCCAGACCAAAGTCGATCACTCTCGAATAAATCTTGACCACCAGTCTTATCGTATCCAATTCCAAATCCATCTCCTTTTGTCAAGCTCAAGTCCCCATCCCTCCAAACCTTATATATGCCACTTCCTAAAATTCAATGTACCGTATTATCGGTTTAATTCGCACTCGACATGCAATTAATCCTCGTTTTTCATGTATTTTTTTCTTTCTTTACAGAGCAAGGCACGCTGACGATAACCCGACGAAGCTCCGCGAAAAGACAAACGAGCGGTAGCTTCGAAAGTTCCGGTCATTCCGATAACCCCGAGGCCTATCCGCGAGGCCAATCCGTCGACGATCTCGATGAGATTCTCGACCGGCTGGATCTCACGACGGATTCTCTGCCCGCCGTCGACACTCCGGACGCCTGTGATAAGGCCGCCCTCAGGTAAGATTCCTTACTTCTGATTACGTCTACCCTATCCCTGCGATCTTGCCGTAATTGATTCTTGGATATCAAGCCGAAAGCTCGTTAATACCAGCCATATGCTACTATCACTCGCGACTGATGTAACGCTAATCGCCGCGATACGTTAGCTAATTACACCAGCTCATTTAACTTGTCTTCCTGACTGTATATAAATTAAACATAAAGTTCAGAGAGTAAACGAAATCGATCGAATTTTAATTGCACGCGAAATTATCGAGGAAAATAAAGCGTCGTGTTTCAATAAACTAGTACATCCTGGCAAGAGGAAATTGAAAGGTGCTCGGTCATCGAGCTTGAAATTCCTTCTCCTTGAATCGGTCTTCTAGCGGTCCGCTCGAGCTAGCCAATACTCTCCATAGTTGATTCGTCAATAAGACCACTCGAGGCACTCTCCTCGAGGCCTGCCTCGTCCTCTCTCGTCGTGCGCCACAATGCTCATTGAAAACAAAAGCCCTCAAGCCGAACCCTCGAAGGCTACCGCCCAAATACATCGTGGCGCGCGCCTACAATGGAATTGCCATCTCTCTCGCCGAACTGCGCGCCCTATAATGCATTGTGTGTGTGTATACGTGCATACAGGAGCCTGGGGACTGGCAAGAGGGAAGGGGGGGGGGAATTATTCTGGCTGAGGGTTATCGGAAACACGCGATCTCTTTCTCCGAATATCTCGACAGGCGCACACGTGGCCTCCATATGATTGTCTCCTCGAATTCGTTGGGATTGTTTCGCCTAGAGAATTAGCCGCCGGCTTATCGTTCCTATCCACCTTCTAACTCGATGGATAATTCGTAAGCGGATTAGGGACTGCTAGGCGAAACTTTCCGTGACGGATGACGCGCTAAGGCGAAATCGATCAACACCGCCCTGGACTTTCTTGCTTTCGACGTGATTAATTTGGACTCTGGTGACCTTATCGGAAAACGAGCTTTTTTCCGGCTTATCGTACTGCCTCTTACGAATTCCAACATTTGTAGGCGCTCGCGTGTTATTCGTCTTGAGGGTTTTAATTCCTTTGGATCGCCTGAGTTTTCGTCGAGTTGAGAAATTACAGGTTTTAAGGGGTGAATTAATTTTATTAAAACTAATTATAAAACAAGTAAAAGAAAGTATATCCGTCGTCAATATACTGTAAAATTATTGCTTCCTAAGATTTTTCTAATTATTCTTAGAAATCATTTTTTAATTTATTTTCCAAACTAAAGTACGTTCGTAAAAGTTTTATTGTCATTGTTAAAATAAAAAGTGAAGAGAAAATATGATCGTTATTAAATAATTTACGTAACTTCATTGTAAAAGATAGTTTATCAATGCCAAGAAAGTTAAGGCAACAATCAAGTTATTTATTTAATATTGGATAAGTAAGTAAAACATAACTAACGAAGGCAATTTATTTTATGTTTACAGACTGAGGTGCCTTTTACGTAAATTACAACACGGTGAAATATCTGCGGATCTTCTGCAACGAAATCTGCATTATGCAGCTCGCGTGCTTGAAGCCGTTTTCATCGATGAGACCAAGTAAGTACAAACAAACGACCCGTGAAAAGGTATACCTTTTTATTATAACATTAATTTATTTTAGATAATATTTATCAATCAAAAATTATTATTGACGTATTAATCGTAAATTTCTCTTATGCATAAGACCTTACATGGCGGTTAATTTTCCAGAATTTTGAATTTTCGTTTAAGAGCTTTTTCATGAAATGTAGAGCCCATTTAACAAGTGAATAAAGTAAAAAAAATAGCAAGAGGAAAATATTTTTTTAGAATTTTTTCTCAAGACAAAAAAGCCAGTTGAACTATTGTGTTCGAATTACTCAATTACCTTTTCTCCACACAGCGCACACACAGCCTGTGTAGAAAGGTCTTTGAAATCAACTATATTTCTTGTCGCGCTTTGACTAAAACTTTCTCTCTCTCTCTCTATATTTATATCTCAACATACATATATAATTACTCGTCGGTGTTAGGTGTTGTTTGATGTTTCTAACAGTGTAAACGTGACTTCAATATTTATTCTCTCATTTCCCACGCCACGAAAGATTCTTCTGTCGCCTTGACAAAGTATTTGGCTCTTTCGTCTTTATTTTTCTACCTTTTCCCCCATCGCGTTCTTTTTTTTACCACCGGTGTATTCCCTATCGTACGGTTCACGCGTATCTTTTTTTTTCTGTCGCAACGACGAGCTAATCACTTTTTTTGCCGGTGCCTATCGATTTCTCTTACTTTCCCAGGCGACAGCTACCCGCGTTACCGGCGACATTGACGGAACACGATTCCTTTTTTTTAGAATCCAACGTCTTAATATGGAGCCAATTTTCAATAATTAATGAACCGAAAAATCTGGAGCGGTAGAGAGTAAAGTGTGTGCCTCGGTTGGTGTTATGGATATTAACCAGAATTTCAGCTAGACTGAAACAAGGGTACGAACTTTTGCGGTAAAATGAACTCTTGCTTAAATAATGATTCTTCGGATAGGATTAATTGTCGAGCCTTCTGACGTGAAAATTATAGTCTAAAGTAAGCGCTGCTCTCATTTTTCGCCCTCAAGTATTTAAAGACCAAACTGCTTGTTTTAACTAGATTCGAAATAAAAAAATTTAAGTAATGTTGTATGAAAAGTAGGAAACAAGTTTTTTGTGCTTTTACTACTTTAATAATTATGTAAAAAAACAATAAACTAGATTTGTTAAAGGGATTACGTCATGACATAGTTCAGAGTTGGGTTTATGCTCACACCTTGCGAATTACGTTCTATCGACTGAACCATTGCAAAATTCTGTTTAAATGATATTCTAAAAGAATTACGTGACACTCAAGAGTATCGCCTTATCAATGCTTTAAGGTATACATGTAAAAATATGAAGGCTTTTAACAAAGACAACGTTGTGATATAAAAGTGCTTTCAACTTTATGTACTTTAATTATCAAGAATAACATTACTTTGCTTGAAATCGCTCTAGTTTTTTTTACAAGTTATGTACGTATATTTAGTTGATATTTATTATCAATTTTAAATTAAAATTTTTATTACGAACTCGTTCAAATTCAAAGATTCTGTTGTGCTTCTTAATTTATCTTTTATTAAAATAAATATGCAGTTATTTATTTAAAAATATAAAATTATTTTCACATATAAAATCTTAGTTTTAAAAGTTACTTTATCAAAGCATAATAAAAGCTACCAGAAATCAAAAGCTTTACGCAAACATTTTTGGAGCACAGGATTATATTTCCATGGCAACATCTTTAAAAATTCGGTTTACTTTTATGCCGGCAACTGATTATTTTTTAATTACAATCTTTACGCATTATAGCATTCCTTTTTTTTTGAACATTAAATATCATCAAAATTATTCATGAAATTACAAATTAAGTCTTCAAAGCAAAACTTTTCGCAATATTTTTTTACCTACACCTGAAGTACAAATTAAAACTACATTAACATGAAAAAATTTTAAAAAATCCACTTGTAATTACGTTTGAAAAAAAAGGAGGATAGCGAGGCACGACAGGAACTTTCTCAATTACCAATGTCAACTTTTTTCTCTCTCTCTCTCTCTCAAACAGCCTGATTCCCCCGAAAAGACTTAAATTTCCACATCGCGATATACAACGACCTCCTCCCTCCACTTGCCTGCAATAACCCGAATTTCCTCGGCAACACACGAAGGCGAGGAAGAAAGTTGCAGCTTTTTTTTTTCTTTTTCTCCATAGCAGCGGGGGCGCAGCGTCTAACTTTTCAATTAACTCACACACGATGTTTAATTAGCGCAGCGCGACCACTTGACAGAGAGCGCAGGAGCCGCCGGAGAAAAGTAAAAGAAAATTCACGTGCCACTGATGAGAGGACAAAGCGAGAGCCCGTAGCTGGCCTCAAAGCTGGAGCTATCTGCCGAACAAACGCAGCAACGGGCCCACATTGACTTCTCTTTGTAGCTATACCGCAGCTGTCCCCGGGCAAATAATAAATAGCCCCGAGAACCTCGGCCGGCGATTGGCTCTTTCCTTTTTCCCCACCTTTTTTTTCTCTCCACCGCTGTACTTTCCGACTTTTAGGTACGTCGCACCGCGACAACGAGGCAACCTGTAGTAAAGCCCGTTCGAGAGGATCGATCGATGGCCTCGCGTCTGGATGTTAAAGGGAAGCGACGGAATTCCGAGCGTCTGGAGTTCCCGAATTCCCGGCTGATTCAATCAAGCCCCCTTCGCTGAACTAAAGAACTCGTTATTTCACCCTCTCTCTAGTCCCCTCCTCCTCCCCTTTCCTTGCCTCGCGTAACGGGCTTGGAATCATTAATCAAAGTATCGTAATACTGAGATTTCTGAGAAAGTTTTTCACGGCCCGCTGACGCCCACCCGGGCTTTTTAGAAACGTCAATTATTTCTGTATCAATCCTTTTTCTTGGCTTTTCAAAATGATTTTCTTTCCGCCGGGCTGTGATCGAAAAATAAAATTATCAAAAATATTTGTCAATTAACGTATTGAAATTCAGGCGAAAATTCAAGTCTCTCGATTATTATTGACGTTTCTACTGATGGGTGTAATAACGTTGTATGTCAATACAGATGAAGCTTCGCGTAAATACAGGGATTGCTCAAAAGTCATTATTAAATCGGTTTATGGTGACAGATTCATTTGAAGAATGATTAAAAAAAAAGAATTGTTTTTCGATAAGACCTTGAACTTGTTTATCACATCAGTTTATTTAGTTTGCTTACAATCGCGTGACGCATCGCAGTATTTCCCAGCTCGAATCTTTGCTTGACGAAGATAAAAAGATAACAACAGAGTAAAACCACGAGCATTCAAGCAAATTCGTGGGGGCACACGGTGACAATTTTTTTTTTGTCATCAGCCCCAGCAGAGAGCTATTCCTTTATTTACGTGACTTGCGCCACCTGAAATTACGAATTCTCAGAATTCTCGTCCCAACACGCGCTTTTTCACGAGAGAGCCCGCAAACGTAGCTCGGACACTCGGACTTTCCAGCTTACCGCCCCGCTGCTTTTACCGGAATAACGAGCGTTCGCTTGCGGACAGTGGAGTTTGCCGAGGCAGAAGGAAGCAGCCCAACCATTTGGAAGCTCTCCCGTAGACCCCCACTCATTAATAACGCAAAAGCAAAATGAAAAGATAAAGAAGAGAAAAGAGAACAAACAAAACAAAAAAAAAACAAAACTATTGTATAATGTCTAGTGTAAGGGAGATGACTAACGAGCAGTACTCTAGGGTGCACCCGCGAGGGCCGCGTAGGGCGACAACGTTGCCGTCGGCGCCCTCGACGACCACGCCACCGCCCGGAGGCGGCTTCGACACCGATGGACCGCAGGGCCTCAGCGCGGCCGCGCAGAAGCGGAAGCTTCGCACCCCCGTGTGGGCCAGGTTGCGACCAACATACATAATCAACATTTCGACGAAATATTCGGTTTAGCAGACGTCTGTGCGATACGAACCAAATCCAAATCGGTCCCGATAGTCGTCCCTTTGAATTTTCGCTGCTTTGTTTTTTCTTATTCCTCGCTGCTGCGGCGACGGTGCATATGTTTGCAGCACGAGGAATTCTCATACGCGTATATCAATTCTACTGTTTTATTTTTATTTTTTTTTCTCCAACAGATGTGCTTTTATTTTTGTTCGATCGTTTGACGTGTCGACTGTCCTTTACGTAGACCTGTGCTTTTGACTTTGTGCAGCTTCGGTACGAGGCTGACTTTGTCTTTTTGTAGCGTAATAGAGTTACCCAATAAACATAAGAATAGAAGTATAAAATGGCATTGTGTTGAAATGTTTTCAACAAAACTTCAATAGTTTTTTTACGTAATTCAGTTTTAATAAAATTATATAAATTATTTTTTAATCGTCCTAGCATGCGTAAAATTTCATTTCGTATTTGCATTTGTTGTCTAATTTATTATATTAACGAATAATTTCATCTATCTTTTTCATTATATTTAGGTATGAATTTATTTGTACTCCAATTTTTTACTACTTTTTCATGGTAACTCAATATTTATCAGTTTTATAAAGCATAACATAAAAGTAGTGTAAAAAACATAAAAATTATTGTACTGTTATTTATTGACTATATTTTCTAATTACTTTATTCTAAATTATGCAAGCTAAACCAATGCAAATAAGTAAATAAGTTTTCGTTTTAAGCTTATTCATATCTAATTAGAATAGTTTGAAATTGTTCAGATTTCGTATTCAAAAATTAATTTAGTAAAAGCTCACCTTGCTGTCTTATTAAAATGATAACTAAATAGTTTCGAATTAAAATTTATATATGCTATGTATGTTATTCTCATGATATGCCAAGATTGTTTCGTAATATATTATTTAGTTCTAAACTTAAGGTTTAAAATAACTATTTAGTGTGAATTCAATTTTTCATTTTATATTAAAGTACAATAAATGTTTCAACGACAAAGCTAAATAATTTTTTAAATTATATTGTCACTTGTAATATCAATCATGTTTATGAGAAATAAAAATTCAATTTGTGAAATGTATTAAAACTGATACACAGGAAACTAAACGTGTTTTGCGTTATACTACAGACGCAAATGACTCGCTTTTATAATGTAGTAATCTATTTAATCAAGTTTTAGTCAACTTCAGACGTGGCTTTAATTGTACAAATTCAAATGTTTAGTCTTCTATTTTTATTTAAGCAATAGTTTAGTTTATAATAACAATATGAGAAGTAAAAGTGCTTATAATAACTAATCCATAAAATAAATTCATACTTATATATTAATTTTACAAAAATTCTTAATTTCCTTTCAATTATAAAATCAAGCTCAGTTATTGCCACGAAAACTTTAGTTTTATGAATAAAAATATTTTTCGTCGTGAGTCCTAATTACAACTCGAAGTTCATTTTAATCACAACTGATACGATTCAATCAAATTAACATATCACTAAAATCTCAATAACTCGTTTTAAATGCGCCCATCACAAGGTGATGCCTACTCCGTCTAAACGCGAGCAAGACCCTTAAACGCCAATCCCCTTAACGTGCGTAATACTCGTGTGGCCGTCTTTATCTATCCTATTTCTGTCTGCTTGTCTGTTAGACAATCGGAAAAGCGGTACTTGGGTTGATATTATACCGCAAGACTCTAGTGTGTACGTAGATCGCACATATCCGCATACATATACACGTATCCGGCATGACGTTACTATAGAGATCGACATGTATATACCCTGTATACGTATATACACGAGATTTAATGTATAACCTATAGTGTACCCTGAATGCGTGGCTTGCCTGTCTGAATCTGACATACACGTGTCTTGAAAAGTTGCCCCTCTATTTGTCAGTCTATTTCTATGTTACAACTTCTTCTATCTCTCTACTTTCTTTTTAGGTCTATTTTAGTGAAAACTTGCGAACTTATGTACTGTCCAAGCCTGCTGTTGTTTTTTTTTTCTAGCCAAGTGGAACTTGTGATGCCTGCCGATGCAAAACTGAAACTGACTGCCCGATGTACATCGATACTTGTGCATTTTTCATTGTGTTACTTTTAAATACGCACAGATGCTGCCCACTGTACATACAATCGATTTACTTACGAAATAACGAGACATTTAATGATATTTTTATATATTTTAAGTATAAAATTTTTGTTTTTTGAACAATTTTTGTAGAAATTGAATTTTTTTCGAATTTTTATATCTAAAAGTATTGATTTTTTTTCAAAACAAATAAAACGTATTTATTTTTGTAAATATTTGGTTCTGAAGAACTTGGAGTTACTGCCAATAAAAATATTTTGATTCGAATATTTTTCAGTTTTAAAATTGCGACGAATAAAAAGTAAATAAATGTGATACTCAACAAGTTTGAATAAGGCGATTATTGATTCAGCTAGAAATTATGATTTATGCGCTGATAATTCTCATGAATTAAACATTAAATTCAGTTTCTACATTAATCATCAATATGCTTTAATTATTGATGTGTTTCTCTTTATAAGTTTTACTAGAGCGATTAAACCATATTTATAAAAAATATATATATATTTTTTTAATAATTTTAAAAACTATTTCATCTCATTAGTTTTTAAGTACTGTCAATACCTACTACTTATACCTTAATGCATGCAACGAAATAGCGAGTTAGAAAAATGAATGTTTATGTATATCTATCATACTAGTCTTCCCCAATACTCTACTCTACTACTTATTTTATCCCTTAAACTCTTTGTATACATTATCTTACACCATAGCCGAATAAGTTTGCGCGACGAACAACTAATAAAAAACTTTATTATTTTAATAAAATAACAGCTCGTTTATACGCGAAATTAAGATCGCGCCTCAAGTTACAATTTAAAAAGAATTTATATTGATTTTCGCGTAGATGTGATTCCTGATTAATTCTTAAAGGTTTTTCGCAGATTCGTCGAATAATTACGAATTAAAGTGATTACTTGTATGTGAATTATATGTGATTTGTCTTCTTTACGTTATCGACTTTCATTTGTTCTTGAGAAAAATGGTCAATTCTGCTCTCTACTTTTTACTAATGTTTGTTACTAATATCACATTTTGAAATATTAGTCGTCCAAAAGATATTATTTCTCAATAACAGCTCATATCTATCTCTGATCTGCCATAGAATATTTTACTGCACTGATTGTACAAATTATAAATGCAATTAACGAATACTTCTTTAAAACTGTCTTAGAAAAACTTTCAACTATTCTTTCTAATAATCTTTTTGTCTGAGTATGATTAACTAGATTAGCATTTTCTTTTCTTAATTTTTCAAATCTCTTTTTCTGTTTAGATGATGCGTTTTTAGCATTTAGCACCTTCATATAGATCAGATCAAATGAAATCTTAATAATTTAACTCCGTGAAAAAGCTATACTCTGGCAAATGTTGCTTTCAATATTATCCTAAGACATATTTTATATCTTACGTAACTGTTTTATAGTTTAAAATTTATTAAGTTCACTTACTAATAATCGAAAAAGCAACGTTTGGCAGCTATAAGACTTCGAACTTTCTTCGTTAAATTGGCACGCGAATCGACGTACGATCAAACTACTAAAACTCCGGACAAATATGAGATAGGTCTGAGACCCGAAAACGGTCTTGCGCCTATACATTACACAATCCCAGCGCCTAGTTGTCCAAATGTCAATTGGTTGTTGTTGTTGTTATTTTTCTCTGTGGTGTTTTACTTTATAGAGACGCAGAACGAATGGAGAAGACAGCCAGCGGTCAGCCAGGCAGGCGTCGTAGGTTTGTTCATTACTGGAATTGAAAGCCTTTTTCTTTCTCTTACTCTCTTTTTCTCTTTCTATCTGTCAGAACACACACACGAACATCTGTTATTGTTCTTTATAACGTGTACACGATATCATTTGCAATTCCTTGCAGTTGTGCATTAACATTATTAAGTATTTTTTATTTTTATTGTTCATATATTAACAGTCATCATACCGCTCAGCCAATTTACAAAGTGAATTTATATTACGTGTATCATTACAATAACAAATTAATACAAGATCAATCACCACTCCGTAATAATTAATATCATTTGTGTTATTAAAAAATAAAATAAAAATCATGCATTATATTTGATACTTTTAAATTGACAAGTTATAAGACATCTTCCGTATGAGACTCAGAAGTATATACTCAGTTTTATTGTTGTAAATACATGTGTGTCAAAACAAAATGCAGTGGATGTAAATTAACTGTTGTGATATAAATGTCATTTACAATTGTTTATCGACTATTCATTTGTTGTATTCAAATGTTCTATTTGCATGATAAATTTTTATTGAATTAAATGTTGATTTTCCAATGTTTGATTGTTTATCGTTCATGAGTAAACAGTTACGGTATTTTTTGTGAAATGGTATTTATTAATAATCTTTTTCAAAAAATAATAAAATGACTACCAATTACCTGAGTGTATTACCAATTCTTATTGTACGTTGAATAAGTAATAACCTTATTTTGTATTAGCATGTTAAATTTGATGAAATTGCAATCAACCTATACATATACATTACGCGCACTTCCTACGAGTAACAGCAAATACTACAAGTTGTATTTTTATTCAATATATTCTGCACTTCAATTTCAAAACTTCGGTTTATTTATTTATTCTTTTTTTTTAATTTTTGTACTTATATCTAACACGATGAGCAAACGGTAAACGATAAGTCAATACTTTAATAAAAAACAAATTTATAAACTGCTGGTTTACGTTTAACCCTCAAATATGTATTTGAAAAAGTCCGTTTTATCTGCGCTATACAATCGACTTCAAGTGCTATACCATTCGACGCTTTTACTGTAAATGCATGTACATCGATGCTAACACCTGAAATTCTTGAAAACTCATAAATTTAAATATAATTTGCAGAAAAAAAGAAAAAGATATTTAAATAGTCGATAAAGCAGAAAGATTAACGAGCTATATTGATGATAAATGTAGTTAATCATTTTCCATCAATAAACCTCACTTCTACGTCTGTACGTCTACAATATACATATTTTTCTCCATCTGTTTACTCTAAAACGAGATGTACATGCACGTGCAGTTGATAAAAAAGGCATTCATCACTCCCTTTCCAAACGCACAGTATCGCTAAAGTGCAGTGTCTAACTGAAAATAAGTCTACCTCATATATGCGCGAGGCATAACTCGGGTGAAGGTTCGCGAGCACCTAGTACCATCGCCACATCAGCACCCAATCAAGATTAACGAGACGTCTTATATAAAGATTAACCAAAAACAAATATAACATATTAGCTTAGTACGATATAGTATAATAAAATCAAAATAAATCTCGCGATTTATCAAGGGGGGAGTGGTAATGGGGGAGTGGAGATTTGAAATTTTGAAATAATCAACAATCTCAAAGCAAGACGCGTATAATGTAGCGGGCCGTTTATCGGCCCTGTCTTTGTTGTACTCGCAGGCGGCTGGCTGACGAGGATGACGAGCTGTCGGAGGTGCAGCCGGACGCGGTGCCGCCCGAGGTCCGGGAATGGCTCGCCTCGACTTTCACCCGGCAGCTGGCGACGACGCGTCGGCGGGCCGACGAGAAGCCGAAATTCCGCTCGGTCGCGCACGCCATCAGGGCCGGGATCTTCGTCGACCGGATTTACAGGCGCGTCACAAACACTACCCTCATGCAGTTTCCCCCGGACGTCGTCAAAGTGCTTAAGGTAAGGAATAGCTCGCTTTCTCTCCAGCTGTCTGTCCGACCCTCTCTCTCTCTCTCTCGCTCTCTGATGACCGGGACGTGCGAAGACTACAAGACTACGCGGATCTATAAGGCCTGAGGCCAGAGGCTTCGGAGTGTATAGGCCTCTCTCTCTCTCTGCCAAGCGAGAAGATTACTGACGTCGCTCTTGTGTACGGAGCTGAGGCATATCAGATGACGTAACGGGCTGCACTGTTATTTATGATGGATACGTGAAGCTATTAGATTATGGTCGTTCGACATACGTGTATTTTTATAAATGAACGTAGAGAAGCCAAATGCGAATAAGCTTTTGTGTGCTTTATTGCTTGCATTTATTTTTGAAGGAGCTCGGAAATAGGCTATTATAGGATTTGCTCGTGTAGTTACAAATAATTGTACGGTCGAATTATACGTATTTCAAGGAAACGAGAAACGCCCGATGAAACTTTAATCGCGTTCCGGCATTTAATATGACAAAAGGTAAAGTCGACGAGATTACAAGTAGAACAGTTCAAGATTGGGTCAGACGTATTTATGGCATTAAGACTTTTACCCGAAAGACCACGTACGTCTCCTCGTAATTGTCAACTTGGAAATCAAAAGGCTTTTCCACGAGTACAATCTGAGGCCGGGAAGAGTGCTCGGAATAGCAATAACTTAAATTCAGATCGGCCTTTGTCTCTTGCAAACATACAAACAATGCGCAGAAAGCAATAATAAGACTTATTCATCAATTTCGCCAACAGTCTCGGATTTTAGCGCTCGTAAAAGTTTAATGAAAATTCTCAGCCAATGTCAAGTGAAAATTCGAGAGAGAGAGAGAGAGAGAGAGAGAGAGAGAATGATAAGCAGGCTAAGACATAAGAGAATGTTATTGCAGACACTCGACGAGTGGTCCTTCGACGTGTTCGCGCTTAACGAGGCAGCCCAGGCCGCGCCTGTCAAGTATATGGGTTACGACTTGCTCAATCGCTACGGCACTATGACCAAGTTTAAGATACCGCCCCCTGTGCTTGAGAGCTTTCTTGTGCGCATCGAGGAGGGCTACTGCAGGTATCGCAACCCTTATCACAACAACTTGCACGCTGCCGACGTCGCCCAGACCATGCATTACATACTCTGCATCACGGGACTGATGGTAAGAACAATATTTTTTTCCTTTATTATCATCTTTTTGATCGGTTGTCTCGTTATGAAAATAAAATAATACTGCTAGTTTGTGTACAATGTTGTTAAACAAAAGGACGTACCATACAAAAGGTAGATTTAAAAAGAAAGATACCTTTAGCGTCGGCTCGCAATACAGTGGCTCTCGGTAAATAAGCGCCGCGTGAATCCAGATCATAACAAGCGGCTCCACCCTTCAGTCGGGCCAGCTGACGGCGTTCAATCATCCATCATTGTTAGCACCTGCTGCGCGCGTGTGTGCCTCTCTGTGTACGACCATCGAATTCTATCGCGAATTTCGGCCTGAAAAGATCCCAGCTATAGCTCTCCACTCGGAATATTCTTGCGAACCTTTTCACATCGGAAAAACTTTAATAAGCCAGCTTGAGCTTTACGTCATGCTTATACAGCCGGTGACCCTTGACCGACTGCCCATGACGTCCTCTCCTTTTCTCAGCAGGTGTTGATCCTCACGTGACGTTTGCCTTAGTCGATTCGTCGTCTCAATCATTTATGCGGCACCAGTAGTCTTACCATCCCCCTCTCCCCTTCCACAGAGACGTGGGTATTTCAACGGGCGTCAATCGCGTTTACGAGCTTGACTTGCCTGCTTTACGACCCATTGGGATCCGATTGTCCTATGTTTTACGGCTATTGATAGCGAGGCTTTTAATGACGAATTTCACTTCGCATTCGACTCGCGGAGAAAAATAATAACTAAGCAGGTGATACCGAGAGTTGTAAAATTCTATTGCTGCGTTTACATAGCCGGTTATCGGGTCTACTGAAATTGATTTGATGTGTTTGTTTATCGTCGCTACGATTTTCAATTGTTTATTCACTTTGGAAATGTCTGTATAGCATCTTCGCGAATAAAATCCTGTCATAGTTGAGCAAAAAAAAAATGAAAAGAACATCAGCATCCAAAACTATTCAGTTGCGTCACAAGAGACGCCCACTTCCGAACTTTTACGAGTGCGCCGTAAAGCGCGAAAATTTACGAGTAGCTCTCGCGATTTCCTAAGTCATGCAAAGTAGCGTAGCGAGAGCACGAATAACCTTGCATATACGTCGCTGCGCAGAACTGGCTGACGGATCTGGAAATCTTCGCGACCCTCGTCGCTGCGCTCATCCACGACTACGAGCACACGGGCACGACCAACAACTTTCACGTAATGTCGGGCAGCGAGACGGCGCTACTCTATAACGATCGAGCCGTCCTGGAGAATCATCACATCTCCGCGAGCTTCCGGTATGTAAAGTTTTGCCCTATTCATTTTCGAGCGAATTGCTGCGCTCTCGCAATTTTCAAATGATAATCCTAAAATTAAAGAATATATTTCAATCTACAGAATGGTAAGTTTAATCTAATCGTTTTGTATCTTTGATAATTCACAGTATATTACGTGAAGACGACTGCAACATTCTACAAAATCTGTCGCGAGAGGAATTCCGAGAATTTAGGACACTGGTCATCGACATGGTCCTCGCGACCGATATGAGCTTTCATTTCCAGCAGATAAAGAATATGAAAAATCTGCTGAGCCTTGCTGAACCGACCGTCGACAAGAGCAAAGCTGTGAGTCTTGTACTTCATTGCTGCGACATTTCACATCCTGCCAAACGATGGGACTTGCATCACCGGTACGTTCAATTTATTATTCTTAATAATACATTGGTCATCAAAATAAATAAACACTCAAACTTCACCATAGATGGACAATGCAGCTTCTCGAGGAGTTTTTCCGCCAGGGTGATAAAGAGCGAGAACTAGGCTTACCTTTCTCGCCGCTTTGCGATCGAAACAACACTTTGGTGGCCGAGTCGCAAATAGGCTTCATCGAGTTCATCGTCGAGCCGAGCATGCAAGTCTGCAGCGACATGCTGGAAACCGTTCTCTCGCAGCTCAATCTCACGAAGAACGAATCCACCACAAGTAAGACACACTTCCATCTAAAAACAAAATCAAAAATATAGTTACTTAAAATCCTCTCCATGTTTTGCAACCCATTCATACCTCGAGGCATAACAACGTACCATTTCATTTCCAGCAGCGGTCGGGGCTGAGAGCAAGAAAGTGCAAATAGCCAAGCCTTGGATAACGTGTCTCGCGGAGAACAAGCGAATCTGGAAGGAGCACGCCATCCGAGGTAACGATAACAATTCCCACATCTCCTACACGTGTACGCACGCGCTTCGTCCTACATTCTCTTCTCCTTCGTGGCTCGTTTATTTCCCCCCCCCCCCCCTCTTCACCGCCACCCGATCCTCCGCAGCGACAAGCCAGCTAATTGAAGAAACGAGCGTTGGAGAGTAGCAGCTGGTAGACTGATCGATTTTCTTATTTTTGTTACGTGTCACAGATGCCGAGCTAAGAGCGCAAGCACAAAACGAGCAGAAGGAAGGCGAGGAAGAGAAGCAGCAGTCGGAGGGTAGCCAGGAGGTGGCGACTGCACAGGAAGCGCCCGCGGAGTGATCGCCGGTTAATAAGGAGTACTACCTCTAAGCCGTACCTCTTGCTTTACCGAGGAGCACTCTCTCTCTCTCTCTCTCTCTCTTTCTCTCTCTCTCTCTCTCTTGCACAGTGATAGCAGCGGAAAGGAGTATCTAGCGAAACGTTCGAACTTAATTGTGACGCATCGCAATAAAACGTTATTACTCGACGCGCGCGTTCTGGAGCAGGCAATTATATAGCCGAGAGAGTACGTTGTTCCTCCGAGACACCTGCAAGCTCGGCGCTTGCAGTTTCTGCTCAGCGTTGAGAAGGAGAGATAACGAAGAGACGGGGAGATACTGTGTTGAGCTCTCGACGATTATCACGACTGAAGCATTTCGTAATACACTTCGATCTCCCTCTCTCTTTATTTTTTTTAATCGCCGATTTATTTCGTTTTTATTAATTTTATATACGACATTTAAAAAAAAACTCGTTTGCTCGCTCGTGAACTTCAAAGTAAACGTTGCCTCGGACTTGCCGGGCTTTTTTTCTTAAGTTTACCACTTGACGTATACCACGGCAAAGTGTGCTCGAGCTCGGAACAATCAGGTTTTGAGCGTGATGGTAAACCTGAAAATGGTAGGCTCGAGTTGTCTTGCGCTACCGGAATTTTCCCTTCCGTAAGGGACTTGAGGAGAGGGGTAGCCTTTTTTCTAGGATGACTTGGCGAGAGAGAGAGAGAGAGAGAGAGAGAGAGAGAGAGAGAGCCCAAGAATTCTGGCTTTTGTGCTTCGAGTAATGAGAAGGGAGAGCAGCGTGTCGTCGCGCCGGCCGGCTCGCCGTAGGATGATCGGATTACGGACAAAGCGCCAACGACAAAGCCGAACAAAAGGGGGTTCCCCCTCTTAGTCTTCTCTTTCTCCCCCTCCCCGTTACTCTCTTCTTTTATGTCACCAAGTCAAAAGGGATGAAAAGAGAGATCTCAAAACTCTTTTCCTCCCTTCTCTCTCACTCTCTAAATCTCTCCTTCTCTGGCTCACGCTGTGCTATCTATGTATATACACGATCACTGACTACGTATATCAACGTATATATGTATAAAAATGCTTATATACATACATAGGTATATAATCAACACTATCCGATATATTATGTATAATAAGGAGATCCGCACGGTCGCGTGAAAACGCACCGGTAAGCGGATCTTTAAATAAAACGCGCCAGGTTGTAAAGGGACTACTCATCGTTAGATAAATATTTATCGATCGTCTTTCGCCTGTAAATAATAATAATATAAACGGAAGAGTGCGGTAAAGAAATACTCTACTGTAGCTTTATTACTCTATGTTGTTTTTATTATTTTTGCGTCTACCAATGTACACGTTTATCATTTGTTGTTTCGTCGTCGGCAAAATAAAACAGCAAGCAAGCTAAATTGTCAAGCCAGAGTTACCGATTGTTTTAGATATTTTGTACGAGAAACGTAAATTTGCATTTTGACAGACGTTTTCTCAGAAATGAATTTGCGTTATTGTCTGTTTAGAGCAAAATAGTTGTTGAGTGACGTTATGCACTTGAAATATAAATGACGAAAGTCATTCGTTGTAAAAGACGATATTGAAAATATGTGCGGTAAATTTAGTTACTTCGGCGTTTACGTATTATACTTATTGTACAAACGCTAGTGTCACACGAGATTATTTTCTATTAGTTATTACCAATGACGTGGAGAATATAATTCTAAGGATTATACCGAATCTTGATTCTGAAGTGAAATTTTATATAAATATAAAGAAGAAAAAAAAACATGAAGAAATACTCGATACGAAACCATCGCTTTTTCAGCATATATCCCTCGTGTAAGTCTCAACGTAACAATCAAAAGCACGTGCGTGAACAAACTTGTCACGCGATAATTTTAATATATTCCACCAGTTTCAACTCGATAACTCTAGCAAAAGTAAGTAACAAAAATAAAGATAAGCACCTTTTTCAATGGGCTGAACCGTACTTGCGTAATCGAAGATTATAAAACTAATAAAAAATATAACTACACACGTATATATATATATATAAATATAAATGTATAAAAATCGTCGTAAAACCTTTAACGTAAAGCCGCCGACGCGCATAATCCGAGCGAGCGCAACAAGCTCGAATTCTCGGAGCGAGAAAATTTACCGTTGCGAACGCATATATAACAGTTCTCTAACGCGCCTGATATCCAGCTATATAGCTGCTGGCATGGGCTGAGGCTAGCGTCAAAGCGGTGGCCAAGTCGCGCGGGCGCGAACTCGCGTGCAGCCGATATCCGCTTTACTTGCCGTGATGAGCGGGGGAGAGAGAGAAGTCAGGTTATGCACGCGGGTCGTGCACGTCTCTCACTCTCTCTCTCTCTCTCTCTCTCTTTACATCCACACACAGACACACACATACATGCATATACCCCCTGTTCCTTCCGTTGAACGTTGCGCCTCATCTCCGCCCGGGATGAACCCGCTCCCGCTGGATTTTCATTATGAGCACCGAGATTGGACATCTCTGCCACGCGTTAAGCAAGCGACGTGTCAATGGATAGTTCCTTTGTTATGATTATTACGATTGCGTATGCGCTTTTGGATTTCAATTTGATTTTTTTTTTTATGGATTACTTAGAGATACTTAGGAATTTTTTTTATATTCGAGGGAATTGATAAAGTTTGTTTGTTAAGTGTTGATTTGATGAAATGAAGCAATTCAGGATTTTTGTGATAGGACGATATTTAAGGTTTTGCAATAATCTGTTGATGGGAGGTGGAAATTAATTTATTGTTGGTTGTAATTTTATTAGTATTATTATTATTATTATTATTATTATTATTATTATTATTGATAATATTATCGAAATGTTGAGTACTTTGGGAATCAATGTGTTTATTTTGACATTTGCAAATATAGTTTTGAAGAAAAATTATACCATGCCACTTAATGATTATTTCTTTATATGATAGAATTTTTAACTATTAAAGTAATTACAATAAAAAATCACAATGTGTGGTGTATAGTAAAATCTCTACATTTTCTATACAATATCTACATTCGCGTAGTATCAGACACACACTTTTATACGTGTACAATTGAACCAGATACTAATGTTCATAAAATATTTATTTTCACATAATCAATAAAAATGGAGTGTAATTTAGATGTGCTAATAAATACCTTATAATTAAAAAAAAAACTTAGGAATCATAGAAACTAAGGATATATAAAATTAGAACAATGAATATTGATTTTATTTACATACGTAGAAAATTGAAATTTAACAAAATATAAAAAAAAAGAAAGTAAAAAATCTTATATAAATTATAAAATTGTTAGCCTTAAACAATTGATATACAATGATAAAATTTTATCAGTGCCTATCCTGTAATATATAAAGGCGATTTGCAATTGTCAAAATAAATTCAGTTAAACCATCAGACAAAACATTACCGTTATTGGGAGCTATGCCTGAATTTTTAAAGTGGTGGTAGTGTTGCAAACGTACATAAAGACGACTAAAAGCGAATATGAGACCGTACGTGGCTATCTTTTTTTTATATAAATGTAACTCATTTGTAACAAATTATTCTCAATATTATTGTCTATTGCATAAAATCAAAAAGAAGTTTCCGTTACTACAATAGCACGGTAAAGTAAAAAATATTTAACCTCTTTCCGCATGGAATTATTTGACAAAGCCTGAAATAACATATACTAATACATCTTCATAGTATTATTTAAAAAGGTGTATAAAAATGCATCACCCTAGAAGTAACATTCTTATCGCACAAATAATTAAAAAAAAGCGTGTACATATTCTCAAATCAATATGCTTAAATTTCTAAACGTAATATATGCCATATCTAGTGTTAATGGACTAAGATTAATAGCCACATCAATAATTCAATTACGTGCTCGCTCCACCTACGCACATGCGACAAATCTAAAACTCAACTTCATGATTGAGAATAATGTATTACCCCTTTTTTTCTTGTAAAACAAACAGTGATTATAAACATTAGGGAAAATGATAGCTTGAATGTGACACTTGGTTTTTCAAGTAAATTAAGTATTCCTCGATTTTTTTTTAAAAATCAATTTTTTTAGAATAAGAAGCTCAGCGCTTCTAACATCTGCACAGTGAAAAAATTCTTGTTGCTACGCAGCTACGAATGTGCCTGAGTGCGGGAAGAGGTTAAAAAGAGTTGCGCAAAAGAAGGTCGAGTTACGAAGTAATTCAAAGCTCAAACTGCTATCCAAGCGCTTTGAAATTTCGATTGTCAAATCTAATCTATGAGGGCTCGTCCTGCAAGCTCGTCCGAGCTAAAAGCTCAACTCTTGAGTACGTTGAGAAATATGATTGAGTGGATGCGATGTAGGCGTTAGAAAACCCTCGTCTTTCATTAGTGAAAAAGCTCAGGTTGTATGAGTGTGTAACGACGTGAATAAACGTTAGTTATTTGAAGGCTGAATGCGTCTCGGTTAATCGTTTTGCAAACACAGTCATTTTTACGAATGCCAGGTGTAATCAAGTCTATTTAACTAAAGTTACAAAAATACATTCGTTGAGATCAAGTTTAAAATTAAGAATAATTTTAATAACGTTATTCTATCTAAAACTAAAGAAAAAGATATTCTTGTTTCTAAAGATTTATTATTAAACACCGTACTTGTTCTGAAATTTTTCATTGGTGTAACAAAAAATCAAAACGTTGAAAAAAAAAGATATAAAATTCTCTATTAACTTACTAATTCACTGGAGGAATAAAAGAAAAATCAATATCGGCAACTGAACGCCAAATTATTTCACGTGTCATTAATAGAAAAAAAGCACATTTAAAAAGCTCGTGAGATAAAGCAGTAAAACGAAAAGCAGAGTCGACAGATGCCAGAGTAAGCTCAAGCCACGTGTCGCGACAAGAGTCTTGCAAGTGAAAGGAGAGGCGCTTTCAGAGAGAAATAAAACTCAGCCTCCAGATTAAAGGCCGCCTGCCTCTAAGCTCGTTCGAAGCTTCTAAAAGCATCAGTGCCGTGCGTGCTCGGAACATCTCTTCCGGCAACATCGAGTTAACCTGACGAAAGACATATGCTTCACCCGAAACATAACTCAATTTCTTTGCTTACTAGGCGTAAGTATTGTTGTTATTGTTATTGGACAAAAAAATGATTAGAAGGAAATTAAAAAGTTTTTATTGTGTCTATATTTTACTATAAGTTAAGAGATGTAGATTCGAATATATTAAATTCGTTGGAAATGTAATAGATGAGAATTTTGCGCACTCTTTCCTAAAATGTATATAATTTACTTGATTTTCTTTCAATTCGTCATTAAAAGTCAAGTTTTGTACAAATTATTAGTGTAAATGAGTGAATAAAGAAAACTGTTTAGAATTGTTTATTTAATCTCTAAGTAAAGTTACTTATTAGCGCAAATGATATTTACGTGCTGAAATTTGGAGTGTAAATAAAGTGAAATCTTGAATAAAAGAAAAGATACTATTGTACGTTGTACTTTCAAGCATACAAAATCTAATTAAAGATATTGGTGTAAGAAAAAAAAGTCTAGAGCAAGATAGTGGTGTAATTAGAAAACTATAACTTAAATAATGATGTGTCAGTTTTTCACGTATCACGACTAGATTATCTAAAAGTTTCGTACTACAAAGTGTGTGCGTATACGTAAAAACAAGCAAAAAAAATTGTGAAAACGATGTAATCGTTCCTAATCAGAGCTGCATAAAAATTTCTCTTTACTGTTTTACTCTTCAGTCACTTTAACAACGCGCTCACTTGATCGTAAGATTACAAAGCATTTCTATAATCTTCTAATATTACTCAGTCCCTTTTTATCACTGTCGAAAGCATAATGTGTAATACCGTGAAGAAGTCAGGTAATATTGGTAACCCGCATATCATTTAATAGTTAAACAAGACTTTAGTATTTTTTAATCGCATAAATTTTCTATTTACTTATTAAAAATCTTCGTTGAGAATTAATTTTTGAGTTTAGATTTTGTAAAATTAGCTGCAAATTTTTGAGTACATCTCCCTTTGTCGAGAAAAATTTCGAAAATTTAATTAGAAAAAACATAAAGTCAAATGACATAGCTAAGTTTACAACTAGATAATATATGTAAAGAACATAAAATGATAAAATGACCAAATATTTTTAACGGAAACGGTGCTTAAAAGTCTGCAGCTAATGAATTATTACCGCGCAGCGTCTAGTTAAATTAGCAAGAAAAGCGAGTGAAGAATAATATTTAAAATTACCACGGGCATTTCTTCGTGTAGCGGATAAGGGGCCAAATCGCGCAATAGAATTTCGTATGAATTAATTCGAGCCATCGGTTAATTTCTGTAAATAATATATACGCTCCAAAACAAAAAAAAAGAAAAATGTGATTACACTTCTGGGACTGTCTTGTAATACTAATGACAAAGCGTCTGAGACGTTTCTGTGAATGATATTCAAAGAAAAAAGTACATAAGTAAACAAATAATAATAAAAGTAATCAAAATAATCACTGAACGCCACGTTAATCCTTACATTTAGGTGTAAGTGTACAGTCGAGGAACGAAGGAGTATTTTTGCTTCTTGAAAACTTTTTCTTTGTAAACGTAAGTCTAGTACATGATGAAGAAATAATGCGAGGGAAAAAAAAGTTTCTTTGCTCTTTGATCATCGTGACTATGCGCTATCCTGGATATTAGAGCCGTTTCGCATTATATTATCGACGAGACATGCTGAATGTAAGAAAAAGAAGCAAAATGGATAATTATGTAAATACAAGTCAGGTATTTTTCGAAGCGGATAAAACCTGGAATAACAGACAATTCGACCAATGACCACTAACACTTTGATGAAAATGAAGCGAAATCAATGTAACTAATATAATACATGTACGACGTATGCACATACTTCTATATTGTATCTGTACATAGATGTTTACATTTCTATACAAAAGTCAAGATACGATAATAATTCTGTATACAGTTTACAATTTTTGTTTTTAAAAAATCAAATTAATACGTTTAAAAATGATTTTTCAAAACCTATGCTCATTTTGTTCTCCTTTCATTTTACTCACACGTACAGGACATTTTTTCTCTCGACCCTACAAAATAAGTTTGAATAAAAATCAAAAGTTTTGTTTCACCCTTGAGTCTACAATAATTATTATCGTATTTTGTCTGTCACAATTGCCGCATTGATAAGCAAACTTAATACTAAGTCTTTGTAACAGAAAAGGAGTATTGAGCGAGGAGAATAAATCTTTTGTATATATTCGAGCGTCGTGAAGTGAGAAAAAAAAATAAAATAATAGTAATGATTATTATTAATTGGAAGTAAAGCAAAAAAGTGTATATTATACATGAGATCTAGACATTATTTTCCTGCACAATTTTGAATCGATAGAGGTATGTAAATATTCCTTAAGCCAGCACCACTTCGTGATCGTTTAATGTACTGCAAAATAAAAAAAAATGTGTAACAAGACAAGAGAATCATTAAAGTATATTCAACACAAGCGTATTATTATGTTATTTAAAGAAAAAAAATTAAAAAAATACTATGTACGCGTCTATCAAGAACTATGTAAGAAACGATTAAATTAGATAAATCTTGAATCGTATTAATTATTTTGCCAGACCCATACTCTTCCGAATAAATATGATCTACCTACTTTTTTTTATAATTCAATTATTATTTTTAATTTATCGTCCAATGATAAAAAAAATAAATTTTATCAGCAATTCAAGAAACGAATTAATTAATTAGCGTAAGCCCGAAATAACTGCGACAAACGGTACACAAGAGCACCCGGTTCATCCTCATTTTTTCCAGAAGTCGGTAAATTATCCGCGGCCGAGCTTGAAGCGTAAGCTTCGAAAGAGTAGAGGTAGACCAACCTAACTTATGTGCGCGGACGAGTGCCGCAGCTGTCCCAGTGAGACTTATTGATTCGCTGGCGGCGCATGTGCACTGCCGACTGGTCACGCGTCAAACACTCGCTGCGGAGCGCAGAAGCTTTCATGGCTGGGACAGCGGCTTGTCACCTCGTTCCGTAGGACATCTCCGGATACTATTGTCCTTAGGTATGTAGCTGTTGATTAAATAACTCGTTTTTTTGTTACTCTAGTACTTTGTTTTTTATTGGTAAGATGGTGCGGTTGATGAAAGGGCTTACCGTACACACACGAACACACTATCACGCTTTTCGGTTTTTTGTCGTTACATACGTAAGCTCAGGATTTTTGTTATGGTTGTAGTTGTAGCGTAAGCTTTGAGTTTGAATGCTTTGTGAGATTTCTGTTTGTTTAGTTTCTTTTTTTATGCTTTTATGACTGGGAAGCTAATAAAGGACTAGAAGCTTCGGTTTATTTTGATAGTAAAGAAACTTATCGTAAAGTTTTATTTAGGTAATTTTAATTATTTTAATTATCGTGTTTAAGCCTTTTAATTGGTGTAAGTGTTCTACTCGTTAAGGTTCTGCATTAACAGATTTTTTATGGAGGGCCTGAAATACAAACAAATTTATATTTCTCTTTTTATAAAATATTAAAATTATTAAAAATTCACTACGTACCAAATTAGCTTGAATAT
Source organism: Anagyrus pseudococci (assembly GCA_030522585.1). NCBI lineage: Eukaryota > Metazoa > Arthropoda > Insecta > Hymenoptera > Encyrtidae > Anagyrus > Anagyrus pseudococci. Next base: position 152,347 of record JAPYYQ010000044.1, on the reverse strand, counting down.
TATTATTCGCCCAATATAAAATATGAAATGTTATTGGTTTCATCTAATTTCTTATGAATTATAACGCATTTTTCTGGATATTAAAGATATATCGAGCACACAGAAATAAATTCATTGAATTTATAGACGTAACGTGCACGATGACATTCTGCATATAATCTAACTTTAACCTGCAATGCGGATATCGACTGTAAACATTTTTGTTTGACTTTGTCTAACTAGTGTGTGTTGCTATTTTACACGATTTAACTATTGCTTGAAATAATACGACTGTACAGTGAGTTTTGTGATTTTGTTACAACAAACTGCGAGGAAAATTTACTATTTTTGACAAAACAGTTAGTCTGACAATTGAATAATTAATACAGAACGTATTTGTAAATCGAAATGTGTTAGATAAAAATAAAATGGAATTTTTAGAAAAAAAGTAGAACGGCTACCGGAAACGACGTGAATTTAAAGTATTTCCTTGACCTTTTTCTCCGCGATATGATACGACACATTCTTCACTTGTCAAATGCAAGAATGAATTTTTATAGTCCACGCGTTAAAAGCATTTTATATATTCGAATAACTTTTTTTTTGTTAAAATGTTTGTAACATGTGTTGCATTTCTGTTTAGCGTAAATTTCTTATGTTTGAACGATTCCAACGACAGAGTAATTACGGATAAATCGAATTTTTATCGTTTCCTAGAGGTTCGCTTAAAAAGAGTTCTTATCAAAGCCGATAAAGTCCTGTACAGTCCAATCTAAAATTTTGTGATTGTACAAGGGTGTTCTTGTATTCAAACTAATATTATAATCGTCGTATTTTTTTTCCTTATGAAATATTTAATTTATGACTATTAAATTTTCTGGAAGCATCGAAAATTTGTTGAGGAAAAAAGTGAAAATTCAATTTAATCGTTTACAAGCTAAAAAAATTATATAAGATAAGCGCCAGGCAATATTATTTAATTATTAGAATATCTTAGTACCTTATGCAATACACGGTAATACATTTTTGAAGTATACCATCATTAAAAACTAACCATACTGTTTTCAAGCTCATTCTTAAACCTATCGACAATATCCATAAAAAAAGAAGTTTGGAGTACTCACAAATACTCCACTACCTCTAAAAGTCATCATCTTGTGAATCACTGCAGCAGGCGCAATGGTGGACGTGACAGCGGCGCCAGAGAGCGGCGGGAGCTTTATGGGGCGTACAAGGGGCGCCCTACGCTCGATGCGCTCGGTCCTCGGCGGTGGCGGCGAATACCTGCAGGGCCTGAGCAGTAGACTAGGCACAGCGCTGAGTAGCAGCGTCGAGGACAGCGACCCGACCACTACCTCGACCGGCACTTCCCAGACACCAAAGCCCCCGCCGGCTGAGCGCATGGCTGCTGCGAACGCTATCAATGGCCTCTCACCTCTACCCGCGGCTGAAGTCGTTGACGAGTTTATGGAGGCCAAGAGGAAACTCAGGTTTCCCAGGTTCGACTACTGACTTATTGTTTTGGGAGAAGCGAGTTATTTAGAGGGACGCTATTGTGTTCAAAATGAATTAATTTTAGTTCTTTGTGATAGCTTTCTAAATAAGTTTAAAAATTTAATTAGCTTCGGATAAAAAAAAACTGTTGAGTTTGCTGATACATCCTGTTCTCGTAATAATACCTCTTCAGCTTATCGATTTTTAATTGCTGCGGTTTTAGAATATTCTTTTTTACTTTTTAAAACAGACTACAACGTCAAAGATTCATAATTTTTCAGTAAGGGTTATTTGTTGGATTTTTTGCTAATATTTTTCACCATAATTTTACTTTCCATTAATCATTTAACCATTTAACCCAAGATTCGGAACAGTACCAAACTACGAGGACTACGAGGCCATAATAAGGCGTAAATTCGAGCATCAGGAGATGTCGCGGTGCGCGCGAATCAGTCGCAAACATCCAGGCATGTCATACGAGGAGATAGCCTCATCGCGTTCCGGCGCATCTTTGAAGAAACCCGAGCCCAGCAAGAGCGAGGACATTACCAGTCCGGATAAAGAAAGCGTCGACAGTATCGAGCCCGTCCAGGAAAAAGAAGAGGCTAACATTACGGCAGCTGAGTCGTTCGACAAATTCAACAGCAAAGTTGGTGAGGATCGACTTTTTTTAAAAAAAATAAACAGTCAGTTATTTATAACAGCTGCTCACCCGATCGATCTTTATCTGACTCGCGACACACTTGTAATCGAAGATGTGCGGGCTTTTTGTTTGTGAATTACAGAGGGAATTGAATAGCAACTCGTGTTGACCTTTGTAATACTACACTTTTGGAATTCCTATTGAAAATGTTTGTTATTCAATGAGTTGGAATGTAAAAAAAAATATTTGATTTTCACTTGATTTCAACCTGATTGAAATACTATTATTATTGTTGATGATAATTTAAAAAAAATGTAATCGTTATTAAATTTGTTATACAGTTCAAATGAGTGATCGGGTGACAGCCGTTGAACTTTTTACTTCAAAATTTTTACAATATCTTAAATTTTCTTCAGCTTCTATCTCATAATCATGTATCATATTTTTCAAATTTATCTACATATCTACATGCGTCTGAATGAACAATGTGTTTTTAATGTTTTTGATCTTTTTCACTTTTATCGTCTTAAAGCAAGGGCGCCAAACCGTTATCAGACCGTGGTTTTTCGTTTAGGTAAATCAACAACGAACGTAGTTGTACGTTTCTTTATTTACTGTGTAAATATGACTCCTGATGTTCTCAATGTTGTCCCACGTCCAATGTTTGATATTATTGTTAACCTTAAGAATACGTGACTGATTTTTGTTTTTGTTTTCAATATCGTTGTGCTTTCAAGATACTATTCCTACACGGTATTTCAATATACCAGTATTCATAAACGTTCTTACTAACAATGTACAAATATAACTACCAAAAAAACATATATTCTACCACATCTATAATTAAAATCACGATCCGATTAACACACCAAGTAACATATACCTTTTTTTTAAATCACAACATTTATGCTAGTTTTTATGTTTTGTTTCGTAGAAGCGATGCCAAATAACACGTCTAGAGTAGCAATAGTAATTTTCATCAGTACTAGTGTTGACTATCGATGTCATGATATGCCTGCAACCCTTTTGACATCGTGTTTAAAAATCCATACTATATTGTGCAATATAAAAGTCGCTAAGCCTAGAAAAATAAACCATTGCATAATTTTCTTACACATACAGTTAAATCTGCGTACGTAAGATTCTTTTACCCGAAACTTCTGCGAACATGTATCCAAAAAGATACCGTTAAATGTTTAATCTCAAACGAATCATTCCCCACACGTAGTTCAGAATCCTCGATAAGAAAGAAACAAACAACAAAAATTTAACAGTCCGATTTTAAACCATACCGCTTGCGCAACGTTTATCACAAACGTACATAATGTAACAATTCCCTTCGCGATAGAGCGGCCAATATAGGCAGTACAGCCCGCATGATAAGTATATGAGGCCGTACGTTGCGTTTGCATGCGAGAGGCATGAGCGCGGAGCACGCAGCCCGCTTAGTCTCCAAGCGCAGAAGAGAGCGACAAGGCCGGGAGCTTTCGATAAACGGCTGGAGAGGGCTTTTGTGCACGTGCCCGTTGCACACACACACACGTACATATACATACACCAGTTGGGTAGCTAGCACACCGAAGGCTTTTAAAGAGAAGCAACGGCTTCGATGTTATATGCATGCTGCTAACCGAGCGAAACGCTGCCTCTCTTTGGTTTTCTCGTCTCTTTAGAGGGATGTGTAGATGTTTTGTCGCTCGTCAGTGTCGAGCTCGGGGTCAGTCGAGACGATTGAGCAGCTCGTTTCAACGGCTTTTGTGCTTTCAGATGTGCCGTCGAGTAGCGGGTCGACGAGCGACGCCGACTGCGGCGCGATCGCCAGCTTGGTCGAGTCGACCGACGGACGCAAGGATTGGCAGAGATCAGGTACATTTATTTTCGATGAGCTTTATCTGGATTACGTGGGGTACTTACTGTGTTACGTGGATGATGTGCAGGTACAAATGTAGGTTCTGTTTGGTTAAACTACTCACGTTTCTCCTCTTAAATAAAAGTTTTCTTTATTTTCGGAGATGATTGACGAATTCTATCGTACTGTTGCCAAGTTTTTAGATGTGAAGAAATAAAACTATATTCTGAACATTTTTTTTAACAATTTTTTGTATTTTTGAATAAACGTGTTTATTGTTTCTGCTTTAAAAAAAAATATTTCAAAAAAAATTAAAGGGGTTTTATATAAATTTTAAAATACAATAAAATCCAAATTTGTTTTGAGTAAAGAATTTGTACTTTACAGGTTCATCTGCTTCGATCCAGTCTTGGGCCTCTAGTTTATCAGCTGACAGTCAATCAGAAGAAACGGCTGTCGAATTCATGAAAACATTTGTGCCTATGTTGTTCGATTGTCCAAGTAAAATTGATCAGGAGCAAAAAGCGACCTTTGGTCAAATGGTCCTCGTAAGTGACATACACTTGTTATTCTTACAATTAAATTTAAAAATAATTTATCAATTTCTGAAACTAACAGAGAGATTTGTTTATAACATAATCAAAAATTACATAAAACGCAGGCAGCTTATCTTACATTGACATTTTCCAGACTGAGTCCGGGCGAATATGGTTCTCAAGGGTGGTAAATGCGAGAAGAGGAAGACCTTGCGTTACGGAAGAGTCATTTTATTCTCTAGCCCAACACTTTGCGGTTGCCCTTTTCGAGTGCAACGAAGCAGACGATTTCGCTCCGGCAAAAAGTCTAATGAATATGTGTTTCACCTTTTATCATGAAAGTAAATACCAAATTTTTCATAAGTGTAACTTGACTATCAAACTACATTCGTTAATCATTTACAGTTGAAGTACCAGGCGTGGAGCCTTACCGTGAATATTTATACACGAATCTCCGAGTTCAACCAATATGGTCGTCAATGCGTTTCTGGACCGCAGCCTTTTTCGATGCGGTCCAGTGCGAACGAGCTGCCAAGCTAGTGCCTCCAAAACCAAAATCCTCAGATCAGGACGTCACCATTGCTGAGGACAAAAGTTTCCACGCTAACATCGTCTTTGGTCAATTGGGGTAATTAATTCAGATTCTGTAAAGCCATATCATTAATTTTTTATGTAATCCTTTGTTTAATTTTCTTTATTTTACAGAACTTTTACCTGCAACATGCATGCATTTGGATTGCCAAGAAGCCTCTGTCTAGAATTTTTAAGAAAACAATGCATCATTGCCAACTTGACACCAGGTTCTTTTTCCATTTTTATAAAATTGTATTATAATATAAATATTCAACTGTAATTCTATTTTTGTAAAAATTTTTTCATATTACAGATCAAGAAAAAATGCTGAGAGACAATATTGAAAGGATGTTCGACGAGACTGATCCCTGGCGACAGCAAACGTAAGCGCTTTATCACCACACAAAGTACGAGCATCCTGAATTAACTTGTAAACTATCCAGCTGCTTGAAATAGCCTTCATCTTGAGCAGCTTAATCTATCCTTTGAGAAGAAAAAAAAATAAATCACGAGCTTAAGCTTTAAAATCAATTGCGACGATCAATCGGACGTGATGTGACTAGTTAGCAAGCATTCGATGCGCTCGGATTGAAAACGAAGGGACAAGCGGAGTTTACTAGGATAAAACTGGAATATATCAATTTAACTTACATCATCATAACGAGGACCAGGAGACAAGGCGTGAAGAATTATAGGGTGAAATTCGTTTGTATCTAAGTATTACGTGGGTAAAAGGCTCTCGGATTTTGTCGGGGGTCTTGCTTTTTGCTCTGTACATTACGTGAAAAAAAAAAGGAAGTTAGACTCAAGTATATCGAGAACGACTGAATCGAGTGATGTAACATATATTTTTGAAATAAATATAACTCCTGCACAGTGTAAGAGAGCTCGGAAGCATTGTAAACTCATAAGTTTGATTTACGAGGATTTTTCAATTAAATTCAATTTAAAAGAGAATAAAAGAAGTTTAAGAAAAAAACTAGAACAATAGAGCTCTTTGTTAAGCTTTTGATCACAATTTAATTAGCTTTTTAAACGTTGTACTTCTTACGAAGCTGAATAGAGCAAAATTCTTAATAAGACCTAAATCAATAATTTAGAAATGAATTCAATTTAATGTATTAAAGTTGCCAATTGTGAAGATTTTTTATACTAAAGAAATATATATTATATTATCTTTGTATTTCATAAAAACATTTTTTGTAGAATTAAAGAAATTGTTAATTATAGATCGGTTATTTCATTTATTCAACAAATCGTTTGTATTTATCGAATCTGTACGAAAAATTTGTTGACATAAATCGGAAAGGAAAAAGGAATTGAGCTGAGAGAGAGAAGTGATATTTTTTGGTGAATAAAAAAGTGATACAAGTGAAAAATAAATTTTACATACTGTTTATTAATCATAATTTACTCAAAAAAAGTCGGGCCTCAACCAGTGGGCCTCGCCTTTTTCCTTTTATTAAACATATTTGATCAGTGAACATCACAATGTTTATTTTTTATTATTATTTATTTGTTTGTTTGTCTTGTTCTTCTTCATCTTGTCAAGTCCACTAACAGATTTTCCGTGATTCGTTTTTTTTTTCGTTTTAACCCCTCGTTTAATTTTATTCCTCTTTCCCGATAAGAAAAGTGTGACGCAAAGATCGTCCCCCCCTTCCCTATGTAGAAGGTATAAGTCAAATCCCGACGCCTACAGTTTTCAACTACGATGCGTGCGCGTCGTAAATTCCATCAGTCAACGGGCGGAGGAAGAAATATCGTCCACTCGTCCTTATTTGTTACTATGCGTCACAAATTAACCCACACACATACGCACACACACGCGCTCATCACACACGCGTAGACGCGTTAATCTCGTCTTGGCGCTCTTGATTTTTGTGTTTGGTTGATTTATCGTCATCGCCTCCGTCTAAACGGAAAGTTTTGAGATTATATCGCGGATGGAAAGGGACAATAATCTATCGCGCGATGAACTGTCGTTTTTCTCTTTTTTTTCATTTTTGCTTTTCTTTCTCGTCACGCTTGTCGTGTTGATTTTATAATTCAATTAAACGTAGAATCAATCGTTCATCGCGCGTTCAAGGCGACGTTTTGACGATTATCTATGACCTATCGTCGCGCATCACTCGAGGAAGAGGGCAGGGGGGGAGATAAAAGGAAAGGATCTCTAAGTTCATGGAAGGAAATGGAAGTTAATCGACGAAAGGGCGGTAACGGAGACTCTTGCAGTTTATATATACTTGTATTTTTTTTATCAGTTTTCTCGTGTAATACGTATCAAAAAATGTGGCCGACGATATATCACGTCGCGCTTCTGGCTCGAATCCTTCTAAATATCGTCGTCAAGTTACTCCGAATTATCGTTAGTAATAGTGAAAAAATATTAAAAAAATACACTAAACAATAGAATAGTCCGAAGGTAAATTTTTTTCGTTTATTTTCTAATCTCTTGCTCGGTTACTCTCACTCTCGCTCACTAGTGTTCACTCGTCCTCTCCCTTTATCCATATTCAAACTCTCGTTTCGCTCTCCGAAGACTTGTTGCCGATCGCACTCGATTTACGATTGCTGTCTTTATTTTCACTATAGATTTGAGCGACTTTATTTTGACTTATGCCCAATTTATCTTTGATTTTGTCAATCATTACTCTATGACTGGGAGACTGGGAGAACAACATCTCGATCGCTCAAATCTTTAGCGCAAGCGACTTGACTCAGGTAAGTATTGTACCGCAAATCATTTGCCAACTGCATTGCATAGACATTATACTTTTGGAGAATAGAATTGGAGTTCAAGGACGTGCGGAATATTGGAGACGTTGTACAATTTCACTAAGATATTTCATATATTTTTATTGCAAACGAAAAAGCCAAATAAACAGTCTATCGGATAATACTCCATCCATTTTCGCACGTCCAAGCGCGAAGGATTATAGATGAAATTTATATTCGTTAAGTGTTTATTAAGATTCGTTGTCCAAAAGTCTAATGTGGACTCGCTTGGCGAGAGCGAGTTCAAGGATTTAAAGAAGAGGCTGACAATATACTCGTTAGGAAAAGAAATTTTATATTCAATTGTGAATGCAATGCAAATGACTCGCGGTTAACGCATACCTTCGTCGACGGGCAAAAACGATGACGAGTGCTCGGATGGGAAAATCCGTATAGTGATAAGTTTAAATCACACCGCACCGTCCGCGTTTCTGTTCGGAGAAATTTTGTTTTCTTTTTTTTCAAACTTTCTTATCCAATAATCCGGCGCTCGATTCTTTCGATACTCTCTTAATTCCTCTCTAAACGCTAATCGCCTCACTCTTTAATATAGTGCTATACGAAATGATCGTTCACAATATCATTAGTATGTATATATATAATATTTATGTATAATATTCTACATCATAATCCTAAGTTCAAAAAATAATATTACAATATATTTATACATATATATGTATATATGTATATTTTTATATAATGTGTCCGAGTGTTGTTCGTGTACGTGTGTACTTGTATATTATCGACTTTTTTTTCTCATTATTTCAATAATCCTTTTGTTCTCGTTTAACTCTCGATTCACTTCATCTAACAACTCTCTTTTTCGCATTATATATGTTTTTTTATAATTACACGCTCTCACACACAACTCTCTCTCTCTCTCTCTCTCTCTCTCTCTCTCTCTCTCTCTCTCTCTCAACCGCTGGTTTGCAACGTAATTTCTTCTTCGTTTTTCGTTTCATTCATTTATTTATTTATTTATTTTTTTAATGTTTTTGATGTAAAACCGCTAGGCGCTTCTCTTCTTTAATTTAAATAACAACCATTTTTTTTCGTTATTTGTTTTCACTAAATATATCACAAACTGCCGGTAGCTCGTTGCGACCCCGCAAACTCGACATCGAATCATCCCACAGTTACATATTTATATATGACGTCTTAGCTTAAATCGAGAACTTGCAGTCAAGGGGGTGTGGTTGAGGTATCGTCGCGATTATTTCGAAAAAGGAAAAACTTTTGAGAAACTTCCGTAAGCGCATTCAACCGAAAAAGCTCAAGGAAGAACAAAAAATAAAAGAGTAATTCTGGAAGAAGCGAGATAAAAGTGAAGCTTGCCAGGGTGAGTTGCGCGGAAGAGAGTATTGTTGCGCGATAAGCAAGGGGCCGTAGGGGGAGCAGCGGGAAGAGCTCGTTGTGTCCCAGTTGGTAGCATCATAACTACCGGAGGATAAGATAAAGAAAGAAAACAACAACACCAACGAAAAAAGAAAATGAAAAATCACGTCGCTTGTTTAGCGAGTATATAAAAACTTGTATAGCAGAAATCGCAAGGAGTCCAGAAGCGCGCGGAGGAGGGCTTGCTATGCAGCTTTTAACATATGCTTATGTATGTATATGTTGTGTACGTTACGTCTGTGAGTGTGTGTGTCTGTATGTGCGAGGGGAATAGCGCGCGCGGTACAGAAGCCCACAGATGTATGGCAAGCGAGAGAGGGATACGCGATGGCAAAGGGGTTATTTGCCGCACATTTATTACACACGCGCGAGTTGTATTTCTTCTTGATTTTTATTTTCTTTTTGCCATACCAATTTCTTCGTTTCTTATTTTTTTCAACTGTCCTCTTATCTGTTAAACTTTATATCGTACTCTATGCGTAAATATATAGATGTGTACCTGAATATATATGGCTTTTTTTCGTTTTAAACATTCTTTTTTTTGCTTTAGTTTAGTATATAGTGTAGTATCTATATGAAGGAAGAGGAAAGTGGCTAGAATTGAAAGGAAGAAAGTAGCCTTGAGCACTTGCGAGCCAACTGCTAAGGGAGCTTTAAGCTAAGGGTTCCAACGCGAGGATGCTTTGTCGTATATACTCTACGCTTCTAATTATCTCTCCATGTAACTCTTTCGCTTTTCTTTAGATTAGTCCGCGTTCAAACATCGTGATCTGTTGCATTATATGAGAGTAAGTAGACGTGGATAACCGTGGAATTGGGTACATGCGTGCGTCGCTATAATAGTAGTTTTTTTTCTTCACCATAAGGGTGGGGGGAAACTTTAAAATTCGTGATAAAGACTCGAGAATGCTTCTTCTTTTTTTTTTTTTGTCTAATTTAACAGCATTTTTATCGGTCTACTGTTTTAGTTTCGTCGCGTATAGGAAGTCCCTGACGGGCCACAAGCTACAAGGAGTTAAAGTTTGCAACGTTCTATTGGATAGCGATTTTATCTGCTCTTTTATTTCGTATCAATAGGCTACTATACTTTAAACGCTACGCCTTATTTATCCCGCTCTCTTTCTAATAATCTTTAATCGTTTAAAAAGACATCGACATGCATTTTTTACTATTAACCATATTTTTTCAATTTTTCATTGAATAATTAATTATTATCTTTCACTTCTGATAGATTCGAGCAACGGAGAGTTAATACATCTTACACTACGTAAGCCTAGAAGAGCCGCTTATGTCTCTTGAACGTCGCGCTAGCGAGAAAGTGAGTGTCTCTATAGTCTAACTACCGCTAGGTTATTATTTCCTTCAAAGAGAATTAGTAAGACGCAGCTAAAATTAAATCCAACGCTCGGCCCTATACCCTTTCTACCGTATCAGGCCGACTCGTCTCCCCATACGTACATAGCAAAAAGCACGCCAACGAGAAAACGTTGCCGGAAGGATATCAACGAGTTTTGAGCAAAAACATGGCGTGCCGAGTTACCTAAATGTTCCTCGAAATTCCGTAACGGTTTAAAAAGTGATTGAAAAGGACGCGTTTTCACGACGACGAGACTGACAAGCGCAAGCATCGACATTTAAAGATGAGCTCGCTCATTATTTTAGCGTAACGGTACGCAGGGCTGCTCGTTAATACCGGCGTCGTCGCTATAATAATCGAGTATAAAGACAAATAGATCGAACTAGTTTTTTTTTTATGAAATGACCAAGGAACTTGCGCCGCATATTCATAACTTCGGGTTTTTTTTTTAATTTTCTCGTTACCACACATCGGACTCTAATGTTATTACAATTAAATTACACGGGACGCGCGTCGATCGGTCTTTGTGCGCGCCAATTTATATCACTTACATACTGTAGAATAAAATCGAAAATATAGTTATATATAAATGTGTTTATGTATGTATATATAAGTTACATTTCTTAGTTTGTTCCGTTAAACTCTACGACTATATTGTGAGGTGTTCACTGAAATTACACTTATACTCCCGTCCTACTCCGTCCTTAGTTATTTTCTTTATTAAACGCGCATCATTAAGATGGATTGTTCGTTAGCGATTAATAACACAATTGATCTTTCCCTAAATACTAATTACAGTTAGGCTTTACAATTACAAAGGACTCTCTCTCTCTCTCAATTTATCGCTTAACTTCAGTGTATCGAAAAAATTCGCTAATCCTCTTAAATATTAGGACCATTGGTTACTTGCGAGATCCGCGTTCTTACGTTATTTCTTTACGTAATTATTATTATTAATATCTTTTTTTTCTGTTTCTTTTTTTCTTCCTGTTTATTTTACGTTTTTTAACGGGCGGGCAAGAGCGTGTCCTTGGCATGGACGGTCAATTAAATTTCAAACATCTCGAGTGTACCCCATTTGCTTCGAGCAGTATAGATAGGCCCGTACGAGCGACGACCTTAAAATGTCGAGTGATGCGAGCTCGCTTGGTCAGCTGCGTTCGTCGTTGAGCGATTTTTCATCGCGGTTTCGTACATAGTTATAGATTGCGATTGTCAGGGCCCGCGCCTCGACTAATTCATTACATTTGTTTCGTTCCCTCATTTTTTTTCTGTCTTTCCTTTTTTCTGTCCGTAATCTGATCATGCGGTGTGCCGAGTTTTCGCGCGGTGCGCAAGGAGCTGTTCGAGTATATTCGAGCGGGTATAGTTAGCAGGAAGGCGTTACGACGATCGATGCTGAGTTTAACCGAAGTAGATCGAGTCAAGATGCAAGATGAGTACGAATTGATTGTTCAATCTGAACGTGCATCGGAATAATTGGAATGGAGAAATCAGCATCGAACGATCGTGGGAGGTACCTTCGCATGTCCGCGCGCAAAGCAGCGTTTTAACATTGTATACAAAGCCAGCGCGGCGAGCGGCGCAACCGCACACGTTCGAAGCCATACCGAAAGTGGGTGTAAAGCAGGGAGGGGTTTTCGGGCCAGGGGGGTACGTGTTTGTGTGCAGGAGCCTTGTTTATCATTTTCTATGTCTCCGATTTTATGTCCCCCCCGCGCGCTCAGCTATGGATACACCGTAGTGGTAGAGAGCGCGCGGGCTGTCCATTGAAAATTAACGCATCCGCCTTTTTTCGGCTGTAGCGGCTAAAAACCCTTGACTCAAGTTTGTGATAAAGAGGGAGAAAACGAGATGAGGAAAAGAGGGGATTCTCGGAAATTCTTTACTGAATTTTCGTGTATGTGTTTTTTTTCGTTAACAAAGTTCCGATCCCCTTTTTTATTATTACCGCTCGATTGTTAAGTGTTCTCCTTTTGTGTTTTTTTTTGCATTTAAGATTTCTTCTTTTTTTTTTAGGTTCTCGTGATACGGAAATACAAGATGAACCGACGCTTCGTCTTTTATACGGTGTACGTTTACGCTTTAGTTTCATTTTTTTTTATATTCATTATTTATTTTTAATCCTACGATCCTAAGAGTTTTGGTATTTAAAGGGAAAGATATAGTTCACGTAGTGGTAAAAAAGATCGATAAATTTATATCAGTTAGATTAAAAGTACAAAATTTCAACGTAACGTGTAGTTAAATCGTTTTGATTTCGGAGAAAGATTTCGTAATTATTAATATCGATAAAAAAATTTACAAAAAACAAAATTATTGGTTAATATGATTATTCTTTAATATATATAAAAAACAAACATTCAGATATATATTCTCTTTCTGCGAATGAGTTTTGCTTTTACTTCGAGTAGAAATGACAAAAAACATTCTCATATACTGTAAACGCGCTCAAATCATCTATGCAATTATTGTAAACTAGAGATTATTTCGCTTAACGCGAAAAGTATAGTTTTTTGTTTAGTATTAGATAGTGTAATTCTTTACAGTTTACAATTTTTACTTTATATAATAAAACTTATGTATATACATACGCTAAATACGAGCACGGAGGAACTCGTCCTTACGTCCTTTTCCGTCTACTTTGATCAGTTTTTCTTTTTTATTATTTTCAATTCTTAAATGTTATATCCTAAGATCACGCAGTTGCGACAAAACTGCGACAAAACTTGTCGAACTTAAAACGCAAAGTCGATTTAAAAAAAAAAGAAACGGAAACAATCTTTTTCCCTCGACTGTTCACAATAAACAAAAAAAAAACGTTAAACTTTAATACTAGGAAAAGATAAAACAATTCGCACAGCTAAACATCATTAACTTTACGTACGATAATAAAAAAAATTTCCTTTCGTATAAAAAGAATATTCCTTCGAAACATGAATAAAGTTTGAATGCTGGTATGCGCGTCACACAACTTAACGATCCTCTATATAAAATATTAAAACTTTTCGACCTTCCCAACTGACGCGCAGAGTTACAATTCGCTATCGTATTACGTCATTTTTTTATTATTTTCTTGCTCGTTATCTCTACCTACTGTATTTTCTTTTATGTACAATGATTAAATTTACAAGATTGAACTTTCAGCTAGTCACAAAATTTATGGCAGCCTCGAAAACCTTTCCCTTCCAATACCAAATATATTGTTTTGACTTGGGTTCAATACGTGTCTTATTCACGTGTCAAAAGTGTGTCCCGTGTAAGAAGTGTGTTTTGTGTATTCCAATATGTACGTGTATATATGGCTATGATTTAATAAATTGTCGTTTGATTCTTAAATGCTGTACAGGAACATGTTTTTGCATTCATCGCTCGATTTTAAATGTCACCAGTTTTTTTTTATGTTCGTCCCCATTAAACTAGAATATACTTGTCGTTTATATATATATATTTAGTTTCGTACTCGATTACAGCTGATAATCATCATCTTACACGTATCGTTAACGGCAAGAGAGGAAGAGGAGGCTTCGTTTTTAATTTTTCGTTTATTTTTCTTTCTTTCTTACCTACAATTATTTACTGCTTCTGTACAAAGTTCTTTCGTCGAAACGCGGAGAGGATCCTACCTCGACTTTATGACTAGTTAAAAATTTGTTTCTTTACGCTCGTTTCATTTTTTTATTTTTTTATTTTTTTTCATTTTTACTCAAATTTTTCTTTTGTCTGCTTAGAATTGCCTTCGTATTTTGTTTTGCATTAGCGGATTCAGGACATGACATTTTAAAAATTAAAATTCCGTTTACCGAAAATGTGACGTTGTTGCTCATTAAACTCCGGCTTAATTAATTATTATTAACTTTATTTATTTACTATCGTATTTATTTTTTTTATTTTATTTTATTATTTTTTTTTTAATTCTGGACGGTCCAAGTTTACATACTTCCGATGTCTATAAGTTAACTCTCGAACGAAAAAACGGACGAGATCAGATTTGACTATTATTATTTATTTTTTTTTCTTTTACCTTCTCTTTATCCCGTGCTCAAACGTCAAAGCAAGTTTAACACCGAGTGATATTTACCGTCGTTCAGCTTCTACCGAATGCTCTTATTAACAAATTAAAATCACGATCGAATCACAGATTTATACCGCGGAAGGCCGTGGGGTGGAGCCTTAGCCGCGCTCCCGCGCTTCTAATCGACAACAGCCTATATATGTGACAAAGTGGCGTTCAGTAGGATTATTCCTCACGACGTGTCCGCGTGGCTGCGAGAGAACTTTACCGTTCGCTCCTAAATCCTCCCCCTTCGTGATTTAGGCCTACCCTTACTTATCTTCGTTTTATTTTTCTTCATTTTACCGTTTTTTATTTGCTCTTTTCGTTTTGTTTACGCGCTTGTTTAGACACGAGGTTCTTGATGGTTTTGTCGTTGGAACTCTGGAAGAATTGTAACAGTGGTGTGCTTTTTCGTGTATGCGTAGTGAAGTGATCTTATGATTGTTGGTTTTTTCATCTTCTTTTTTGTTCTCACATCTCTTCGGCGGAAGCGAGTTTTCATTTTTGAGTTTTTTCGTTTCAGTTTCAGTATATATCGTTTATCTGTTAGTTTTATTTCTACCATGAGTCTACAAAGACTTTACTGACAACTTCGTTCAGCGTCGCTTTCAATTTACACCGTCAGATGTATAAAAATTCTCTTCTATTATAGTTGATTCTCAAGTGATTTTTCGTGTTTTGTTAGACTCACGTTAAGCTGCGCGTCCGTTTTTTGCGCTTGTTTTTTTTCATGTGAAAAACTTTGCACCTATAATCCGTTTTTTATATTTTCATTTATCAATGTTTTCTTAATTGTATTTATATATTTATATACTATCCTTCGAAAAAATCTATTGTTAATTAAATATAATTTTTTTTACATATATCATTTTTTTGTTGCTGTTTGTTTAATTAATTAGAATTATCAAGTAAATAGTACCGTTACCCGTCGAAGACTCTCGGCGTTATTTCGCTTCGTTTTTTTTTGTTTTTCACACAATTATTTATATTTATAATCTATATATAATTTAATTTTGTTTACTTTCTTACTGATCTCTTACATTCTCAACTCTTCCATCGATTTTAATATCGAACTGACATTAACTCTGCAAAAAGTAAAAAAAAAAATTTTTAATCAAACAAAAAAAACAAAAACTTTCCTTACACTTTGGAAGAATGCATCGTTCCTTCGTTAATATCTAAATATCTAATACGTGGTGTTATTATTAATGTTTTATTTTATGCTTATAAATGGCTCATTTAATCTCGCGTTTCTTCTCTTCTCGACCTTCTCTGTTTCTTCATCTTCTTTAAATCTCAAGTACTGCACAAATCAGTTCTCTCACGCATTAATTTCAGTCATATATATTTCTGTGTGTATGTATGTCTATATATGCTTCCTTTTCCATTCAGTACATATACATATATATAATACAAAACGAAATATAGTCAGGCTTAATCATTTTGTTCGTAAGTGTAAAAAACATCACCAGCTATTCATTCTTCAGTATATATTTCGCTTTATTCACTTCACCTTCGAATACCCTAACCTTCATCTCGTTAATTTTCTTCATCAATCGTCGTTCAACATCGTTCGCTCGTGGCTTTGTTGGCCTGCGGGCCCTAGCTATCCTACTTATGCGATACAGTACAGCGCAATGTTCGCTTGCTTTTCTCCCACTTGTCCCCACCTATCTCTTCTCCATTCTCGATCGATTTTACTTTTTTAGCTTCGCGTCTTTTTTTACCGCTGTGGCTTTGCACGTACGTCCGGAAATTTATAAAAAAAACACACCTAAACACAATAATAGTGATAACGATGGGCTACGCATTAATGATCAATCAATCTAGTTAATAGTCGATGATTTTGAAATCATGAATAATGAGTCCGAAGACTCCGACGGAAAATCGCTTGCCAAAACAATATTTGTTCGCTTTTCGCTCGTATTACAAAAAACAACGTTATTCGTTATAATAATAGTAGTTATAGTAGTAATAAAAATTAAAACTCTAGTAATAGATATAATAATTACAATAATAATAATGATAATGATAACAAAAAGAGCTAACACATGTATTGCAAAAATTGACGAGCCGCACGAACGGAAAAAATTACAAAAAAAAAATCTTGAAGTCTCGCTTTCGCATAACGAAGTATATAATCATCACAGCACGACGGAAAGCCGACGCGAGCTGCAATTTTTTTCCTCTCGTCGTCTCTTACGCGGCATACCGCTTGAGGCGTCTCGGTATACGAGAGAACAAGAGCCGAAAGAAGCGAACTGGAAAGAGAGAGAGGGAGCAAAAAAAAGCAGACTCGCGTCGGAGATTTCCCGGTCGCCGATCGGTGCGCTTAAGGACACTGTCGGCTCAACGCCCCCCCCCCCATCCCCTACCTTTCTCTCAACGACATCAACGATGTTCCTTTCACTTTAACTCTTCGAATATATAAAACGTTATAACAATAACTAAGGGCTTTATACGATTATAATTGTATTAATCGATATACATTACTCAATAATAATCATGACAATTAATAATAATATTAATAATAATAATATAATGTGACAAAGATAATAAAAGATTTGCTTCTCTATTCAACGCAATTAGATTCCTACGAGCTAACAGAAAAAAATATGTATTAATAATAGCAATAATAAACGAGAAACGATAATAAAAGGATGGACAAGGGAATTAAGGTGGGCTTGAGGAAAAGATAAAAATAATAAAAAATAATAAAATGAGAAACATCACAAAAAAAACGATCGATCGACCTCCGGGTCTCTATCACGGCCTACGTATCGCTCTCTAGTTTAGATTCACGTGGCCCTTTGCCGAAGTTGGATGAATTGAGGATGAGATGAGACGGGTAAGAGAGAGAGAGAGAGAGAGAGAGAGGGAGAGAGCGAAATGATAAACGACCGAAGTCGAAGACTGTGCACGCGCCCTTTATTAATTCTTCGCTCTCCGAGCTCTCTTTCTCGTAAAACTCTCGCTCCCGCCGGTTAGGCGCCTGGAAGATGTCGATGGAAAAAAGTCAGCTAAAGGGAAGATCGAGAAGAAGGGAGGCTTAGGGGGTGGGGTGGAAGGAGATCGTAGGGAAAGCGAAGTACACGCGCGCGCCCGCAAACGTCGTTAATCCTCGCGATACACTGGGGAGGCATGGCGAGCTTATCCAAGATTTCGTCGACTGCTACTGCTGCTGCTGCTGCTGGCGAACGGTGGCCTCGGTTATCTCTCTTTCTCTTTTGTTTTCTCTTTATCGCCTCGTGTAGGCCGTTCCTCGGCTCTCCTTTAATAATTAGCTCTCGCTATCTTCGTAGTCGTCGTCTTCGTCGTCGTCTTCGTCTTCGTCGTGGTTGTCGCTGGCTCAGGAGACGGCCGGCTAAGGAGATGCGGAGCTGCTGACGGCCATTAGGGGCGCCGGAGGCAGAGCCACCGGTATATGATAATATTTACACTGGGGCCGCATGCACGTGCCCTTTACCGCATCTCTGCACACGGTTACGCGGTTGTCGATCACCTCCACATTACCTGCGGGCACGGCACAGTGAACACAATTGTATTAATAAATATTTGTGGATGCGAGTGATTAATATTATAATGCTCTAGTAGGAAATCCGTGTAATTTCAACATAATTCGTTTTTTTTTTTTTTGTTTCTTACCATCATGGAGATGAATGAACTTGCAGGCGGGACGGTTGCAGAGTTGCCGATTAAAATCTTGGCACACCGGGAGGGTGTCCAGTAACTGCAAGAAATAACGTCAGAAAAAGACACAGGTCAATAACGCTTCTCTGTGCTGGCTGGTGGTGAACAAAAAAAAACAAAAAAAAAAGAAGAAAACAAAAAAAAATAAAAGGAGAAAACAAGTAGAACCGAAACGAGTCACGCACTCCATTTCAATCGTTCATTCAATCGCCCGATTCATTCTCTCCCACACGTTCATAACCATCCATTCGATCGTCCATTCGCCCACGACTAGACTCGTATGTCACGAAACTCACTCGTACCACCGTCCAGTTTGTTAGAGCATAATCAACGGCTTTTGAGACGGCATGCTCTAGAAATTGGATTTATATGTATATCGGTATACAGTGAAAAAAGTCAAAGGTAATTATCGCTATGGGCTCTCGTACGAAAACTCAGCACGAGTGATATGGCTCAGTTTCCTTATCTTTTTTTACGATTTACTTTTACCGATACACTCGGTTTCATTGTGATACACGCGCATAGGATATCCCGCTGAGCTGGCACACACGCCGATGAGTATTCGCACTGTTGTTATTAATCAGGTAAAAAAATTTGCAGTAGAACGTTATTTCTTTTCTATTTTGTTATAAACAATTCTTATGGCTTCGTTTTGAAGTTCCTTGAAACATGTAACATTGTTTGTAAGGGTATAATGCTTGCAGTATTTAAATCTTGTACTTTTCTTTCTTTTTTTTATTTTGTCTTTTATTTTTAACAAAGATGTTAAATAGTTATTGTTTACCAATAATCGGTATTTTACAAATATCTGAAAATAAGTATTCTGTGTAATTACCACATTGTATGAAAAAATTGAAAAATAAACTCGTGACTGTTTACATTGACGTTTTTACAATGGGATAAAACGCAACGCCGTCACCAGCGACTGATAAAGCGCAAAACAAGTGTAAAAATCTTATTTCGTTGAAGAACAATTGTATTATAAGAGCTGTGTACAATATCGAAGCCGCTGTGGATAATCAAAATTTTTTGCAACAATTTTGGTTATCCAGCTCTCAATAACCCGGCGCGAAAACTTCAGCCCTCCCTTATTACCATAAAAGAAAAGAAAAACTCAAAAAGCCTCGAAAATCCGCGAATCACGAAAGAACAGTTCTCCGCTGTCCGCAAAGTAGTCGCGCGCGAACAAAGCTTTATACGCGAGGTATCCGCGCGACGGAAAATAGTGTATAGGGCTACGCGCGCGAGTCGTGCAACTTTCTCGCGGCGCGAAATGCTTGAGTGATGCTCATTGTACGCTCTACAATGTCGCGCGCGCGAGGGATAGGTCGTGGGGGGAAGAGAAACAGGGGATTTCCCCGCAAAAAGAAAAGAGCCGGGAGTGAAAGGGCCAGAGCTGAGCTTCATTGTTGCCCTCTCTTCGCTACACGCACGCACCCGACTAGCAGCTTGATGGCTCGTTAATCCTGGGGAATGATGTACCACGGCTATGAAGAAGATAGGCGCAAAGAGAAAGTAACTTCGCGAACTGATTAAAGCAATCAAATTTGACCGCTTGTGAATCTGCCTTCAACCCCACCTCCCTTTTCGCTACTGCTGACCAGTAGAGGTTGTCTTCCACGATTCAGTAACAATAAAATAGCAACTCCAACTTCGTTATCTCACGTTACCGCTGGTGACCAGCTTCCATTGCTAACATCTTTCTCCTCAAGCTTCTTTTTTTTTGTCACTTACGTACACATTCACTCGTCGTTCTCTCCGGCCTGTACCTCGCGATCTATACTGTAATTAACAGCCTACTTTGTAATGTATGTACGTGTATGATTCTGGCCGGAGAGAGCTTACGCGTTTATATCTGGCTATATTAACGTGTTATATACTGTGTTTCTGTGTGTTGGATTTTTCTTTCAATTATGCGATGCATGTTGGCGTGCTCTTGTACCTCTATGACCGATTTTCGAATTATATTCAGCAAATCGTGCCTGGAAATTTCGATCACCATACGGTATGTAAATCGCGGAAAACTTCGACGTGGCTAATGATTTATGAGAATATTGTCATTGAATGTTGAATTTATATGACATTATGGTGAACAAGTATAGATGTACCTGGAAACTGGCACGTCTGTCGAGCTGATTGTATTAATTTTGGTTATATTATTTAAAATGACGTTTGTTGGAAAAACAACGATTTTTAGTACAAAAGCACGCTTCTATGCTCCCTGTATGGACATTTAATTAACGCACTTTTATCTATGGACAATGTAAATCTAAAAACGCGAGATTTAAAAGCAAAAAACAAAACCTTTAAGCTGCTTTTCTTTACTGTATTTTTTTATTTTGTAAGCAAAAAAATGTTACAACACGTGCAAGTCCTTCCGATCGTCAAGAATATATGGGCATGTGCGTGCGAGACGTTTTTTTTTATTGTATGGAATATATAAAAAGCTCTACTTATAACTATCACTTCGGGACACGACAATAAATGTACATGACAGTTCATTATATAAAAATATAAGGTCTTATTTTAATTTATTTTTCACAATCATGCAAGGATTCTTATTACTATCAAATAATATTTCTTTATAGTCATTATGTATATATATATATCGAACTAGTTATCTACTTTAATGTTGACATGCAACTTTTAATCATAAAATATATCCAATATATGTCATAATTTTAAAAAAGGTAAACATGTATATAAAAATAGTCAAATATCGCAATTCGGAATACTCAGATAACAAATATAGATGTAATATAGATGTATTCAAAGTAATAAAAATTTATTTATTAAAAATATGTTGTGACTTACAATTTTATTAATTTCCGATACTGCCGTTAAACTTTACTTTCCCCGACCTCGTTTATTTTTTCTCTCGATTCTTAAAGCTAAATAAATACTTGGCGATGATCATGTGCATGACACTTGACATAAAAACAATTCGAAACTGAAATAATAAATATCAGAGAAAAAATGTTCACATCGACGTGTCCCGAGAGAATCAAAACGTCTCGCAGTAACGCGCACGCGCACACATGAGCGAATAGTTTGAAAAAAAAAAGAAAACAAAAGGATACATTATCGGCGACAGAAATAAATGCAGCGGGAAATGAAAGTTGAAAAAGAAAGAGAGAGAGAGAGAGAACGAGAAAACACTGAAATCCGATCTCAGTATATATAAATCACATACACGCGTGAAGGACGTATGCGCTCAAACGTATCGTTTTGGTCGTGTGTTAGCGAAGTGTCAGGCCGAAAAAGCGTTATAACAACCTATCAGGCAGATTGAGCAGGGCAGAATATAAAAAAGTCTTACTCATGAATATTGACTTGTCTAAAGAAATAAATATGTATATGTACGATCAGTCGCGCAGTGTAGAGCAGATATTAAACCACAGTATGTCGCCATAAATGAATAGAAGCGTGCAAATATAATGGTAATCGTGAGACGCAATTTTTAAAAAATATAATAGCCAGCAGTATGTAGGTAAACTAGGAAAAAGAAAAAAACATTAGTTTCAACGCTCGCAACGAGAATTAGCAGCAGTGAAAAAATAGTTGACAAAAATCCTTCTCACAGACCCAGACGGGAACATAAACGATTAGTTCTTCTGATCATCGCGTTTATCGATTGGATGAGGAAAAATAAAATTACCGTTTTGAGTAAAATAAATTTTTATGGAAGTAAAAGCCGCGACGTTAAAGTGGTCCATTGTTAAAAACACACTTGCAAGAGGCATTGGTTAAACCAACTAATCAATATTTATAATAACAGTAAACCATGAGAAATATTTATGTTGAAAAAAGGAGGTAAAAGTATGATAAATATATTCTCGCAAAATAAGAAATATGTATTTTGACTACAGACACCGAATTATCTCATGCAAATAACTGGCCCGGGAGAGGGTTTTTTGCAAGAAAATAAAGTTGGTTAGTGCTTGGGTGACGATATCGTCAGTTTACACGTACATGTTAATTGGAATAAAAGAATTTTACGCGCGCCAATAGAGATAATTGGCGGTAGAGCAGACGAGAACGAATTGTAGAAGTATAAGACTCGAAGTCCGGCTATAAGGCAGAGTAAGCAAATAATACGATCGCAGCTGTGTAATAATCAAGCATCATTTGTATTCTATGTGCTACAGCAGAATATTTCCAAACGACCGCGCATCGACAGTGGTCCAATTTCGCCGGACGACCATTGTACACTGGGGTGGTGTGATTGGGATTTTAAAGTCGAAAGTAAGCAAATTAAAGAAAAGTGAAGAATCGAAATCGAAAAGAGTCTAATAGATATGTATCTCAACAAAAAAAAAAAAAAGAGGGCTGAGGGGCGGTTCTAGGAAATGAAATTAAGATAGAGCGCATGTAGGTAAGACAAACAAAAATAAAAGCGGCGTAAACGACGAGCGTGCAAAAATCTAATCGCAATTTTTCCATAAATATATAGATCTGCCTCAAAATATTGTACAAGCCGATTTGGTGCATTCGCGGTTTATGAATACAATATCATTGGCCATCCGTCGGATCACCGTCTCTGTAAATAGCAGCGTTATATTGTTCATCGCAACTACGATTACCGAGAGTCTGACAAATGAGCTTTGTCTGGACACATTTATTGTACTTATTTTTTTTTTCTTTCCATCAAAACTTTATATAAACGTAAACACCTTTGCCGATCTTTAATCACCCAAGCATTTCGATGTGTCGCCGAGGGCCAACTTACTTATCCGCGCGTGATCGATTCGCTCGAGCGGTTGTTCGCGCAGCTTTCGATAAAGATAGATAGATAGAGAAAAAACGCACACACATTCACTCACTACAGTATAAAGCTGAAAAGACAATTATTAAGAAAACGTAAAAAAAAATTAAACAAAAAAAAATAATAAAGAAAAATACTTCTGCTTGTGAATACTGAGAAACAGGGGTAAAATAATAGAGTTGGCTATTTTATAGAGAAACCGCAGCAGCGAATCGAACGACAGCGAGAAACAGTCAGCGACGATCGGCGCTCCGTTGTATATATTTATCAATAACAATTTTGTTTTCATTCTTTTTTGTTGTTGTTTATATGTAAAGAAAAAGTATGTAATATGTAAAACACAATGTAAAAGGTATTTGGGAAGTCATGAAGCTGTCAAATTAATATATTCTACTGCAAATAAGTTCAACACTAGGTCAACTGCGACTCCGCAACCATAACAATAGCGTCGATCAGTACAATGGCAAGCTTATCCTTGGTTTGTGTGTATTCACTGTTTTACTATATTCTTGCTAAGAAAAATAAAAATTGTAAAAAAAAAGTATTATTGTCAGTGTAATAGAAAATTCGAAAATAAAATTCAATCGAAAGTACTTTGATCCGTAACCGTTGCTAACTTGGCAATTTATAAAACAAAAAAAAAGATAAAAAAGCTCGCGCAAATATCTAGTAAAAGTTAAGTGGTACAGGGCTAATGATAATGTCGTTATTTGGGTTACATACGAATAGCGGAGAGAATTGTTTTCCAATTTTCAAAGCTACATACTCGAGTAAAGCGTTTTCTTTTTGTTTCATTTTTTATCTTTATCTAGGCAAGCAGTACGTATTGAAATATTGATTATTTTTTTAGCCCCAGTTACAAATGCTCAAAATTGCAGTGTTTTTTAGCAAGAGAAAAAAGTCGTGTCTTTTTCCGGCTGATAAAAAAATATAAAAGAAAGTCAAGCTCTGCAAGTGACAAACAGTATATATTACAAATACAAAGAAATATCGGATTTTTGAGAAAAGAGCAGTTATTTGAAAGGAAATTTAACGCGATTTTGTAAAAGACAACGATTCATTGTGAAGCAAAAAATTTCAACGGCAAAAATTTGACAAAGATTAAAATTTACTTTAATTTGAAAAATCGAGTGATAAAAAAGCGTGCTGGTCGTCGTCGGTGATGTAAATATTATTAAGTGTCTAGTATACCTGAGGACAAGACAGAAAAAAAGATTTAGCTATAATAAACGATAATCATGACAAATAATGTATATAATTACAGTAATAATAAAGTTAAAATACTAAAAGACAAACACCAGGTAAGGCAGTGGTTATTCGCAGTTATAGTTGCGGTGAGCAGTCGTGAGGGAAAAACCCCCAAAGCTACGTGTTAGCCAAGTCCAAACGAGAATTCAGGCGGTCATTAAAGCATCTGGTTTTCATATTCCTGGTTAAAAAAGAAGTTAAGAAAATTGCAAATTGCAAAAACAAGTGACAAGTATCCAAGGTAAAATTTAGTGTCCGCCGGTTTTCTCTTTGAACTTGAAGGTTAGCAGCATTATGATATCAGACCTGCCCTGTAATCATGCACGGCAATGTACGAGTTCTAAATGAAAGGCCAATTGACGCGTCAGTCAAGAAGCGGCAAAAGTAGTTGAGCCCAAGCTGAGCCTAAGAACGCGAATGCACCGATGAAGGCGCTAATGAAGTCACGGAGCAGGTCTGAGATCAAGATAAAAACTGGTTACAATAATGAGTCTACCTGTCCGCAGCTGTCTGTGTAGACGACACAGTGAGCGTTTTGAGGGACCACTTGGGCCCCGACAGTGGCTAAGGCTGCTAAGGCGATCCACATGCAGCAAACGAGGCAGTGTTCGAGGTATTTTTTTTTTTTTTTTTTCATTACCATTTGGTCGAATTCAGTACGGGATGCACCGGAAACCAAAGTCGGCACGATATTTAGCGTGCCCTCGGAGCACCCAGGTACATGTCCAAAGAAGGTATTTTTTCGAAACAAGGCGATGCGTCAATACAAAATGCGTTAAAGCGTTTGGTAATTATTTTTTTTTTCATTGTTGATTACGTGTGATCCAGAGAAGCCGTCCCTACATAGAACGGTTAGTGTGTGGTGATTTGATATTTTTATTTATATTTATTTTGTTTTTGTATATATAAAGGCGTATTTGGATTTTGCAGATGTGGAATAGTATATTTATAACATGTGACAGAGATATTATTATGTTTCGAAAATTTTTGATAGTTTTTCAGAGTTATACACATAATGCGTGTGTTTCGTTCATCCATGTACCGGGGTGTGTATTTTAATTTTATTTTTATTTTATTTATGTCATTTATTCATTTTATTAAAATTTTGTATAAAATATGTGTTTGATATTAAAGATTTGCATCACAGATTAAACGAATGGCCATGGTAATAATGCAGCAGCAGTGAATATATGGCCAACGTTTGAAACGGTTTTGTACAATCCAGATGGTGTTTTCGTATAAAACATAAATTTTGATTAAAATTTTCAACGTGTACAGTTTGCGAAATTTTGAAGGTTACAAAGGCCAGATAAAAATAAACCGTTATCATGAAGACCATCAATCAAGGAATTGATCCGTAGTGCCAATCAAATAAAAATAGAGTATTTTACCGTTATTCATGACGATGTTTTTCAAAATTCAATTTCCCATGTAAAGAATTTTTTAATTTTGTTATTATATACATTATTGAAACAGTAAATATTCAAATTTAGAAATAAATAAAAAATAAATGGTTTAAAAATATTTCAAATGAAAATTTTACGCGGATAAACGTTATGATTTCAATATTATTAATATCCAGGTTTTTTAATTCGTGAATAAGTATGTGTATGTGGTAAAGGATAAGTCGGAGATTACCAGTTGATCAGGATATTTTGTCGCAGATGCAGGATATTTGGCGGATTCGTGCAAGGCAGAGAATTTAGGATCGACGATAGATTGGAGCGTTAAGCGTTTGCGCCAGTGAAATTTCATTCGGTTCACAAAATTCGTGCGATGTCCAGACGTAGGCAAGCATGAAACAGAAAGTTCAGAGAAAAGATAATGAAAGAACGTGGATCATGCAGTGCCACTAAGTAGATAATGTTTAGAAATTTCTCGTCGACTGAGCTTGCTGAAAATAATCAGAGGCATGGGTTAATCGTGCAAAATTATAAATATTAATTCCAGCTGTTAAAATTAAGAAAAATTATCTTAAAAAAGTCACTCGTGATTACGTTACACAAAAATATAAACACTAATAATGTCGTAGAAATATCAATAATGATAGTTTCAAATATTTTGGTATAACGTCATCAAATAAATAAAATTATGTGTCATGCATTCAGGTGATATGTCTTATCGCAATGTATTTCGTGCCAGCTGTTATAAAGATAAAGAATATAGATTATTTGTTGCGTTCAGATGAAGAATTCAACTATTTTGTTAGATTTAAAATACTGTTTTAATGATTATTTTCATTCCTTATTAAGAAATAACGCGCAATGCAAAAATGAATGAGAAAAAATATTTTTGTTCTAAATCATACTAATTTATTAAAAATTACAACAAAAGAAATTTACTTTAACTAAAAATACAGAAAAATATAACACAATGTACAAAGCAAATTTAACTTTACTGTGCATTTTAATACATTTTACTACGAACAAATTCTAATTGTATTGTCTGAGGAAATTATTACTGTAAGTTTATAAAAATGACATGAAAAAGAAAGAAGAATAGAACACATAAGCAGATTAAGTCGCAGCCAAAGCTTGTTAGATTGTTTAATAACGAGTCAATTAAAAAATTCACATTATTGATTCTTTTGTATTTAATCAAAATTTTTATAATTAACAAGTTGAAATAAGAATAAAATAACAAAAACGCATCGAGCAAAATTCACACAGATAGTTACCCCGCAATTTTATCCAACGCGGCCCTCAGTCGCGTGTAAAATCGAGAAAAAAAAACTTTGCGCTTGTATAGGCCCCGAGGCCACTAACCGCGGCTCCCGTTTGAGCATGGCTCGGCTTTCCCAAACAGCCTCATGTGTGAATTGGCGCTTTTGACGCGGCCACACGCGCATAGCTCTCCATTCAGCATCTCTATGTATCTACAGAGAGAAAGAGAGAGATAGAGAGAAAGCTCGAGCATTCACGTGCACGTTGCCGAGGCTAATAAATGCCAGGATCTTTCTCTGTCTCTGTCTCTGCGTGCTTGCATTTACTGCGGGTGATGAGCGGGTGATAAAGCAGGAGAGTAGGGGTTGAGAGTAGAGGAACCTGGGATTGCGGAAATTCACGAATACAGATTTATCGGCCTGGAAAGAAGCGCGATGATATACTGGATATGATCCCGCTATGCTTTGGCGAATTAAAAATACTTGATCGCGCGAGTGGCGACTCATTGGTTTCAAGGCGGTGCTTCAGATCTGAACTCGTTCCGTGCTTTTGTTTTTTTATTGGTTAAACAGCACCAAATGCCATTTTTTAGTCACTTTCTATGTATGGTTAAACATTCCAACTTTTTGTTTGATCATTTTTTTGTTTAATTTTTGTTCATCTATTACCAAGGCAATATAAACATTTATTCTACGCTCTTTCAAACAGCTCGTTCGACATTTGCACATGTTATTCGGTGCATTTGGTGTTCGAATAGAAATTAAATTGCAAGATTTTGATTTAAATGTACAGTGTACACGCTAATTAAAATGTCGGTCGTCGAAGGAGCTGAAGAATACTTGAATAAAGCAGCATATATTGTTTTTGAGAGACACATTTCCCACAGCTACAAAGTTAATGAACGTCGGAATCGCCGTCCCGCTGAGTTATATAAGGCTTATGCGTTGATCTACTATGATTATTATTTTTAATTTTCTTTTTTTGATGATTTATTTTTTTTAAATATTTCTTTTTAATTCTGCGTGTGAAATCGTCCTTTTGCTCTTCTCAAATCCACATTCCAACAAGAGGTGCTTCGGGTCACAAGCGACACAACGGTGGCAGTGGCGAGATACTCGATCTCGAGAATTTGGAAGGGATATATGAAGGAGGGGGGGATTAATATATATATGTATATATCTATACAGCCTTTTGTAGTCTGGTAGCGCGCCGCTTCTCTCCTCTTGCCACTTGGTTTGCGCGACTAAAGCACTGGAAAGCAGTTTTGGATGTACAGAGAGAAAGAAAGAGAGCAGGGGAACAATTGTACTTGAGCTTATACAGAGTACGGGTACGTGTAAAGGAGAGAATGAAGAGAGAGAGAGAGATAAAGTGATTGAAGGGATTTGCGAGTATACAAAGTTAATCGGTCGTATCTGTTCAACGTCTCAGGCTTTCTAAAGCAGCTAATAACTAATTGGAAAAGGTATATAAAGCGACCTTGTGCTTGGTTTTGATAATGCAACGATATGTCGTTAGAAACACATATAAAGTAAAGGCTCAGCAGTAAATGGTAGACTTTGTCAACAAATAGAAAAACAAGAAAAAATGCCAAAATTCAAAAATCTCTTTAAATCTGAACCATAACCAACAATTAAGATTCTACGCGAAAAAAATCGCAAAAGGTGCGAGAGCAAACTATAAATTCATTGTTTTGTTTACCAAATGAAGAAAAAAAACCTCAAAAAACAATAAAAATAACTAAGCAAAAACAAAAAAGTAGAAACAACGTGTAACTAAAAAGTTGTTGTAAAAGGAAAAAAGATTAACATTATATTGAAATGCTCATCTTGAACGACAGATGAGTGAAAATAAAGGCAATAATAAAGATTACACATAAGTGAGCGTATAAATAAAAATAAGCAAGCACTAGGTCGGTAGTTATACTTAACAAGTAGTTTGATGGATTGGTTGTTTTTGTGGAAAGCAGGAAGCAAGAGGCTAAATATATAATAGTATCAAGGCTAAGAGCGCACATGGTAAGGCTGTAACTTTCTGTTTACAGACACGTATTAAAAAAGAACAAGATTTGTATATAATAATAATAATTACTAAGTGAAAGTTTGTTGATTTATTCATTTTTTTTTTCATCAATAGCCGATGGTTTTTGGAGGATGGTGAGAGGATGAGGGTCGTAAAGGCACTCGCTCCTAACGGAGCAAGATGAAATAAGAATAAGCATTAATAAAACAAATAGTCATGCATTTTTCAAGCATTATTATTACAAATACTGGGTGACTCCTTACAAACCCCGCGAGCGTGCATGCGCAAAAACGCATTCGACCTTGAGAGAGAAGTTCAGCTTTCAAAGTACGCAAATAAATCTACCGTACCAAACAGCAGTAAACGTGACGAGAATTGAATAAGAAAAAATAACACTCTGATCGATAAAATGTCAAGGAAAACAAACAAATTTAAGACTCTACGAGAGAAATAGTTTGAGAGAAACAGAAAAAAATAAAAACACACCGTTATTTTTTTCCTTTTCTTCCTTCTTTTCTTTTTAGCATGAACGTTGGTACGTAGTTTTAGAGGCGTTATCTTTCAATAGCGCAGGTCAGAATGGTAAAGAACGAATGCGCAAAGCTTTGCATCTGCATTCCCGGGGTCGCATGTATAATATATATATATAAATGTAGCATATTCGAGATAGATATAAATGTCGACATTATACATATGCCAGAATTCGTGTGTACGTGTAAATATATATCAGATATATAACAATGTACATGGAGAATTTTTAAGAGGAGAAAAAAATAAAACAGTACAGTACAGTACACAATAATAATAAATACTACTTGTCATATGCATCTAATATACGTAATTATACCTCAAATTATTCCTCTTATTCATTTCTGTCTTATCGTATATACTCATATACATACATCATATAGTTATACTGTACTAAATTTACGTGTGGATTTATTCGTTGCACGTGAACTCTCTAGATGCAACGTCCATCAATATTGCGTATATATAATTTTCATATATTAAATATATATTCTTTTTTGTATACAAACGTAAATATAATTGTGTAAGTATGTATAATTAGTTATATATATTTTTATTCCACTTCTTATCACTTAAATAATCTTTTCTTTTATCATCTCATAATGTATCTCTATGCTTCAGTGTGTATCGTGTGCAGTGAAGTGTCAAGTGCAAGAGAAGGCACTTTCGCTATGCGTGTTGTGACAAATGACTCGATAATATGCCCAAAACCTTCAAACTTGCGCGCTTGACTCATCATTTCACTCAAAATTATTCTGCTAATTTTAATATACTTAAAAAAAATTTCTTTTTTTTTAATTAGCCACTAAACCGATTTTTGCACAAATAAAACCTTAAAACAAGACTACGTCGAAACTTAAAAAAAACATAATAATGACAAATTAAAAGTAACACATTGCAATTTTTTATTGCATACCCGTTAATTATTAGTCAATCGTAAAACAAGCCAAATATATTATAAAAATTTAATTTTTATCATTTAAACGTTTTTATAAACTTTTTTTTCTAATATATTTACTTTCATTTAAGAAAAAAAAAACAATTAAATAGTGATAAAATTTTATTATTGGCAAAAGTCATCGCTCGTCCCGAAATTGGCAATAAAACATTTGAACTTTCACAACTAATAAAACTAACACTAAAATAACGCACACAAATATTAGTCAACTTAATTGTAAAACGACTCTTTTTTTAATCCTCAAGGTTTTGGGCATTACTGTAGGCCTAACAAACCCTCGTACTTAAATTATATACTCTAATATAAATGTATATCGCAGGAACCGACGTCAGTTTTCTTACTTACTTATATTCTTCACTTATATGTATATAAAAAAAACAAACAAAAATTGCAAAAAAAAGTCCCTGCTCTGCAGGAGACTAGGAATTTATCGTTATCGGCCACTCGATGAGCGCGCAATAATATTATTCCATCGCAAATTCTTGCG
Organism: Anagyrus pseudococci; assembly: GCA_030522585.1. Taxonomy (NCBI): domain Eukaryota; kingdom Metazoa; phylum Arthropoda; class Insecta; order Hymenoptera; family Encyrtidae; genus Anagyrus; species Anagyrus pseudococci. The sequence continues at coordinate 121,325 of JAPYYQ010000044.1, read as the reverse complement.
CAGCTCGTTTGACAAGGCCCGTTTATATTTACGTGTATTTCATTCGCGGTGTAGCCCACGATATCGGACTTGATACCGAAAAGCCGCGCGAGAGGGACTAGCTCGTCCCGCGTTTATTCTCGGCCTCGGCGCTGCGTCGTGCTTCGTTTTATTTTTCTTTTAGTCTTAAACAGTTAGTTTACGTTTACGTGTGCTTAGGGCGTTTACGGCATTACAGGCTACATATCTATCACAATCAAATGGGCCTCCTCCATCTCGAGTTTATTTTTATTATCCTCACTCTCGCGCTCGCGAGCGACATGAAAAGCGATGCTCCTTCGCGAATATTGTCCCGCTATTAATAATCACGTTTCGGTCAATGGAAGACAAGAGCAGCACAGATCGATAAATCGTTGTCGTTCACTTACCCCCATTCGAGCACACCTCACAAAGCTTGTGGCCCGAGGTTATATTGTGCGTTCTTTTGTCATCGCGCCTATATCCCTCCCCCCCTGACTTCGCGAAAGAGTCGCTTTTAATCTCGCGAGGAGCTTCAAAGTTCCCCACACCTTATCCACGACCCAGGAACAAAGGCGCGAGTGGCACTTCCGGTCGGCTGGCAAATAGGCGTATTTTCCTTTCTCGTCTGTACGTCTACGTATGCTTACGTACTTTTTCCTCTTTTTCCTTTCATATTAGACGCGGTTGAGGAGGATACGTGTTGGAAGAGTTAATTTTTTTATCAGAAAAATAAACAAGGAAGTGTTTATTAATATAAAAAAGACGCGGAATTAAAAAGCCGAGGTGAAAAATCGGATTGTTTGCGCGACGCGCGCCGCTGTTCTGGCACACTGAGTCTCTACCCCGTATTATACTCGACTGTTACGAGGCTACTTCATTGTACAATGCACTTGAATTTTTCCGTACACTTTGCAACTCGTTACCCGTTGTGCTTTGTATGCGTGTCTTTGTTGATTCTTTTGTTTCACTCTTTTATTTCACCTTTTTTTCTCTTAATCTTTGCGCTTTGCTTCTCTCAGTTATACGCGACCGCTCAAAAAAAAAAACTTAAATCACTGGCAAGTACGTGTTTTCATACAAGTCTATCATATGCGTTAATTTTTTTTCTCAATTTTTTTTTTGGTTTTTCTTTTTGCTTCAATTTAAATTTAGTTAAATTTTATCGTTATAATTAGAGTAGTTAGGTATAATCGTTATTTTAATAGTCATAATTATAGTAGTAAAGATAATAAACTTATATACGCATCAACGAACAATGACAACACTGAATTCTTTCTTACTCGTAACTCACATCGGCCCTATTTTTTTCCTTATGCCGACTCATTCAAGTAAAAAATACATAATTATTATTTTGTCGTTATTATTTAAAGCGGCCAGTAACGCTGTGATTGTAATTGCATTATCGTCATTAGGTAAAATTCGAGTTGGATAGTGCGATTACGTATTTTTAGTGCATCCATCGTCAATTATTTTAATCGTTTTATTTCGTTTCTTATGAAAAAATGCAGTTCTCTTTCAGTTTTTTGTTTTTTAACTAAAACCACATTAAACGGTAAGTCCATCGACAGATCGGCCGAACTCTCACGAATTTGATCAACGAAATTTGTCTGTACGATCATACGGAGAATGCCTGCAAAGCATTTGTGCGGCCGTAACATTAGGTACGTATTCAGCTGATGGTGATGAAAATGAAAAATAAAAAAAATAACAGGCGTTTTTACACGGATAAGATGAAATAAAAAGCTCGATTGACGCGTTAGAATTGTATACTGAACGCGCGAGGCAAGGTCTATCTAGGAAACAACAGGTTGAAAACGGAACCTCAGTTTGATATAACGAATAAAGGTTTAATAAAAGAAAATAAAAATAATCCGATTATAACGAATTAAAACTTATCGAATTTAAGGTAAACTCTACGACGGGATAAAACGTCAATCTTAAAATTATAATTTATAAAAAAGAACAAAAAAAAAGTAACATGCAAGAAAAAATAATGATGATTCGCCGACAGTTAAAGAGGAACACTGGAAGAAGAACAGCAGTGATAGAAAAATAGTAATTTACTCAATCGTCTTTTGTTTTTAAATTACGAAAAAACGTCATTTAACAAACACATGTTCTTCAATAACATGACACACTGTTTCCCGAAGGTAATATTGTATATAATTGACATGCTGTGTCTTTAAAATCAACTAATAGTAGTTATAAGAACAATCACTTAAATATTATCGCAAATATATCACGCTTCAAAATATTCTTAAAAATTAACTTGATTGCAAGAGACAAAAGAAAAACTTAAAAATTACATGCTAAGTAAGAGTTAAAATGAAATAAAGTAACACAATAGTAACTAAACTAAAAAAATAAGTAACCTTAACCTAAAAAAAATAAACAGTTCTTGGAACTGTATTATCATCAAAATTCTCTTAAAATTAATTAAACTTCAAAAAAAACACTGTCTTCCAGACGTTCCTTTTTCTTTCGCCCAAAAAAAACTTTCTTTTTTATATCAAAGTAACGAAAACGACCCTATCAACTAATCACGTGCAACATGCGACGTTTCGTCATAAAAAAAGAAAACAAAAAAAATCACACGACCAAAACTTTGAAAGCTAATCAGGTCCGTATTTGTGATTTATATTAAAAAAAAAAACAAAATAAAGGCCATTCGCGTATAAGACGGAACACCTCAGGGGATGGGAACCGGTATACCATTCGCGTCTCTTTCACATCAATAAGGCACTGTGCAGCGACGATTCTGACTAGAAAATAAAACCGTTCTCTCGTCGTGGTAGGCCACTCCACTTGTTTAAAAGCCGTTCACAATCACGTCTCGGAGTTTCGTTTCAAGCATGGCTAGTATCCGCGAGCTGGAGGTTAAGCTAAGCCGATAAACGCACTCGCGTCGATCAAGTCATCAGGCTTCGATGATCTGATGGCGCAAAGGGGTTACGCTCGCTCGGCATGCCTCTCGCCTCAACCTCGTACTCCGGGATACTTCGTGGGTTGTACGCGCGCGCGTGGATTGTATCCGTTGATAGTCGTCGTAATCGTCGTCGTCGTTGTTGTGGCTGTCGGAGGGGCGGGGGTTGGCGAGTTGTCGCGATTCGTTCCTTACGTCGTCTTCATCTTCTTGTAGGGCTGAACGATGACGCCGGAGTTGGCAGCCGCTGCGGCAGCGGCCGCCGCCGCGGGTATGGCCACTTGGGCCTGAGCGGCAATGGTCGCGGGCCCGGCCGGGGGCAGTTGCTGGATGCTCGGGAGGACCGTGGTCGCGTAGTGGCCCGCCTGGACGTAGTGCGAGCCGGGCATCGAGGCGGCTTGGACGGCGTAGGGACTAGCGGACAGCACCTGCTGGGGCGCGGCGCGCACCAGAGAGTACGGATTGAGGGGGGCCGCGGCCGCGGGAGGCCTGTACGCGGCAAGAAGGCCCGCCGGCAGGGGCGAGCTCAGAGCCCCGGCCGCACCGGCGTGAAGCCCGCTCAGTCCAGGTATCATGGTCCTGGGGGCTCCGGCTGCCGGGAGGCCGGGCTGCTGCTGGCCCAGGCCGGCGAGGGCCTGCTTGTTTAGCGCGACGCCGGTGTAGTTGAGGGCGTTGAGGTGACCGAGCCCGTACGCCCCAGCCGCGGCAGCTTGCTGGTTGGCAGCTGCCTGCTGGGAGAGCTTAATAGCCTTGGCGTAGTTCTTTTGGGCAACCTCCTTGGCAAGGGCCGCGGGGTCGAAGGAGAGGTTCGAGTGCATGCCGAGACTGTTGAGGACGTTGATGTTGGTCATGTTAGCCATGGTGTAATTGACGTTGCTCGCGAGGGAGGCCTGGCCGGCCGAGGCGGCCATGGAGTTCATACTAACGATCGCGGGCACGGAGTTCATGGAGGTGATGGTGTTGTGAGCAGCGGCGGCGTTAAGCGCGTGCTGGATCTGCTGATTGATCTGGTGCTGCTGTTGCTGCTGCTGCTGATGGGACGCGGCGGCCGCGTGGGCGGCAGCCGCGTGAGCAACGTGCGCGGCGTGGGCAGCAGCAGCAACCGCGGCAGCGGAGCCCGAGTGATTGAGCTCGTGAGAGTTCTGGCCGACCGAGGAGGCCGCGGAGCTGTCGGACTCGTGGTTCGCGGCCGAGGACTTTCCGGTCGGATCGTTGCTCGCGCTCGACGGCGGGGGCGGCGGCGGGTTGTTCGGGTCGACGAGGATCCCGTTAGCCTCGGCGCCGCCGCTCGCTGGCCCACCAGCGCTAGCCTGTTGCTGGCTTTGCTGGATCGAGTTTTGCACGGCGCTCGCGACCGACTGGCTCGAGTTTTGGGCGGGTAAGGGTGGTGTTCCAGTGTACTCACATGACACAGGCACGAACGGCTGCTGGAGCTGCATTAGCTGCTGGTAGGTCGTCGCGCCGGTCGGCTGATAGACCGGCACGCCTGACTTGTCGCCTGCCGGACGCTTGTACGGTACCATTCCTGGGAAGGCCTGCAACAGCACAAACAAGCGGCAAAACGCCAGCAGGTTAGATCTGCGCGTCTCTCTTTCATCGCACGCAGGACTTGCTCTTCACTTTCTTCAAGAGCCACTTATCGAAGCGCATTTTTATCGACTAGGCTATTTATTTGCTTTTAGCTAAAGATGGATCTATACGTATATGTTTATGTATGTATTCGCTTTCTCTCCCTCCTTTGGGATGGCTCAACGGATTCCCTGTTTTAAGGAGTGCTGACATAATAAACCATTTAAGAGAGACTGTCGCTTTAGACCTGATTTTTGCTAGTCTTGCTTGACTGTCCTTTTAATTTTCTTGCAAGCTATTTAAAATCAACAAATTTTCTACAAACTTAACCTTTAATATTAAAAATCATCGCTAATAGGACGTAAAGTTCGATTGGCGATGTAGACATAAAAAGGACAGTCAATATGATGATGTAACAATGATAGAGCGCGTCTAGGCTTTTGTGGTATGTGTTTATTATCATGAATTGGCGGGAAGTATAATTTGCTAGTTTTTGTTCTGGCACTTACAAAGTTTTCGTAGTAGAGTCCAGACTTCATGTCCATCTGCAACAAAGACAGGATCGGTTTCAACTGGTTTACCAAGGAGTAGATTACGTTTTGTTATTGCAATGGGTTTTTTTGGGCAGTTTCAGGACAATTGACTTGGGTTAAAGGCTCGCTTACATTGCTAAGATAACATTGTTTAGGGGGGCTCGGGTGGTTCGGGTCGTTGGCGGGGCGGGTTTGTTTTTGGTAAAATGTTGGTTATACACAAGTTGTGCCGATGACGCAGCTTGCAGCGACGTTGCTCAAACGAAGTGGCATCCTTCTTATTATAAACTGCAAGGTTTATCCTCTGGTGTTTCGCAGAGAGACGGATTTTATTTAATTTTTCTCTTTCGTTTTCTACGTATGCGTCAGCAACAACAATCAGCAATTATCGCTTGAGTTAGTCTTTATTTGTTCAGTCGAATAGTGATCAAAAGCAACTGGAACGTTGCTCGCACAGCAGACTCTTAACCGCGCTCTTTCTTTTCTGATTTAGCATTGATCGCGGATAATTTGTTCATCGTTTATTTTTTTTTCACATTATCCCCCCAATCAGCGTGACAGTCACTTTTTTGTTTGTTTTAAATCTAAACACGGCCGATCGACGTTCGCGCGCAACAATCTACGTTAAACACATTGTCTGTCTAAGCAAAGTGAAATTTTTCAAGGCAGCATTGTTGCCAAAACTTTCAGAAATAAAACCGTTATTGATAGTCTTAACATGTCATAATGCGCTAAACAATCAAATGAAAATGATATATGTCAGTCACTTGAAATGAACCACGGACAATTATGATCGGACAGTGTACAATTAATAAAATAAAAACAAAAAGATTGTATTTTTCTTTTTAAATTCAAGTAAAGATGATAGATAGAGAGAAAATAAATAGAGTGCGCAGCGAATGTTGACTTTTTACTTATGTTGCGTAGAAACAATGACAGAAGCAAAATTAGAAGAAAAAAAAATATGAAAATAATAAAATACAACTGATGTCATGAGAGATAGTTGATCGCGTGTTAAAGCTGCGAACGAGATGCAGAAGCTTGAAAGCTGGCCTTTTTTCCATCGGGAAACGCATAACGAGGTGATAATTATAAATTAACATTTACGTCAAGCTCGTGAACACACGTCTCGTTTTCACACCGATACATAAAAAGAAAAAGTATAAATTATAATTTAAAGACCGATTGTATGAACTGAAACTCTTATATAAGCGTTAACCCGTGAACATAAAAGTCGCGTAATTTCGTTGGAAACCGCGATGCAAGTTTCGTGATACGAAACAAAAGAAAGTAGCTGGTGTGTGTATGTAAGCGATCTACTGTGCTTGAGAATGGCAGACACGTCTCGTCACTGAGCGACGGCTGTTACAGAGGCTCAATTATACATAAGTGGATCAGTTAATGTCGCTGATTTTTTTTCAAATAAAAAGAGAACACTCCTTTCTTGGGATATTGGAGTGCCTCCTTGAGGAGATGACATTTCACCATCACCTCGGGGTCGCGTAAGCACAACATGCATCATCGGCGCAAGCTTTCAATTATCAATTTGTTCGATTGCCATAATAATTGACAAGTTAATTTAATTTGTTTTTTAGTTTTTTTTTCATTTATATTGAAAATTATGGCTCTCGAGACAAATGAAGTATGACTTTACACTCGTATTTTTCAATTATTTAATCTTTGCTCAAGAAAATGAAAGGTTATGAATAATGATATTAATGTTTTAGTATTAAAATGGCACTGATATAAAGTACGTCTAAATACGAGTGTATTTTAGTCAAAGTGTAGGAGTAGCCGTAATATATATTTTTTCGGCTAAGTATACGCTAATAGAGTACAGATAATTTTAACTAATTACCAATCACTTGAGAAGAAGCAACGTTAAACGATTGCTATTGAATTGTCATACAGATATTTCGAGTGATTGGCAAATGTAAAAACAAAGTTAAAGAAACAAAATAAAACAAACGTTGTTAAGCGATCTATAAATACATTACGAGGCTTAAGCTTCGGTATAGACAACATTGCAACGATCGAACAGAAAAAAGCTCAAAAAAATTCTATAAAAAGATAGAGATTAACCGAAAGAATTTTTAGCGCGTGTTTCGATCAATAGAAGAGCAAGAGTGTGTGGTTCGTATATAGCGATGCAAAGGTAAAACGGCATAACTCGAGCTTCGCGCAACGTGTAAAACATTAATATTTCATGTAACAAACTTGCCCGTAGTAACGCGTCAAAGCAGATGGAATTGTTAATGTTAAAGCCACGATAATTGAACTTACGGTCTTCCCGATGCAAACGGATACTAGAGTGTAGAAGGGCACGAAGCGCGCTCGGCAGTGTATTTACAATCGCAGTAATCACATTTGTAACTTAAATCTGTACTAACTACCAGGTGTCTCGAGTACCGTTTGTGCTAGTTAGCAAGTATGCAACATATACCCGGGGATCATTATATCCATGTCAGTTAATTTTACACATAGTTCCAAACGTTTACGTTCAATTTGTAGATCATAGATCACTGGGGCTTACAGGAATAGTAATCAACTAATACTCCAGTAACTAACTGTTGTAGAGAGAAGCAAATTGTGTGTCAAGATACTAATGAACGAAAGAGCACATTTATTATACATCTATGTATGTTCGTAAAGTAAAAGCAAACGGTTTTCGAGATGACCTTGAAACAAAGAAGAAAAAAAAAGGAGAAAATTTTTTTTTCTTTCATATGAAAAAGCGTAAACATGCATAAGCAGTGGTACCATTAGCAGATCATCATTGGAGTCGCGCATCCGCTTCTTGCCGAGCTCGATGCTCGCCATATTGGCGTTCTGGAGTCCTCCGGGTACAGCGTTGGCCGAGACTGCCCCGGCAATCGGCATAGCCGCCGTCTGCGTGAGCGAGAGCGACACAGCGAGCATGGTTGGATATTTGTTTTTTTTTTTCATCCGTTTCATTTTGTGTGTGGGTGTTTTTTTTTATTCCGTTCGTCCGACAAAAGTGCGTTTCGTTTGATTTTTCGTTAGTTGCGTTCAATCCGAGAGTGTAAGAGAAACAGTGAATGTGATGTACAGATTATCGTTTCGTTATTGTGTTATCATTTTTTTTTGTTTGGTTTGTTTTGTGTGTTTGTTTTTTTTTATCCGTTTATTTGGTTTCCGAATTGTTTTTGGATTCATCGTCATAGTTTCAGCGTTTGGCGACGTTCGGCGTTCGGCGGCGGCGATGGCGGTGGCGGTGGCGGTGGCGGCACAGGCGTTAATTTGGCAGGTAGCGAAGCGCACGTAGGTATTTTGTATTGTTTCAGCAAGCATGAAGCATCGTCAGGCGAGAGGGCAAGAAGAAAATCAAAAAAAGAAAAAAAATACAAGTTGAGGCTATGGTATAAAAATATATGTAGGCAAGATAGAAAAAGTTAATTATAAAATTTTGTTTTCATTTTTTTTTTCGTTTTGATCAAATTATGAAAATTAGAAGGAAAAATAAATGTTCTTTTCTTTCAACGCATCAAATATCGGAATGTCTTATAGAGCTAATTACAAGAATTACATACAGTTATAATAAAGATATATTATACATGTTATGGTTCTATCATGAATATCAAATTAATCTACAATGCAGATTTTTGTTGCTAATAATTATGTACAAAACAAGTGACGCACTGTCCTAGATCTATAAAAATCAATAAAAAAAAACACATATCACGTAAAGTAGAAACAAGAAAAATCATATCAAATTATCATCACTGAATAAAATACTTAGAATGGCTGACTAAAAAATATATATCTAGGTTGTTCGACGCGTGCGTCGATCTCCCGTGAAGTAAGCGTCTCCGGCTGTGCACATTGTTACACCACGTATATGTATATACATTATTATTTACAGCAAATGAAATAGGAAAAAAAATGAAAAAAAATGTATTACAACAATAAGAACATGAGTAAATCAGGAGAATAGAAAATAGTGAGGCGACACGTAGTCCAACGCTCGGCGACTACAACGTTAACGCAAGCTGCAATATATTAAAATAAAAAAGGAGAAAAAAATTCGAGTGTCAATAATTTACAGGCGCTATGGGGCGAGCGCGACGGCTGTCATAGCTCTCATCTACGCTCTGCTGCTGCTGCTGCTGCTGGAGCTAGGCAATTACATCTTGGCCAGAGAACGCTGGGGTTGGGGGGTGTAAGTGGGTGGTGGGGGTGTGGGGCGTTGGCAGGTGGGGGCGGGGGCATTATTCAAGCTGCTCGCTGGCTCATTACGCCTAGCTTCGCTCGCTGGCTGAAAAGTCAAAATTAATTATAAACGCCGAGGCCGTCGGGCGGATCGCCGAGGGAAAGGAGAGATAAAGGCCGGAGAAGCTGACGGGAATAAAAAATGCATAGTCGAAACGTGTAACGTCGAAGGAAGAGAGAAGGGAGGGATAGAGCGGGACAGGGGGTGTAGAGGAAAATTTCGCGTGGTAAGTACAAAAGTAGAGAGAGGGACAGAGAGCGAAAGGTGGCGGGAAAGGACGGATGGCGTCCCGAATACGGTCGCACTCGTCTTCCGCTGACATCGGCAAGAGAGCGTATAGAGCTGGTATAGCTGGCGGCGGCGGCAGGCTGCTTTCCCTCTCTTTCTCTCTGGCTCGACTTTCTTGGCTTGGGAAACCTGCAAATTGCTCTTGGCGAAATTAAAGTCTTGCGTACGCGCGTTTACAGCGAGCTCTTTCTCTTCTCCGGCCTCCCCTATCCCTTTTTCCCCAGCCCTCCTCTATCTCGTCTTGCTTTCTCGATGGAAACTTCAGCTGACTGGCTTGAAGACGATGGGGCTTGCATAGCGAGCGGTATACACGAAAGCGCAATGTTTCTTCTTTTATATTTTTTTTTATTTACAAGCTTTTCCGTTTCATTTATTTATTTATTCTCATTTCGACTAAGCTCGAAGACGGATCCGAACGCGGTGCTAGAGGAAAGTGGTGCTTGGAGATGGGTAAGCGAAATTAATGGCACAGTGAAGAAGTTTGGCGGTGAAGTATAGGAGACTGTTCAGCTGCGTGCGTGATAAGTCTTACTCTGGTTTGCTAAGGTCAAGCCTGAAATTGATAAAAGTATACGATTAGGGCGATTGGTTCCAAGCCGTCTTCGAGATACGTCGACGAATCTCACATATTTGCATTCTTCTTACATTGCTGTCTATGTATATATTTACAATATTTATACATGGTTTACGTATTGCGTGTACTGTTAAGAGTCAGTCGTATTTACTTCTTCAACTCGCAGTGGCGTGTTACACAATATTATTTCAAGTCCGTGAAAGGTGTGAATTTAACTTTGAAAATATACGACTTGCTCGTACATGTGACTCTGTATTAGTATGTGTTGTGTGTGTTATGTATGTGAGTGTGCGAGTGAGAGAGTATACATCATAAGAGTAAGATGACTATGTCGGCTGTGTGAAAAAGTGTACGAAACACTTGACAAACATCCAAGAGTGGCGTTGCAATCCCAAAGAGTGCATGTAATTATCAGGCGCGTTTACTCAGTCGAGATAAAAGGAAAAAGAAGCCGGCGAAATAAAATAAACTCCGGAATAACGGTAGCCGAAGTAGTTTCACCGCGGCGCAAAGGAAGGAGAACGAGAGACAGAGATTGATTCGAACACAGTGTAATTGTACATTGAGCGAATTGAATTTCCATGCATAACAATGAGATTTTCCGTTTCTCTCTTGTTCTAGCAAAAAAAAGGTGTGCGCGCCCCCGCGCATTGATTCTCCTTCATCGCCCTTTTTTTCTCTTGTTTTGCTCTTCCTCGTTTGTAAAATGAACTTTAATTAAAGAAATAAAAGAGATGGGCGAAGGAAGAAACGGACAAAATAAGAACGGAGAGGAAGGAAGGAGTAGTGGAGTGGTCGAGAAAAGTAAGCGTGAGCTTGGGCTACGCGATGCACCCTCTTGGAATTGAAAAGCACTTGTAGAAAATGAAACTTCCCTGCCAACAAGCTGGTCTGCCGCAATCCATGAGAGTTTTCCTCCCCCGTGTCTCTCGATGTGGCGTTGACTTCCGGGCGATGTTGCTGAAAGCGACTTTTTTCTCTTTCTTTCTCTCTTTTTTTTTGGCTTTTCATTTCTTTTCCCTTCTTTCCTCTTTTTTCGTTCTTTCATTTTTGTTCGTATCCGACGAATTTTGTTGGTCGATCCGAAAATTGACGAGTCATGTGCTATGTCTGTCGAGTAACACGTCCGTCAGGATCAAAATAAAGATACATGAGTGGCACGAATTTACGTCTGTGAAGCGAACGAATTGCGAAAAGTCGAACACGGTCTTCTTTATCGTCTCGTTGGAGTTTGTGCAATCCTCTGTGAGTTCCTCGATGATGCGTTTTATCCAGTGTCGAAAATCAATCGAATTACGACAAGAAAAAAATATAAAGAAACTCAAAATGTATCTTGCTATTCTGTATGATTTTTTTAAAAGTAAATATAGAAACAACAAAGATAAATTGGAAATTAAGGGTATAACTAATATTTTAAATTTTCTTTTGTTTTATGGTTACCGAGTCTGTTTAACGATATGATAAGTAATTAAATAAGTTGAGTTGAGTGTAAGCGAAGTTAATCGGTTTTAAGAGAATGTTTTGCTAGGGCGTGTGTGTTACAGCCGCTGTTGATTACGTATACATCTGATAAGCCAATAAGGTACTGGAGCACCTTCAAATCCTTCTGACCCCCAGCACCCACAATTACCCACATCAGTATTGTTACACGCTAGTTCGTTTTTACGAGTTTAAGAAAATATAATGATTGTCCTCGTTATCATATCTCAAATTGTCATCCTTTCGTTATTAGAAGATATTTGAGTGTAGCGCTTTGTGTGGGTCAGCAAACAGCAGCAGGGTTGATATAGCCGGGGTTCGTGCAGCACAGCTTGTCAGCAGGGTTCGTGTCTATGTGTGTGTCATACGTGTGTCTCTCACGTGTATATCGTATAATATATAGATATATGGATGAACATGTGTGTATGTGTGTACGTGTACTCACTACTTTACTCTTATTTACACACCGCATTCCCGCTACATTCGTCTCCGTTCTCTCGGCGTTTTCACCCTTGTCTCTTTTCCGCGCTCCAAAGCGTACGTCCGTCGTTCAAACAGTAAAGGTGTCGCGTGAGAAACGAAATTAAACCGATTTAACCTTTCGAGCGAGATCCGTTTCGAGCTTTTACGGAGAACGAATGGAGCGAGCATGCGGACAAAAAGAAGAATATACGCAGATAGTAACAACATTATTTATACAATTGAACTAGAGATATATCAATAAGAACCCGAGCATTTTTTTTAATCTTGGTGATTTTGGTGTATATTGCGTCTATAGGTATATATATTTGCACCTGGATAGCTGCGATAGGCTGCTAGAAAGAGAGAAATAGAAAAACAGTGGTGACGGTGACAAAAAAAATATAGATTACTGGCTCTTGAATACTACTCACTACGACACTACGATCACGGCTAAGTTTACGTCAAACAAGGATTTTTTAAAATAAATGTATATATATGGACAAACACAAAAGCGACAAACTTCTGGATAGAGAGAAAGAGAGAGATGGATTATTACAGAAAGAGAGATGGTTGATTGGGAGGTTGGGCTTGGGTAACTGAAAACATGAGACAAACATAGTTGTAGTATGATCACAAAATGAATGACAGAACCGAGGTAATTGTATCTGTGACAAACACATTTGATACCAAATTTCAATTGAATATTTTTCATTTTGTTTTCTCTTTAAAAAAAAAGACGTAGGTAGTTCGTCAATTGATAAAATTACCATCGGCGTGACCACTGCGCAACGTTTAGCCAATACTTGTTTTTCGTTGCATACTTCCACTGTTTTTGGATACTTTGCACATATGCATACTTGTTGATATAGATATATTTACATTGCAATATTACAAGATAACTCGAATAGAGACTCTGCTACGGTTGGAAGAAAAGCCAAAGAGTCTTCGCAGATTGGCGAAAAGCAGCGCAGCAGCGAAAGCTTCATCGAAGCAAACCCAAAGAAACTCAATGTTAAGAGAAATAGTAAAAATTTGTTAGGTAGACGTAAAACAGGACAGGAGTCAGGGATCTCTGGTTTTTTATTTAATTTGAATAACTTTTTTTTAAATAAATTCTATAAAATTAAAAAATACTTTAAATTACTGGTAAAATTTTTAGAGATGATAAAAATTATCATTGTACAATAAGTTTGAAAATGTAATATTTATTTAAGAAATAAAAAGATTGAAATATTATTTATCAAATATTTGTAAAAAACATTATAACAGTTTAGCTGACCGTCAAAAAAATTATAATTAATCATGAATGTATTTAACGTTTTAAAAAAAAATATGCTGTACCAGAGTCAAAGGAGGATGGATTTAAAATTAAATAGTTAAAAGAAAAAATGAGAAAGTAAGATGAAAAATAAGAAAAAAAAAGAATGAGTGAGAGATAAAGAAAATGAGAGAGAGAGAAGGTGAGTGAAAAAAGAGAAAGAAAAATCAAGTAAAAGAGAGATAGAGAGAGACAGACAGACAGACAGAATGCATTACCGCAATGCTAGCCCGAGGTTGTGTGGCCTTAATGTGGGCTTGAAGGTGCAGAGGGGGGTGGAAATAGCGGCAGGGGTCCCGATTGCATCGGCCCTTGACAGCGTCCATGCAGACCGTCACAGAGCCGTCCTCGTTCGCCTGCACCGTCTCGAGGGGGTGCGCAAACCGGCACTCCGATTCGCCGCGTTTGCACGCCCCGCGTTGAAACTCGCGACATACCTACAGCAAGAGCGAACACGCATGGCATGGGCACTAAGATCTATAGGGAGGCAGTTGTAGTAGTTTTGTAGTAGTTGTAGTTTTGCACTTTTTTTTCTCTTTTAGCTACTTTGTTCCATTTCCTTTTATCTTATTTTTTTTTTATTTTTAATTTTTCCTCTTCCCTTCTTATCTAACTTTTTTTTTAACAAGTTTAATCCTCTCCCCTCGTCTCACGTACCCCTGCCTCGGCAAGCGAGACAAGAGGACGATATGCGGACAGCGTAAGCTCGCATTATTCTGTATATTTCTTTATATACTTTTTTTTCTCATCCCAAACTTTCTTTCGTATCTTTTGTCTTGCATTGTACACGGTATACACGGGCCAGCATCGAGAGAAAGACGTTCGACAGAGCAGACGAGCTTCGCGATTGATGAAATGGAGCCAGCGAGCTTGCGGCAGAATATCGCGCTTTAATGCCCCACCTGCGGTTTTTGATCAGCACAGATGTTATCTCGGCAAGAGAAAGAGACACGCGGAGAGTCGGTTTCGCTTTCTCAGCTTTTCCCTCGCACCCATGAAAAATTCATCAAACGACTCTCGGGCTAAAAATCCAGCGGTACCCCATCTTCTTTGCTTTGACCGCAATGAAAGACCCTTCGGAAGTTCCCTTTTAGCCAAAAAGTTAGGATTTAATCAGCGCCTTCGTGTAATCTTCTTAATGCGCGACACGAGTATTCCATATCGCGAGATGGCAAAATGAAAACGCGCGGATCCGGCGATCCAGTTTTTTTTTTCTACCGAACGCGTCTTTCTTCCGATGCAAGCTCGAATGGTAAATACAGTCACTATTAAGTACAGAGTATTTTTAAGTGGATAAGGATAGACGGTTGAATGACATGGCGAAAGAATAAAGGTACTCATGTGTCCTACAGAAAATTAAAAAAAAAGGGTAAATAAAAAAGAAAACAGTATGGAAGACACGACTCATACGCCACGAGATCATCGTCACACGTCAGAAAACACGGCTTTCGCAAGTCAAGTTATTACATATAAGGATCAATCGATTTCGTAGTGAAACGAGCCCAATGTATTGTGCATTAATCTCGTGACGGCGCGTCGGTGTCGGTTACATAACTAGAGAGATAGATAGAGAGAGAGAGCGAGTGTATTAGCGGCCAGATATCTCGCGCCACAACATTGGCACGTAGTGAACAGGCAAGTCTACACAATATTCGACATGTTCTCAAAGTTTAAACAGAGTGAGAGAGAGAGAGAGAGAGCAGGCGAGGGTGAAAGGGTAGTGTGGATCTTCGAGGGTTGAGGTTTGGCGAAATATACGCCGGGGTAAGGGATCGAGTGGCTGCCGAGCGCTCCGTTAAATCCGTTCCGTAAACACACTTTCTTAGTTCGCTTAATGGCCCTGGTAATCGCTTCTCCTGTTGCTACCATGACGCGCCGCGTCTGCAGTTTCTCCAGATAACTTCAAATTTTGGACTTTGAAATTGCCAAAGTGGCTCAGCGGATGGGGCAGAGAAAGAGAAAAAAAAGCAACGACTAGTGCGTAAAAAAGTTAAACGGTAATTACGAGCAGAACCGACCGGCTAAGATTCCGATTTCAAGTTTTTAAAAGAGAAACGAGTTCATATTGAAAAGTAATCAACAAAAAAAAAACGAGGGGGAGGAAAAGGGCCCAGTTAAATGAAGAAAAAATCAGACAGCTAAACGAGCAAACTCTAGAGGCTTAACGAGATTTCCGGCTCTAACGAGAGATATCGTGTGCGCGAACTCTCCGGATAAATGCATCTCCCTTTACCAAGATTTAGCCGTACGCGAGGGAGAAAGAGAGAAAGTTAAATCTGCAATCCCGGAAACTCGGCAGTGGACGCGCAAACTTGACCAATAGTAGCTGAGGGTATAGAAGTGATTCCCAAGACGCGCTATGATAGCTCGGCAGCGAATTCGATCCCTCCTCGGCGCAACCGAAAGTACGCAAAGTCAATTAGCTAGATAATTAGGATTGCGGGGAGAGATGATAGATATACATGGATGTATATATATATATATATATATATATATATATATATATATATATATATATATAAATATATATGTTTTACAGAGAGAAGTAGAGATAGAGGCAGATAGAGCTAACGGCCAGCCACTAGCCTACCAAGGAGTTGTTGCGAGCTATACTGTGATATATACCATGGTCTAGCAGGTATGCTGCTCGATAGAAGGCAAAGTACTTTCGTTCGTATTATTTTTTCTTTCATTATTATTGTTCTTGGATTAGGGAGAGGCTTTATTACGGGGTTAGAAAAGTTAAGAGGATAAGACGGTATAGGCAAGCAGAAACGCAGGCTCTTGTTCCTCGTTGAGCCTTTGCGGAACGTTCTAGCGCTTTTTTTTTAATCAAACAACATGTATTATTAGGCGCATATCTGAGGGTTAAAATTTAGCGTATTTTACTTGCTTCGTTATACGTCGAAGCAAAGGGTTAATAAACAAATAATAATTTTGAAATTGCCTGAGCGCACAAAGTTTCGTAACGTAGATTATTCAAAAAGCTACAAAGTATCGCAATTAATGCTGTACTTGCATTGTTATTCATTTCTTTCGATGAAACTCGAAAAAACAACAGCACTCCATTTTGCAAGGCTTCAGTTAGTTGTAGCAAGAGTTAGATTTAAAAAAAAAATTACAAATAAATGTACAAACACACAGAATTCAATAGGCTCGAATATGTTTCACATACGTACACAGGCGAAATCTGCAGAGGGTGGTATCGGTAAAGTCAGAATGGGCATACAGAGCGATTTTAAAAATGTTTCGATATATAGTCATATGGTAACAGCCTTTTTTTACGAAAGCGTTTACAAGGAGTCGTGGATACACTGACAATATAGAGTTTCTTATATAAAGCGGATTTTCATTTACGGCTGCGGAGAAATAATACATGGTACGTACATGTCTACTGATAGCTTTGCTAAGAATTTTTGACTTTTTTTTTACAAGTTCGACTAAATTGATAAGAGAAAAAATAAATGAAAAATAATAAGATATGGAAACTAAGATCTCTTCGGAAACTCTTAAAATTATTTGTATACAAAAGTAATGAAAAAAATGGTAGTCAATAAACTATAGACAAATAAAAATAATTACGAAACAAAATCAACGGGGTAATCATTTACTTTTACAGAATATGGAATAAATAATCTTTAAAAATTCGAGCAGTTATATACGAGGCATTTTAGCCACATTCCAAAGGGAGGTCTTATATTGAGGGGAACAGAGAATGGAAGACATTAGCGAAGATTCAGCATGTGTGTGAGAGAGAAAATGCAGCATGCAAGTATTGGTCGAAATATTGCCGTCCCACCGGACTACCCACCCCACCCACTCACGTGAACTTACGCAATTGCACCAGTACTGTCGTTATCCTAATCTTGTAAACAATAATAAAAATCATTATTCGTTTCGAGATTTTCATTTTTTTTTACTCTTGATCCTCGATATTACACGGAATTTATTTAATGACATCAATTCATTTGTTATTTGATTATTGAGTTAATTGTATTAATGGCGTATGTTTCAGAGTTTTTTCGTGTGTACGTGTATATCTTTTTTTTTTCTTTTTTCAAGTTGACATGAAGGTCTGTGTGTATGCGATTTTATTTATTATACTTTGTATTTCGTGTTTGTTTAAAATTTGGTTATTGAAACTTAGAAAGTGATTTATTCGTTTTCCTTTTTTTATGGTATTCTCTAAGTTTTGTTTTACAATTTAACCTACACTTTTTTACTGTCAATATACTTCATAGATACACAATAAAAATAAATAATTTCAAGATAAGCGGGAATGAGTAATAAATAAATTAAATAAAACTAAATAACTTTCAATTTTGGAATAAAATTTTTCTCCCAATAAATTGTTTACAACATCGATATAAAACTAGTAAGCATTCTTGAGAGTAACCGTATACCTGCGTACTTGCTATTGTCTTAAAATTGAAATTATAAATTTCTGATGCATTTGGGTATTACTCTCAAAAGTCCTCAATATTACATAATCACAAGTACGTAAAACATGACATTATAAATTTCTAGATTTACAAAGACAAGTACTACGAGAACGAAAATAATAAAATTAATTGAGAAATGAAAAACATGGGTGCAGTTAAATGTGTCGTCTTGTCCACTGTCTGTTGAAAAATCTGTATTATGTTTTGTTTGTGTAAGTGTTCTTATATTAAAATGTAAGTAAATAACTACTTGTGAAGCGATATACAAATAAGCTACAAGAAAATTACCCGTAATTTTATTGTACGAAATCAATAATTCAAAAGTGTTAAATTGCAGTTCGTTAAAACTTTATTTAAACATGAAAATAACAAGCGAAGTTAATCGAGTTTTGATTGGACATTTGCTTTACAGTATGTAATTTACGCTTCAGCCAATTTGCATTCGACCGCACAAGCAGTATAGTGTTGTTTTTAGTATGCATGTAACTGTATTAATATTTATACATCTATCACAAAAATAAAGAAATATATACAAATACATGTAAAAATTCGCATGCGCTTGCTCAAAGCCCCATCTCCTATTGCTGTAAAAATAATCACAGTGTCACTTTTGTCAAAAAAATTAATTTGAATTAGTGAGTAAATTACATATACTAAATAAAAAATCATAAAAAAAGAAACATTGCCGCTCGTACGCGAAAAGCCAATAATTTAACTGACGCAAAATCGCACACAAATGAAAACATCTCCATTATGAATAATTCAATTTTTTCATCATTTCAAACATCCTATTAACCGTGTAGCTTTTGCATCAATTTGTACTGGCTTTTCACGCGTTATTTGCAAGCTCATATAGCTGAAAATTAATAAGAACAATTATCTGCATTTATAATTATCATCTCCACGTTCGCAAAACGGAAAGGTGGCAGAGTAAAAGAGAGATTAAGAGAGACAGAGAAAGGGAGAAAGAGACAGATAGAAATATAGAGAAAGAGTCAGTTAGCTGTGTTTGTAACTAGCTGACACATTATACGCGAAAGTACTACAGGAAGTATTTTGGGGTTATTGGTAAATATTATAGAGGATAAGGAAATACGTTGGGATGTTCTTTTAGGAAAACGAGAGTTGAGTACAGGAATACCTTTTTTGCGAACTAAACTTTTCCTTTTGCGTTTTTTAAACTGTTGTTTACTCTTTTATTAGAATTAAAGCAGAAGGCTTCAGATGATTGTCACGCAGTTATATTTCTATAAATTAGACTTTGTATATCGACACAGAGACAGATTAAGCGATAAATTAAAGTGAAAATTAATGATTAAAATAAATGCTACTACTTGGCATTACACTACTTTCATTCACTAAAACGTTTAACGTTCGTAAAATATAACTTCACTTGGTTTTACTTCTAAACTCCAATTGTTCGAAATTCTAAGACTTCTTGTTGAATTAGAATAAGTACTACGCAAATTATAGCATAATTATAAATTTTGTTAATTAGTTAAGTGTACTTGATGCCATTTAAGCATTAGCAATTAAAGGCTTCATAGACATTTCGATCAATTGGCTTGGCTTCTAAGTCTATTTCGTTAATGATCTAATTGAAAATAAAAACTCAAAAATAAAGTGTTGAAAATATATAAAATGTATCGATATCAATATTATATAACAAACAAGCAGCAAGCAGTTTAAAACCGAAAACTCTCGAATAGACAATGATTCGAGAGCATAACTTGCGAACGCTAATATTTGGAGGAACGAGGATAAGGAATGAGCATAATTTCTTCGTTAAAGGAATGACAATATTGACCTATACACTCGCAAAAAAAATCAATAGCTTTCGAACAAAACAACTTAACTTGGCGAATCATAAGAAGAAGATAAAAAAAAATTCATAAATAAAATAATAAGAAAGTTAATTATTGACTTTGAAAACTAGAAATAAATTGCGTAAACTCATTGATACTGTAAATCATTGGAAAAAATGTGCTGCTATCGCTCGTAGAGTTACCGAATTAATCTTTTTTTTCGACTTTTTTTTCCTTCGTACGAGAAAGGAAATGCTGGCAAATCAATCTTGAATTTGCGTAGTCACAAGCAAAACTAATTGAAAAAAAAATTAATAAAAAAAGGCAATTCTTTGAGATAATAAACTTTAGCTATAAAATAAGCGTTTTATATGTAGCAAGAATTGATGAGATATATATATATATATATATATAGATAATATATATATGTAAGTATAACAACAATAAAAACAATCTAAATATTTGTTTTAGTTTGATTTACATTCGTTTTATTTGAATTCCATCATCAAAATGTATCGCATGACCCGGTCTTAATGCAAGTCATTGCCATTACATAATCACAAATAGTATTTAGTATTACGATTATTCATTAATCATTCTTGTCATTAATTGGTAGGTATTCGTTATTCTTGATATAGTGTAATCGGTAGTTATTATTATTTAAAATCAATCGAAAAAACGTGGTGAACGATCGACCTATTCGTTACTATAATAATTATATTAATCATTTATCATATGTGTCAATTTCATCGTACTTGCTTGCGATACTTCTTCGTTATCATTTTTTTTTGTTCTTTCACTTTTGCATGTATATGCAGTTGACAATATCATATCACAATAGGCGCGCATATCGATTCTCGTTTTTCTTTTCTCTGACTTCATTTGCTCGTTTCTTCTCTTTACCTCTTTATATAATTCTCTTTTTTTATTATTTCTTTGTTATTTTATTTCGTATAATATCGAAGGGATATAAACACATGACGAATAGTAGTAGATACCGTCGGATCAAAATTGGTTCTGAAAGAGTTGTGAGGATAATCATTCGAGGGGTGAGGAAAGAAGGGGGAGCAAGGACCTTAGTTTCATATTTTTTTTATTCTCTTTTTGACTATCCCGGAAAGAAAAGAAGAAAACTGAAATAAACCTTAACGGTAGAGAGATTAAGGAGGTGATTGCGAACGTTAGATATTGTTTGTCCGGGAGCAAATTTCGAAGTTTCTAACTTCGGGTATATCCACGAAGAAAGGAGAATGCGTAGATGTATACTGCCTACAGAAGAAAAACTGGAGCAGTAACAAAAACTAATCTCATATTTGTGTTTTATAATATGAATATTTCTTATTTATGTATAACATTTCAGGAAAAAAAACAAAACCTAATATTGGGTGAGAGTGTGTACATATATCCCCGAAATTAGAAATTCAAATTTTGCTACTGGTTCAGTACTTCACTGGCAATACAAAATATAAACAATCAATTTGTTTGACCTATCTACTATCTATACATATGTCTGTTATGTGCGTATGCATATAAAGACGAGGAGACGCACTTAGGGCGCGTTATTTTTTTTTGTTTTTCTATGTAATTCTATATGTATAATAGAAGTTACAATATTCATCGAATCAAAGTTTTTGCAATCACTGTATAACAAATAAAAAATTATTCCGAATATGTAAAGATAACAGTGATATATATAATATATTAGCATTTTGTATCAATATAAAATATATATTTATATATAGGTACTTAAGTGAGTGCAGGACTGTGATTGAATAAAAAAGTTAAATTACAACGATAATAATAACAATTTTAATGATTATTCGTTAACTAATAAAAAATAATAGTATAAATAATAATAATAATAATAATAATAATAATGTATTAAAATAGTGAATAATAATAGTAGTATTGGTTATAATATGATATAATTACGAATGACTTTTCATCTTCGAAATATTTCAATTCACTTACAACCGAATTTCACGTAAGTCGATTGCGTACCATTTGATTCATTGAATGTTCTGCTCGCGCAAGTCAAATATAATATATATTTATATAAACTAATGTTATTATTTCTTATTATTTATTTCTATATTATTTTTGTAATTTCTTTTGTTTCTCATCTGTGTCTAACGCCTCAAGAAAACCAAATATCTTTCTTTAGAAATCACGTATTCTATACATGGCGGGAGGAATATTGTGAAATTCTTTTTTTTTTTGCTTGCCATGAGTTTTACATTTTTCGGACGTTTGGATGGGAGAAGTTGGGACAAACTTTTTTTTTCGTTTTCCTTTATACTCGTGTATCTTTGTTATTATCTTATTACTATAACTGTCATTCTCTTCGTTTTGTTTCATATTTTTTTTTCATTTGCGGTTTTTTTCCTCTTTTGTTCATTTTGTTCGTATGTTTATCTAGCCATCGCAGTCATATATATTTAACACTAATACACAGTCGCCCACCACACACTGTATTATTTTAATCGTATGTATATATGTCTGTATATATACGCATTCCGTCGTCGCTTCGCGTCGTAGTATCTCGAGTATACAACTACATAATATATTCCGATGAGAACGAGCGACTACTATAAACCTTACACATCGATATGAATCGTTCGTCTCCCCTTCCTACTTTTTTCTCTCTTCACTTTCATCGTTGAAAAAAAAGTCGGCTACGTATTCACCACACCTTTTGCTGCGACTCGAGCGAAGCGAGGACGGGATCCCACGAGGATTATACAATTACAACATATTTTCTTTATACTTTTTCGCGTTTTCGGGAATGTATTTTGTGAAAATGTGTCGGGACAACCAGTCCGTTGTGCGCTAGCGAGGCCGCCGCTGCACCCCCCTTCCCTTGTGCCCATCGCGTCGTCATTTAGGCCCCTCTCGTCACTCTTCCTTTCTTTCCTACGATTTATTGATCCTTTCGCATCTTACGCCATTTTCATCGCGCCTACTCGGCCTAGTCGACGAATAAAAAAACAAAAATTCCCTCGTTCACGCGTGCTAGTCACGCCTGCGAGCGAACGACGTAATCGTTCGACGATAAAAAATATACTCTTTTTTTCTTCTTTTCGCGCAAGTATTCACTTGCAGTCGCGTCTACTTCTCAATCTCGTAATCTCCCCGCCCCCCTACTCGCCGTCCGACTCGTATTTGATAGCCGCGACTGTGCTTTCTTTCTCTTTAACGCGCAGAGGAACGTATTCCGTTTACAGAAAAATGCTTTTTCTTCTTTCCCTTATTCTCTTTCTACATTTATAATATAATACTCGGAATATCGTTATTAGATCGTCAAGGTATATGTGTGCATACACGACCGACACGGCATTCCCGACGATTCGTAGAATAAAAAATAAAAAAGGTCAATTCGTCGCTCAGAGTTTGCTTTATTCATAAAGCATCACGACATCACGTCCTACATCTCCATCCTACTCGATTTCACTATACACACGCTTACCCAGCCATTCCGCCCGCTGCAAACGACTAATGAACTACAAAAAAGTCTCTACGTCATTCCTAATGCAATTAAACCTATATGCAATTAACTTAGTCTCGTATTACCATTTTACACGTTCTCCCGGCCACGAATGTAATAATAAAACTTGTCGCACAGGATCGATACATCGCGCGTTCGACCAAATCTCGACTCGTACTACTTGTCCCCGCTAATGTCCGTTTACATCGTTTTTTTAAAAAAAATCCTTATTAATACGATTATTTAACTCGTTGCCCTTGGTTAAATTATCCAAATAACGCGTATAGTCACCGAATCGTTGTTCCGACTTCTCGTATCCTAACTCAAACTTCGCGCCTACCCATAAATCCACGAGAGCTACGTGCGATTTGCAATGTCTCGTGTGTCCACGCGGCGTGACGATGGCGAGGAAAATAAAGGAGAAAACCACGAAATAAGAAAGATACGAGCCACATTTCGTTCCGCGCACTTTGACAAGAGCTTTAATTTGCTCGCGGTCGTTAGCGAACAACCGCCCCCCCCTCCCTCCCATTTCGTGTCCGTGGCTTCTCTCTACTTTCGTGAGTTACTCGCTGAAAATCAGTCGGTGATGCATTGCATCGTTAACGCCGCCCGTTACGAGCTTTCGCCTTTTGAATTATGAATTAAACGAGTCTCGGAGCTTAGCTTTTTCTCGTAATAATAATGACGTTTGTAAGAGGCTATTGAATGTTTTTATGTGTGCTGCTGAGGCAGATCAGGCTCCTGTTTCATTGTTCGTTTTATTGTCATAATTTTCTTGTAATGCTTCTGTTATTCTGCCGTAGTTATTTATAGAATAGTTAACTCTTGTGCTACACGAGATAAGGAACCAATTACTGAGACAGCTCTAGTAGTCTTACGACAATGAAACAGCGAGCGATCAAATCATCCATTTGGAATAAAAAGATAACGAAAAACCGATTGAAAAAATCGCGCGTTCTCTCAGCAGCTTAGTATCGAGAAACCAACGGAGCCAAGGAAAGAAAAGAAGACGCGGAGTAACGTAACCGGGGCCTCGTGCTATCGGCTTCCCACTCGTCGTCGCTGCCGCTCGTTTAGCGAGTCGGCTACGTGCGGACGTAGATGGGCACGTAGGGCCCCTCGTAATAGGCGTGCACGTAGACGAGATTGTGCAGAGGACTGTGAAGGGGCCCAGGATGGTGGGGCGGGCTGTGGAGGGGCGCGCAGGAGGTGGTGTTGTGGTGGTGGTGATGGTGCGAGGGCACCTGCGGCGGGGCAGCCTGGGGGGCCTGCGGCGGCTGGCTAGCGATCGTCGCGGCGACGGTGGTGGTGGGCGAGGGTGACTGGTTGTGCGCGACCGCCGACTGCATCGTGGAGACGGGCGAGACGCGGGCACCCCCTTGCGGGGGTGCTGGGCTGCCGTTGGCGGCGGCTGCGGCTGCGGCTGCCGCCGCTGCTGCTGCGGCGGCCTGATAGACGGCCTGAGGCGGGGCCGGGGGCCCTGGCCGAGGTGGCCCGTGGCAGCCCGGCTGCCCGGCCGCCGCGACGGCCGCCACCTGGCGCATGTAGTTCGCTGGTAGACATACCTCGAGCCGATCCGTGCGCTGCATCTTCTGCGGCATCGCCACCGTCTGGGGCACCACGCCGAGGGGACTGCCGACGCCCGTTGGATCGGCTGGGCCCATGATCGTCGGCATGATGGGGCTTGGCGCGAAGTACGGACTGTACGTGTTGCCGACCTGCGGCATGCCGGTCAGATAGGGATTCGTCGCCTGCAACAGATAAGGCCCGGGAAGAAGAGAGGGGGCGCGGGACGGAAACCCGACTGTTAGTTGCGATTTATTCTTTTAGCTGCCCAGTATTTCATGGGTTTTTCTTTTTTTCTTTTTTTTTCTTTCATTTTTTTCTTACTGACTTGATTACTTGGCACGTCGATCATGACAGCAACTACTCAATTATTTTGAGAATATTTTTTAAATAATTGAGACTGTTTTAAAACAACTGTTAATTTATGGATTGAATATATTTTGCTTTCATGATCGCCGTGCAATCTATATAGACACGTAATATAAGGTCTTTCTCAATTACTTATTATATGTGGCCCGAAAATATTACAGATTTTATTTTCATAGTTCAAGAAAAATTGACGTGAAAGCAAGGAACAGTATTTATATTACAATATCGAACGAACAAGTTTGAGTTTGCGATTAAACAAATAATAAATATGCTCATAATTTTGCGTTAAAATGAAGTATTCTTAATAACTTTAAATAATAAAACTTTTCTTTAAATAAAATTCTTCAAAGAGTTACACTTTTCAACAATAAACATCATCGATTAAAAACCTTGAATTAACTATTTCAAAAGAACTTTTAGCAGACAGGCTATTATGTCTCTTACGTTTCGTTTCAACTCGTTCGTTTCAAGCCCTTTATCCAGCGGCATGCGGAACGCTCGTGGCGCGGCTTTTTACGTGCATTCCACGGGCAGCTAATCACCAAGCGAAGGCAACTCATTTCAAGCGTAACTGATCGAAAGCGCCCCGGCAGCGATAATATTGAAGAAAATAATTTTTAAAATCGAAAACGCGGCCAGATTAAAATGCTCGTTGTACTCCGGCTGATGAGTCGAATGCGAAAATAAAAAATATACGTATAAACCGCCCCGAAAAAAACGAGCTCTGGAGTATTGATTCAACGAGCCAAAAAGAGAAAAAGGGAAAAATACGTTCGGCGCGATCGGCAAATTTTTTTTCCTTCCATGTTTCCCAGAGAACAGCGAATTGTAGGAAGCTTATATTAACGGCGCTGTAATCTTAGCCACATTGTATATATGTAAATATTTATATAAATATATAGATATTTTTGCGTGTATAAGACAAACATCACAGGCATGCAGAAAATAATTACAACTTTTTAGCTTTAATTCTAGTGCTTCCTGTGCCATTCAAACTTAAACGAATCGCAAGCTTCCGCTTAATCAAGTTCTAACTACTACAAATATTCATTTGACGTAAGATCCTTTTCAAATAAATTTAGGTATCAAAGATTTTTTAATATATCTGCGTAAAATATCAGGTTCTTACGTACAAATGTAATGAGAAGTAAGAAACAAAGAGTACAAAGAAAAAAATGAAGAAAAAAATTAAAAAATAAGATACCAAATAAAAAAAAAAGAAAAAAAATTAGTAAAGGCCAAACCAAAACCAGGAGTTACCATAAGAGCGTGGGTAGCGAGCAGTTGCTGCTGGATTTGCTGTTGAAGGTGCTGGTGTGATGGCGCAGGAGGTTGGGCCTCCTGTGTTTATATCCGCCAAATCGGACGGGTAATTGGAGATAGAGAGAACACACCAACAATCAACCACAACCACGAACGAGCGCACCACAGCGGCAAACATGGGGGACAGACAGGCAGTCATACGTGTGTAGTATGGGCTCTCGAATTTTTTTCGGTACGCAAGTTGAAAAAAAAAATTGGAAAATAAAAAGAAAGCCGGATTTTTTGTAGCGCAGGATAGATCGATGAGCAGACTCGTATTGCGCGAGAAATGTTAAAGAATACCGTCAAAAGTGCTAAATGTTTTTAGATGTTAAATTGTGAAAATCACTTGTCTTATTTTTTATTGTATACCCTGTATCTGTGTTATTTTTAATATTGCTCTGTACCGTGTGTTTACATTTTGTGAAAAGAATAAGTTTATTTCAAACTGTATTATTCGCAAGACAAAAGATTTCAAATATACGTCCTATTTAACATAATGGAAAAATTTGTATTTTCATACAAAGCTTCTTATAGTTGAATTTTAGCATTCATTAACATTTCAGACGCTTTTGTGAATGATCATTGGGCAATGAAAATAAATAAACTTGAATCAGACCTTCGGTAAAATGATTGAAAAAATATTGTATAATTTCTTATTAATTTGACATTTCTTTTGATAAACTTTGTTTAAAAAAAACGAAGATCTTTTTCAGGTGAACATAAATACTAAATATATAAAGCCATTATGCAATAGATTTGAAAGTAGAATGACACTGAATAAAACGTGCAAATTACGGATAATTAACTTTTTTATGCATTCCTTTGCTGCAACGAGCGTTTATTAAAATATGATTGAATTGTCTTATTATTACATTGTAATTTAACTTTCAATTTCTCATTAATGTGTTTAAAAAATAAACTAATGAACAATATGAGATATAAATCTATAATATTAACGTTCGTTGCATCAAAAACTACACGATAAGATTTTACTATCAAAAAACTTTATCCTTCAATACCGTAGTGAGTTCAAAAAATAAAAAAACAGTTAAAAAAGAACGATAATCGATAAATAAAAGAAAAGAACGTAAGAAAACAACGACATCGATAATCCAAAGATGAGCATGATAGAGAGATGCAAGTGTTAGGGCGTCAGGTGATAAAAAAGGTGGCTCAAAGTCAATATTGTTACAACAAAGCGGATGATATGCGCGTGTACAGAGAGAGATAATAAAGATACATGTGTAGTAAACCGAGGAAAGTATTATTAGAGATAGAGAGATAGAAAGGAGAGGCGCACTGGCGCACAATTAAAAGCGGGCCGGCGTCATGAGGTTGAAGCAAACGCTCGGGCTGGTGATACGTACCACTGCGGGCACCTGACCAGGCACAAGTGGCTGGCCGGGACTAAGACCCATTTGCTGTATGAGGGCGTTCTTCAGCGCCAGATGATTGCGGCCGTTTATCAGTAGCTGGTCCTTCAGGTGCTGTGGTGGATGGAAGTACTTGCACGGCGGCTTCTCTCGGTTACACCGGCCCTGCGAACACGAGATAGGAGAACCGAGAGGATTACTATGGGCTGCTGCTGCTCGTGTGTGCGAGAGAGGGAGAAAGAGAGACTGGCTGAGCTTTCATCTCTCCCACGCTCGCTCCTGTGGATTTGTCACGAAAGAGAGGGCCAAATGGCCGGTGCTGATGCGCCCGAGTGCTTTACAGCTGCAATTATGCGGATTGGGAATTGCGTATGAAAAGCGGGCTGCGCTTTTGCTTCGTTGTTACGGGGAAACCGGGTAGTCTGGTAAAGTAAATTAGACACTTGCTTGCTAAATTTGTGGATGGTTGAAGGGGGGGGGGGTCATTATCGCGAGCGTTATATTTTTTTGTCAAGTAGTACAACGAGATTTTGGTCAGACGAGGAATGCGTTTAACATTCGTAAACAAACTATGACTTTTAAGGCCAAAGTTTAATTGCCAAGCGTAACAGAAAATAAAAATCTCTAGTTTAAGTAAACAAGCGAGAATCGTCTTGAAAATCTAGCTCGGCAAAGAGAGGAGAGAAGCAGCGACTAGCTTGGCCGATGCGACGATCGAGCTTCAAATATTTATCCGTGCCTCATAGTTACCTCGCAAACGCGCAAGAGACGAACTTCAAAGACACGTCCGCAGAACTCGTCTCTCATCCTCTTCTTCTCTCTCGCATCACCGAGCGCCAGTCATCGCTCGCTGCAACTGTGAATTCGCGTTCAGAAAACAGCGGAGGGACGCGTACGGAGCTAATACAGAGCGTCGATTCAAATTGAATCAGCAACTCGCTTGGCCTGTGAATTAATCTCGTCATAGCCTTCTCCCCTCCCACCCTCCCTTTGCCATACTCTTTCACGCCGCGTTAATCTAGGCGGCAAAGAAGAGCACACTCGGGCTTAGTTAGCCCGGCCAGTAGTAGTAGCAGCAGCAACAGCGACGAGTTTCATTTCTCCGAAGAGTTTGCTTTCCTCGCGCGCAATCTATTCGCGCTCTCTATCCTAGTACCCCCTCCAATCTACCGTCCCGTTTTTCGGAAAACTTGTGCTACTCAGAATCGTCCCCCGTGTTTATTCGTGCGTTGGGAGAAGCGAAATTGCTCGAGTGCCCGAAAGTACTTTATTCCTTTCGCGAAAGGGGAGTCTCTGATGTGTATGGAATTCGTAAAATAAAGTCGCCGCTCTCCCGTACTCTCTTACCCCCCACCCCCTCACCATTCCTTTACTTACCCCCTCTTTCGTTTTTCGTTGCATTTGCGTAAAACTTGGAAAATTGAATTGTGCGCGCGGCAAGAATGTTGCCTGATGTGTCAAGTGGAAGCCCGCGTTGTTCTTTTTTTTTATATATCTCGATACGCGGGAATAAGTTTTTCTATGCAAATGCGACTACGTGATCCTCGTTTTTAAAAACCTATTTTCCTTCTCGTGCGTTTGTTCCAAAAATTTAAATTACAAATATAATTTTTAATTTAAATATTTATAACCATTTATAAACTCGAGTGAATTAAATTTTACAGAGTTCTTAAATGAGTTGCGTTGTATTAAATAAACAATAAGTATACCATTATTAATTTGAAGAATGAGAATGAGAAACGGCATTAAAAATCATGATGTTTTTCTTCTGCATTTCTTCAAGCATAAAAAGGTAAGAGAACAAATGACAAACAAAATTATAACAACATTTTATCTCGAGCTTTACAGAAGAATGAAAAGACTCTTTCATTATATTTACACACTTTTTTTTCTCTTTTTCATCAAAATTTTTAGCATTAAAAAACAGCACTGCTTTAAACCATCCCAGCCAAACGGAAGAGAATCCAAAGAATTCGCCTTTGCTAAAATAGACGGGTATTGTGAAGAATAATCGTCGTGAGAGGAGCAGAGCAGTAGCAGTAGTCTCCTTGCCAGGTACTAATTAGGGCTCGAACAATGTCAATTAAGCTAAGACAACCAAGTGCCAGATAGAAGGAACGACCAAAGCAGGGGCAGCGGCAGCACCGCCGTCATCTCTGGATTTTCTTTTCTTATACTCGCCGGGGATGGTAGGAGCGTTGCAGCGCTGAAAAGCACATAAAGCCAGAGGAGGAAAGCTCGAAGCCCAGCGTCTGTAGAGAGCGTAACTTGCACTGGGCGCTCTCGCTCGCGCCCGAACTACTCTCAAACACGGCTCAAATATCGTCTAATTAAGCGCATTTGAGAGTTCCTTGTTCGAGAGAGGGAAATAATGCCGTGTATATCTAGCGCTACAGACCGGCGATACGCTCCTTCTCCTCTATCTCCCCCCCCCATCCCCCTTAGCTACCCTCTACCTCTTCAACCAACGGAAAATATCCTTTAACTACTGCGTGTATATAAGCTCGGAAAATTGTATTATCTGCTGGTGCGAGAACGATGCTTGCGCCAACGCGGCAAATCAGCGCTCAAAGTTTTTAACAGAGTTCTCCTTCTCGACTTTTCCCCACATTCCTGGATTCAAAGGTTTTCCTGGCTGGAGACGAGGCTCTGGTCGATAGAAGCGTTCGAGTATTGTTTTACTCCATCAACTACGAGGAAGAGATTAAAAGCCAAATAAATCAATAAGTAAATATCCAGTTGCTTTATTGTTCCGTGATTTAGTTACGCGTTCTAGCGAAACATGAGATGGATCATATTATTACGCGAAGACAAACGGTAGAGGCCTTAATAGGAAAAAATGTCCCTGCTATTAGTCGACACTAATCGCGCGAGCGCATTCCCTTTCATCCTTCATCCGCATGATCCCCCTAGCCAACGTACACAAAACTCCTCTACTTCCTCAATATCAAGCTTACGCTAAAGACAAACAAAAAGCGCACATCTCTTTTCTCCTAGCGTACCACCGGCAACAACAACAACAACAGTAATAAGAGGGAGAGCCTGTGCCAATAAACACAGGCACAAGAGAGAGAGAGAGAGAGAGAGAGAGAGAGAGAGAGAGAGAGAGAGAGAGAAAGAGAGGGAGAGACAGAGGGATAGAGTGGGGACGTGATCATTGAAAGCAAGCGTCGTTGTATCGCGACAACAGGAGAGCTAAAAGCCTCGTCGAATCGGCAAACGCCTGTCGCGACAACAAGCGGAATTATGCAGATACGGCCCGCGCGCCTACTACTCTACCGCGCATATATCAATGGCCTAGCGTTTTACGCTAGTCCTAACCGCCGAGCGCTTGAGCGCTTATCTGATTTAAATAGACGATCATAAAGCAGAAGCAGCAGAAGCGGCTTCCTGCTCGGCTCTCTCTCTCTCTCTTTCTCTCTGCTATCTATTCCGCAGTTCCGCCTGCGGCCCAACAACAATCGTATGCGAACGCGTGCCGCGTTTTAACCCAATTTCAGGCCCCGAGGCGCGCTCTCCCGCCGACGACGATCGCTTATTCATGCGCGTCAGCTCCCCATTAGCGACCGCCGCCATTCTCCCCTCTCCCATGCTGGCATTGCTGATAATAAATCGGTAATGAGTCCTCTGCCTCCCCTTCCCTCCTCTTGCTCGCTAACTCGGATTAACCGAGTCCTATCTGCGCCTGGATTTCTTTGCCGTCCACCCTCGCTGATGAAACTTGTCAGATAAACGAATTGCGAAATTTTCGCGAATTTATAGTCGAGAGAAGCGCTGATTGGTCCTCGCTTCTACGTCCTCCGTCACGAATATTTGTCGCTGTGTTTACCGCACGACTGGCCGAGGGAAATTTTGCGAAAGATCGCCAATCTCGATGATTCAGGCGTAATTCGGTGGCTTTTTTCTTCTACTGCTACGTTTTATACGAAAATGTTGGCTATAGTCGGAGGAATATACGAGGAAGATTAGAAAAGAAAAATGATTATTGCGTCGTAGCTGGAACGGAGCGGAAGTTTTGGACCAAAAAAAAACCCCGTTGTTTATCAAAAAGCCGATGAAAATAAGGCGCGCACAAATATTTTTCCGTTGTTTCTCGGTCCTAAATGTTTTGATTTATGATTACGGGAATTCATGAACGGCATTCTAATGAAGCAAAAACAAATAGTACGCTTTATTTGGGCGTAATACGTTACGTGGGCGTTATCAATCATACGCGGGCAAAACCGACAAGTTGTCGCTAAAATTAATCTATGTTTAAAGTATATAACTCTCGGTCGGCTCTAGCGTCTAAACACGTAATAAACAATTTCGAAAGACCCCTCGGGCAAATCCCCTTCCACAAAGACAATGAATTTCGAAAGAAGGATAAATCGGAAGATACAAGAGCCGTCGAATATCGCTTAAATCGCTTTCAAGCACGATACTTAACTCGCAACGCAGAACGGATAAAGAAGCCCGCTTGATAAATTATCAATCCTCCGTGGAAGAAGAAGGGGAATAGGCTGAGCTCGTACGAGTCTCTTTCAAAGCCGCTCCTTATATATTATTTTTCCCCCGTCCTGGCTAAAGTCTGAGAAACGTTTCTCCAACACTGTACTCGCATGCAGGCGCGCGCTGCTGCTGTTTCCGTTCCACCTTTAGGCGCGCGCGCGATGAGCTCCTCCCTAAGGATGAGCGGCAAGATGGGGTGGAGGAGGCTTAATTATCGCGGCTGAACGACGCGATAATTGGGATCAAGATTGATCGTCTGTCCAATGGAGCTTTCATGCGCATAGCAGCAAAAGGAAGACGCCCCCCTGGCTTCTCGTTTCTACCTCGCTTGTCTTCCAGACTCGCTCGCTCTTGCTTGTTGCGGCTCCCTGGGTCTTGAGTAATGTGCCGCTAGATAAAACGCTTTCATACGCTCGACGAAAGTACTGATAAATAGAAATAAAGCGATTTGATGCCCTGGCCCAAGAAGAGAAATGCCCCTCCTCAGCCGCTAAAAGTTGCTGTAATTTTCGACGATTTAAGACTTAGCCGCACAATTGCTTGGACGATTGAATAGGATTTATCTTAGTAATTGTTAAATATTAGAGATAAAGGCTGCTCCTCTTTTTGAAAAATTATTGTACATTTTTCGCAAGATATTTAACGATCAATAAATACAAGTGTTTCATAAGACGATTTTTAAAAAAGAATTAAAGTTGAAAAAGCTAAAATACATGCAAAAAGTTTTTAATTTACAATTATGTTATGTATTCCACTTCTAACAAACGTAACTAGTTTACTTTGACACTTTAAAACTTTATTACGTTTCGATATATTCCATAAAATACCATTTTACACATTGCCTGACTATACGCTGATCTCACCTACTTACTCGTATTTCTCAGCTCATTTTCATAATAAAATTTTCCGAGGTAATTTCATCCCGCGTACGTATTTCACATAATTCGCATACATTACGAAAACACCGAAAAAAAGTTAATTTCCAAAAAATAAGCTTCTCACAAAAAATATTAAAATTTTCCTCTCCAAAACGTTTTCTCTATACCAGCCCTTCTACTAAAAAAAAATCCGATTGTAAAGTTTTCTAAGTGTAGCTCCCAAGCCCCAACATCACCCATATAAATTTCAAAATGAATCCCTTCGGTAAATCGCGTCGCCAGCTCGAGCATGAAAAATATAAGCATAAATAAGCTTAGGAGAAAGAGAGAAAGCTGTTGGCAGAGAGAGGGTGCACAGCAGTCAGGCGTACAGTCGCTTTTCGTCCTCGTCTAGTCGGACGTCTCCTTTCTTCCGGGGCGCGGTCGGGATATCTTGAAAGAAGAGGGTGAGAGAAAGAGAGGGAGAGAGAGAGAGAGTGGAAGAGACCATCGCGGAAACACGATCCTTCAGGCTCGCGGTAACCCCACTTTATAACCTCGTGGGCCGTCGCGCGCGTGTCCGCGTCAAGCCGAGCCCTCGTCCGCTCCCTATATCCACTAGCGCCGGCTGCTGCTGGTCTGATCCCTAATATCCTCCCTCTGCCTCCTCGTCGATCCTAGTCTTTGTACTTGCGCCTTCTTGGCCTGCAGCAGTGATGCACGCCGAGGCTGCGAGATTACCGGGATTTGCTTGCTGATCTGCATATCGATTTTACCAAGGGATGCCTCTTCGTCACCCTACGCCCAAATGACGCCCAATTTGCTTTAATTTCGCGCGTCACATGCGTTGCAGCCTTGACTTTTTTCCACGGAGATTCAAGCCTCTCGAAATTTATTTGCTTATTTTACGCCCAAGCTTCCGTTTCGACTTTGATCACTAATTCAGCATATTTGAATAATCCGCGTTATCGGCGGCTTTCGTTACATCGATAAATTCTAAATTGTAAGCGGACATTAGCATTCGCGAATCATTAAAGGCCAAAGGATAAAATAAAGCAGCAAATAGTTTTTGATGTATCAGCGAAAAACGGCTGCTCGACGTCAGCAGCTAAAAGGTCCAAGAAAGTCAGGCGCAGGCACATATTGCTTCGAGGTAAAAAGAGCTGCGCGCGAATATGGTAGAAAAGCGCTATTTCCCTCAACACGCGCCGCTCACGACAAGTGTAAATGGCATATCGACGCGTGGAAAAGGGAATCGACTCGCTTTCTCAGGAACGCGGGAACACAAGCGCGACCGCGATCGAAGAGCGGGAGGAAAGAGAGAGTTCACCGGTTCGCTGGAGAATGCGTCGACACAACGCTGAAGATTTCGCGGCGTCGATAAGGAATCTTTTCCTTTTCTCCATCCCTTTCCCGCTTCCCCTCTTTGCTCCACCAAAGCTCAGCGTAACGCCCGAGTGCTATTTCCTCGGCGACCCCTGAGGAATTTTTCTTTATGCAGGGAAGGGCATAATTGAAAAGATCAAGACCTTAGGAGCTACTGGGAATTCGAGAAAAAGAGAGAGAGAGAGAGAGAGAGAGAGAGAGAGAAGGAGAAGTTGAATATGGAGCTGCGAGACGGAATGATAGATTCGCGACGGAAATTTTAAGCGTGCACGAGCTAAAGGGGTTCTTGGCATTCCAAGCGTGTGTGGCTTTAGATCGAAGTCTTGATGCTTAAATGATATTGTGGCTGATGGGGAGGTTTTAATATATTACGATATACGGCGATGGAAGTGAGATAAGCTGTTAGAAAAGCGTTTTTATAGTAGATTTTCGATTGATTGCGCGATTGAATTTCGCTGAATCCATTTACACGAGTTTTCTGTGGAAATCGCAAAAAATATCATTACTCGGAAATTTATAATTGAATCGATAAAAATATACTTATGAAACTTTTTATTATAGTTGTCGATAAAAAAAAGAGTCGTGATAGAGAGTAAAAGTACAAAGCTTGGATAACTTTCTTTTTATCCACAATGGAAGAGTCTTCAACTTTGAAAATTAAAAAGCAGAAGAGCACAAAGCGACGTAAAGTGGCGAATTAACAAACGTCACGTTCCTTTGAAATACTACTTCTAAAGAATCAAGAGTCACACACAGCCTACGAGCACGTGTCAAACGACAAACGAGATTTGAATTTTCTTTAAATAAGCACTTTGACTTTTGTTTCATTCTTCCCTGAAAGTGGAAAGTGAGGTTATATTTAAATAGACTTCTGGGTAATGCCAGAGGAAATAAAAAATTACGAGCAATTTCAGTGTTCATTCTCAAACAGTCGTAAAAAAGTGACAATTTTCATCTCGTCAATGATCATGCCTAGATATGTAACAAGAGACAGATGAGTTAATATCCACGCATAGCTTCTGTAGGTATCGGTATGCGTTTTAACCGAGCAACGTTAAAATATTCTCAACCAATATGACCGAAAATTCTCTTCGAAGACAGCAAGTTCAATATTCCAAGCCAGTACATAGCAAGTAACGAATACACGCCAACTCGGTATCCAGAAAATGTAAATTTCCGCCGCGACTTTGTGTTGGCAAGTTCGAGACGCGCTTGAAAATAAGAAAGCGAAAAGAAGAGGACCAAGCCCGCAAAGAGAGAGAGAGAGAGAGAGAGAGAGAGAGAGAGAGAGAGAGAGAGAGAGTACAAAAAGATGCAGGAGCGCGAGAGAAGAGGAAACGAGAAGAAGAAGAAGAAAGTCGACTTTGGAATTGTCAAGTCGAGAGGCGCGAGTTTCCTCGCGCTTAATTTAAGTTGCGCAGCCTGTGAACTTGCTGGAGTTGGAGGGTCGAGAGGAAGAGAGGCTCTCCCGCTCGCGAAAAGTAATTGCGGCCACACCCCTGAGGAGCGGCATCCTCCCTACCATCGAGCCGCAAACACCTCGGAAGGGTTACTAACAATGTTTTGATTACCGGCACAGCCTCGAGAATTCATATTCCCGTCACGAGAAATTGAGAGAGAGCGAGAGAGAGAAATTGCGATTTGACATGCGGCGCGAGTCGTCGGCGGAAGTTGCGGGCCGCATTGCGGCGGATGTTGACGAAACGCCGGGACTCCACCACCTCGACGGCGTTAGAGCGGACAGCCATAAGAGAGAGAGAGAGAGAGAGAGAGAGAGAGAGAGAGAGAGGAGGAGGAGACGGAGAACACAACTTTGATACAATCCAAGCGAATCCGTCTCTCTCACTCTCTGTCTTCGCTTTAACTCTCCTGTCCTCCTTCCCTCTTGGCCTTAACTACCGGCGAAACTCCCTCTCTCTCGCTTCGCGCTTTCTACTCTCGTAGTTACTACTACCACTCGTCCGTCCACCCTTGTACTTCCTTACGCGCTCGTTTTCCATTCTTTGCATCTCCATACTTTGGCATTACTTGCCGTACTACTACACTTTCTGCTGCTGCTGTTTTGCACTTAAGCTTTTTCGGAAGTCCCTCGTGTTACGCCACTTTTCCTCGCGATTTATTGCCCTGAGAAATGGATAGATCCCATTTAATATCCTAGGATAGTTAATGAAATAATTAAAAATAAAACAAAGCATCATCAACGCTTAACTTATCATTTACAAAAATATCTCCATTAACAGCCTAAGAATAGTCCTCTCTCCCTAATCTTCCCGAATTAACTCCATTTCCCAAACTCCATTTTTCCACGCATCTTTCATTATTTTTTCCTGCTCAGCCCCCCTACGGCTGGCCTAGCACACAAGTCCTCCGTAAGCGCATCAAGTGCCACCGTTATCTTCCTCAGCCCGCGTTCTCTCACGAGCTAAAGAAGAACGCTTGAGCTCGTAGTCGCAAAAAAAAGAAAGTGAAGCGAGTACGAAGGGGTCGAGGTTGGAAGAGCGACGGCGAGTTAATTCGACTACTGAAAGTGCGCTGAAAGCACTCGCGGCAGTTACATCACTTTGCTACGGGCCAGCCGGAGCGTTAAAAACTTCCTCGGACAGAGAGAGAGAGAGAGAGAGAGAGAGAGAGAGGGCTCTAGATTGGATCAGCTATACCACTTTTTTACGACACGATCTCTCTACTGTCCTCCCTTCGAATTTCTCTCCTTGCACTTCTTTCGTCGCTCTACCGCACGTGTGCCGAGAATTGAGAAACAGACACGCCGCGTTTCCATATTCCTCGTAAAAATAATTAAGCCCGTAAAAATGCAACGAGGCCGCCGCCGCGAGAGATGTTTATGCGCTAAAGAAAACGACTTTCCTCTCGCTCTTTCAAGTGTGGAAAGCTTTTGATGGACGTTTGAATGACTATGGCGGCGTCGCCCGACATTCTCCGAGATTTGATTGACTAGCTCGGATTTCAGAACTTTTCAACCGATTTTATGTCCTTTATTTTTAGATGGCTTTATTTTATCTTTCTTTTTTAATCTAGTAAGTGAGATTTGTTTTTTTTATGGTTTTGTAGTATCCCACTATTAGTTCTTTATATGATTAACAAAAAGTGATAAAAGCATAAAAATGATGAGCTTTTTTTCAATTGAAAATTCATCACATTACAAAAGAAAGTCTTTTATCAATGCTTAAATCCTCAAAATCAAAGTTAATAATCCATCAAGTGCAAGATATATCGATCGCGGCCTAAGCAACGCTATTTCCCAACAAGTCGGTAAAATCAAGAGAGATAAACACAAGCAGCAGTAGCAGCAGAAGCCCATCAATATAAGCCGTAGAAGTGGAGAGAAGCTCTTTGGGCGCATAAGCTGCGCGCGGCTAGATAAACGATAAATGAAGAAGCTATTGGTGGCGCGCTAAACCCAATAAACCGGGCCGGGTAATAACACCGGAATTGCCTTCCAAGCTCGCTCTCAGCGCGCCACGTTTTCCTTTTTTTTCTCTTTCTTCTTGCCGTCACATTTTAACCGAGCACAGGTTTCTTCTCTCTCGCAACCCTTTTTTTCTCTCTCTCCCTCTCGCGAGCAAGACAAACGCGAAAGAGAGTAGTGCGCCGTCGGAGAGGCGATGAATTATTTCGCGAGAGAACTGAGTTATCGTTTAATGAACACCTCGCTCACTCGCGCACGAGCGCTAGAAAAGAGGTGGAGGGACGTGGGAAGAAGGGGAGTGGAGAGACAGAAGGAGGACGGGCGCTTGGAGGACCCTAGAGTCTCTAGTGGCACCAGCGGCGCGCGCGCGCGCGCACGAACTTGCCTCCGCTCTCGGGCTCTCGAGGATAAGGGCTGCTAACCCCACGCGAGAATCTTCTCTCTCTCTCTCTCTCTCTCTCTCTCTCTTTTCCGTTCTCTTATCTCGTTTACCCTCTTTCTCTCAGCCTCCCTCGTTCTCCTCCGTAGCTAGCTCATCTATTTCTCTTTTTCTTAGCCCGCGCAGCGTCAGCCTAAGAATTCGTGATAATTTGCGCGCGAGAGTGAGAGAGGAGTGCTGGCCTGGGAGGGGTGGGGGGAGTAAAGGTGTTCGGGGATTCGAGTAACGCGCGCTCTCGGACTCGCCTGATTCGTCAGCACAATTAAACGAATTAATGGGTCTCTCAGGCTCTTTCTCTTGGCCCCTTTTCCCTTCTCTAGTCCTGCTACCTCTTCCTCTTGTTGGCTTGCGCGGGGAATTGAGCTCGTGAGAGAGCGAGAAAGAACGATGACAGTGTCTGGCTTGAGAAAAATTGGAATGAAATTTTATTTATCGGTTTAAACGAGCGGAATGCCCGATTGGTTAATTTTTAAGCGTATAATACTGTGTTATGAAATTCATGCTTTAATTTTTACAAGTAGATATGAAATGAACAAAAAATGAAGTTCATAAAATGCATAGAGTGTATTAATACACAAGTTGAAAGGAAAATAAAGCAAGTGCGCGCTACTTTTAAGAACAGCCCACGGTAGCAGTGGGGAGCAGCGGCTAAAAAGACAATTTGTACCTCGGCTACGCATGAATTTCTTTAACGACCAGATAATAACATAATCGTAAAATGCACCTAAACATTAAGCCGTCCGTACGGCGAGAAAGCGAGAAAGAGAAGAAGAAAAAGAGAGATGGAAACTGAAACAAGCCGACCGAGGGACAGAGAGAGACAGAGAGAGAGAAGGAGGGTTCCATTTTAATTTCGTCTTTTTCATAAAGCGACGAGCGCAAAAAGGAGAGACGGAGAGTAGACCCGCAGCTGTGCGTCTCCACGATATTGCACCCAACTCTCCCTTTCCCTCTCTCTCTCTCTCTCTCTCTCTCTCTCTCTCTCTCTCTCTCTACTTGCTTTTGTACAGGGCAAGGAACGAGCGGCGGCAGTAGCAGCAACAGCGGCGGCCGTAGCAGCAACAGCGGCGGCCGTAGCAGTGTGTCGCTTAATTAGATTTACATCCGCGCCTAATGCGAAGAACTTAATGGCACACCAGCCATCCTGCGCGGCCTCTCTAATTACACGATCGTAACGGCTCACGGGCAAACAAACCTATATATACAATTAGAGATCGTCCTCTCCTCGTCCCCTCACCTTTTCTCCTTCTCTGCTTTGTCTTCCGTATTCTCTCTATCCCCCCTCAAGCACACACATGTGTGTGTGTGTGTGTGTGCGAATCTCGTGTACCGCACATCGCAAGCTCGATCTCTGCGAGTTTTGCAGAAAAAGAAAAAGCCCAACGGCCAGCATCCGAGACTTATAGAGAGACATACTACAGGCACTTCGAAGAATAACAATTTAACGAATCAGGCTGCATCAAAGGAAGTAGTTTCGTAGCGAGAGAGAGAGAGAGGGAGAGAGAGAGAGAGGGAGAGAGAGAGCGAGGCGCCCACACGTCTGCCAAAAGGAAAGACAAGCAGGAGTGACGGCTAGAATTGGGAGGAGGTATAGCCGCGCTCTGGTCTCAAAGGAGACTAGCTCTCCCTCCTAAGTGGCAGGAGGAAAAAAAGGTAAGGTAAAGGTTCGAGACCGAGCGGTCTCTTATCTCCTCGGCACCTGACGTTCTGAGAGAGCTGCAGCTTTGCCGGCCGCGTTATCGGACTCGACCCTCGGCTTCTCTCTCTCCCCCCTTAACCTCCCCTAGTCGATCTGGCTTAAAAGTCACGCGGAACATCAAAGGCCAAACTCGCCCTCCGAGGACTCGAAAGTGACGTGCACACCCACAGACCCACACACACACACACACCCACAGACTTGGACGGACTCGCTAGCGCACGAGCGAGTGATCGATCGTAGCCCCGATTTTCTGGCGCCCAACACACATACGTACACACGCGCGGGGTTAAAACGAAGTCGACCCGGTTTCCAGGGCCTCTATACGCTCACCTCTGCTACGTGTATTGTATTTGCAGATTATGCAATCTCTCGGCGGGCTTCTTTGCCTTCCCCCTCGGTGCTCGTCGATATTGAATCGGAATATATACCCCCTTACAGCGCTCTCTCCTCTGTTTTTCTTTCTGGCCCCAGCGGCTGGAGAGAGACTCTCTCTCTCTCTCTCTCTCTCTCTCTCTCTCTCTATCTTTCTCCCCCTCGGAATGGCAGATTCCGCGCGAGTCGCTCTCTATCGACGAGCTCGGATTCCGGCGCTGATTCGCACGTGTGCCCTTTCACCTCGAGGGACGACTGAGATTCGTGTGCGTATATATATATATAGAGAGAGAGAGAGCTGTGTATTGGGAGCGGGTGTGAGCTTGGAATTTCAATATTGTGCTTTTGGTCATTAAGCTTCGAGTGCGTCTCCTCTTTTGTTCTTCTTGTTTACTTTTCTTTTTTTTGTCCTTCTTCTTCTTTTTCTGCTCAGTAACTTTGCAATGGAAATGTTGGAAGGTATAGAGTCTCGTAGCTGAAAGGACAATTCGATAGAGCGATGAAGGAAAATGATATTGCGAAATTCGGAAAAATTCCTTGCTCTACAAATAGAAGATCGGTCGGGATGAGCAATGGCGAAGGAGAAATGTTTGCTCTGCGTTACGGACTCGAGTTCGTAAAACGACTTTTGTCCCAGAAGTCAATTGTAACTTTGTTTGGTTTATACAGCATACGAGAGCTTCGGATTGATAACAAGGAGCAATTGTTTTTTTTTCAAAGCTAGCTGGTATATTTTTTTTTCTACTTAAAATACGCTCGAATTTATCACTCGTCGTAAAACTCCAAACAATCTCATTTTTCGAATCGAGTTCTCATCGAGTAAAGAAAAGTAGAAAAAAAACCTAGCAAACTCCGGCACGGAATCTGATTACGAAAAAAGGCCATTAAACGTAGACGAAGGGATAGAGGGGGGGGGGCGGTGTGGACGCTCTCGAGAACCGAAACTGCAGAAAACTACCGCGTTGGCGCGACTTTAACGACCCCCCTCGTGGCCCTCCGTTTATTTTCCTCCCTTTTCGCGCAAAGCCCTTGCCCCTCCGGCAAAATCGATGATAACAATCCTATGTTAAGCGGGCGCGCCCTAGCACGCGTATCACCTGGCTTTAAGACCTGGCTGTACGTAAGTGTGTACACGTACATCGCGAGGAGGCCAGCTGTCACTCGATTCCTGGAAGCGAATTGCGAACTTTGGCCAATCGCGGTTTTGCAGGCTTTTTTTTCGTCAGTTATCCAGCTGTGCGTGATCACCTGCTGTTACTCGGTCCCCAATGTTACACGTGGACGCCGAGAGGGGAGGGGTATTTGTAAGCGGCGAAATATCGTCGAGCGGAAGTCGACGACTCGGAAGGTGCAGAGGGTGGAGGAGGAGGGAGGGAGACAATGGCGGAGGCCACTTCCGTTACCGACTTGACAAGCCTCTTAATTGATGACGCGGCACGCGGGATAGCGGCGATAAATCCCGTGTCACCGAGAAGTGCGCGCAGGCCGAAATCGTTGTCGTAGTCGTAGTCGTCGGGTTACGTATAGTTGAGCTAGGCTCGATCGTTTAAAGCCGAGTACCCCAACGGACCACCACCCCTGGCCCCTGGTTGATTTAACGCCGGGCTCTCACTGCGAGTAACGAGGACAAGCCCGGCCGAGCCGCTCGCGTGAGCTCCGGCTAGCGTATATACACACACAGCGCCAAAGACTTGGACTATGGGCCCTGCTGCTGAATCATGTAGGCCGGATCGACGGCATGTAAATTTTGCGCCTTGACTCGACGGCGGCGCACGGAACCACACACACAGGTCTCGAGGTCGCTCCTGGCCCTTTCTACTTTCTTTTTCTTTACTCTGGCCGCGTTCAGGTGCGCAGGCGTGGATTATAGTGGTCGCGGCTTTTCGGCGATGTAAAATTAAATGACTTTTATTGGGTGAGGGTTGTAAAAATGTGTAATTTACTTTACCAGGGAGATTGCGGGTTACCGTTGCCAAGGTTACGTGATCGATCGGCACGTTTGTTACCTGAAACAGAAAGGTTTTTTGGTTTAGTTGGTTGCATTTGTTGATACAGAAATACAAAATTTCACTTTGTAAATTATTTTCGATGCAATAAATATCAAGGGAGTTTAGTATACAAAAACATGGATTGGTACTGGAATAAACAATTTTTACTCGATATCTCGGAAAATCCATAAAATCAAATAAAACGAAATTTGAAACAGTCAAGCGGGACGACTCGTTTAAATTCGTCTCCGTAACAGAAGAGCGAGTTAAAAGTGGCTATAGGGTTGCGCGGCGTGATCCACCCAGGGCTGTTTATTCCTAGCAAGTTGCACAGTCAAGCGCTTCGTTAGGCCCGCATAAAAGGACTAAATTGAAAAGGACTCGCAGGAAGAGTGCAAATGTCAAGGGTAAACCCTACCCCCCGCATACAACCTACCAGCCATCCCCTAACTCCCATATACCCGTATGCACTCAAGTGCGTGTGTGCAGTCGTCGAGTGTGTCGGGCGGCTCTTTTTTTTGCGGATGACTAAGAAGTAGAACCCTTCCCCTACCACCACCCCATATACCCACCTCTCTTGCATATGTGCTCTTTAGCCTCTGCGAAAATACACTCGTTGCCATTGTTTTCGTCAAGAGCCAAACTACCCCTCTATCTCGTTCTCACTACTCCCTGCTTTAGCAAGCCGAACGTTTATGAATTTGAATGCACTCGGGGTTTTTTTCTTCTACTACCTACTTTACATCGGCCTTCTTTTTGATTCTTTTGAATTTAATTTTTCTGAATATTCAAATCACACTTTTTGAATTCCAATTCAATTCTCTTGCATTTTTTAAAACTAAATACAACAGCTAAGATACATTTGACCTTAAATATCTGTTGGTGGTTTAATCTGCAACGGATAATATAAGTGCAAGATTCCAGCAGGTGCCAAATAACAGCCGAAGCGCGCAAACGACGTTGATCGAGCAAGATTTTACGATCGTACGGGGTGGGGCCGAGAGATGACGTAGGAAGAAGAAAGACAGGTAGCAACAGGTTGTAAGTTAGAGAACGCGAGAGTGACACAACAGGGAAAGAGGGGCGGAGGAGACGAGAATGCCCCAGAGCACTTCGCGGCTCTCTCTCTCTCTCTCTCTCTCTCTCTCATCTCGTCAGAGTGTACAGCGGGTTTTTCTTCGCCCCGCAACCTCGTATTTTCTCGCCGCTCGCGCTTGATTTAACAAGACCAGCAGTTTTCTCTCGTGACGCGCTGACGCCTCAGTGCGGGCTTGCTCTTTATGAGAGATCCCAGGGTCATTAGAGTAAAATATGCTTGCGTCGGGGGCGTAATTATGGCTGCTATGCGCTCCTCCAACCGAGAGATCTGTTATCTTTGACTTTCTTACGTGGATAATTGTGCTCGCGATGTTTTGAGACGAGAGTCTTTATCTCGAGAGATGCTAGAAACTTCAGTCGTTCGATGAGAATATTAAACTGGAAATTTATTAATGTTCGCGTTTGTTATTTCGAGGATTACTGCAATTTCAGCTAATCTACTGGAAGTTTCGAAGTTATTAATCATCTTTCACGCAACTCTACCGCCGTACAATCGAAATTGTAAACGCAAATAAGCTTTACGTAATAACCAAGTTACGTAAAAATAAGACGAACGAACAAATTATTCATCAACTTTCCGCGGCCCAAATGAAAAAGCAAGAAATTAAAGAAATTAACGATTCTTATCCGCGTTGGGGTAGACGAAAACAAACGCTAAGTCCAACACGCTAATCCCGTTCCGTTTCTTCCTTTTTTTCCAAGCAGTAGCATTAACGTCGAGGATGGCGGGGGGTCAAATTAGCGGGTGAGAGAGGTGAAAAAAGAAGAAGAGCCTGCGGAGCGCATTCATCGGGCAGAAATTAAAAATGACGGGAGCGAGAGAGAGAGAGAGAAAGAGAGGGTGAGGAGGGAATCTCGACGCGAGGGCGCGCTCTCGAAACCGGATTATTTTCCTGCATAATGCACGGCTTATCTCGCGCCCACCCTTCGGCTCATTGTCACGTTCCTCTCGTTCGCGCCTTTTTTTCTCCTCGCCATCCCTCCCTCTGTCGCTTTATCTCTTTTTTCGGTGGCCTCTATCGAACCTCCATTTTTCCATCGTCCCATTCTCTTTTCACTGCACCGGGATTTTAGCTCTCGAGAAAATGTTGGATCGACCGTGGTGGTTTTACGAGTGAAATTATACGAGTTACGAAAATTTTTGTGCGA
Source organism: Anagyrus pseudococci (assembly GCA_030522585.1). Lineage (NCBI taxonomy): Eukaryota > Metazoa > Arthropoda > Insecta > Hymenoptera > Encyrtidae > Anagyrus > Anagyrus pseudococci. Next base: position 76,698 of record JAPYYQ010000044.1, on the reverse strand, counting down.
TATTAATGCGAAAAATCAGACTGACTGTGGCATCACTCTGCAAACTCGTAAAAAAAAAAAATATTTATTCAGTGTGGAGATCGTGCGAGTTTGGATTATCGAATTACTGTTCAACGCCTCTCGTATTAATTTTTAAATCTACGAAAATTTGATATCGCTTTTTTTTCATCAGTAAAAACTTTGATATCTGAAAAATAATCCAAAGTTCAAAGAGTTGCGAAACTCCATTATTCGTAATGCACCTATACCAGAGCCAATATTACAGAACTTCAAAGTATTTCGTATTAAAAAACACTTGAACCTACGAATTTTCAAAATTTTGCCAAATGAAAAAACCATGTCAGCACTTGCACCAGTTCCAAACCACTTTTCTCAGTCTAATCACCAAAACAATACCATCTTTCGCGTTAAATAAAGCACACAAAAAATCACCGCCAAAACTTTTCTCTTTCGAGACTTAAAGCTAGAGCGCAACAAGGCCAGTTTCCTTCAAAGAGACACTTCTCCCGAAAAATTTGTCAGAGTACTTGAGGCGTTAAGGCGAAGGTAGGTAGAAAAAAAGGAGCGAAAAGAGTAAGCGGAAAATCTACCGTTCCCGCGCAAGACATATACACAAGGCCGTTGGTGTCAGGGACGAGTACTTGCGAGTGGGGAAAAAAAGGAGGCGGAGAAAAGCTAGCTTGCACGAGAGCGTTCGGAAACTTTCTAATTTGCCAGATCCCGGGCCTGGGGCTGCCTGTACCTAACCGTATCTATCCCCCCCCCCTGCTCCTCCAAAGTTCTAGCCTCCAAGCGGTGCAGATTTAATCCAACCGGTCGAACCCCTGCTGTTGCGGGTTAAAACAACGCGAATCCACGGTTGTGTAAGAAGTACGGCTAGAGGGGCTTATGAATTCCGCGCAATTAGGCGGTCCGTCGGAGCTTAGGTATATACGCCGGAGCTAGTGCTGACTCGTAAAATAAAGCGCGGCCGCGAAGCTGTTGCTGGCTTCCGGAAAACAGAAGGCTGAAACGCGAGAGCCTCCGAGGCTGTACATACACCCGGTTGTGGGGGAGGGAGTGTGGAGGGGAGGAAAACCGGAGTCGGAGAAAGAGGAGGCCGATCCGGCGCTGTTAATTTTCCCGAACATATGACCAGCTAGTTTGCTCTCTGCAGAGAGGATAGCGCCCAGAGCTATACGGACGCTTGGAAGCCGTACACCACTGCCTCTCGCCCCCGCCGAGGGGATTATATCGCGAATTAAAGCCCATTTATTTGACACCGATATCGCATTTCGCGCCCCGAGAGCGCCTCTGGCCTCTCTCTCTCTCCCTCCTACCCTTCCTCTCTTTTTCACTCTCTCCCTCTCTCTTTCGACGCAGCAGCGTACTGCCTCCTACTCCTCTTTCTCGCTCTAGCGCACGCAGCTCTACCTCTTTCCTCTCTTTACGCTCGCGTTATGTATAATGGGCCAACATTGTAATCGCACACTCTGGCCCGGTGCGCTCGCCCACTTTATGCTTTATGGGGCTATCGTCCGAGCCCGTTGCCACGAGAAGAGGGATGTAGAAGAAGAGGGGGAGGGGAGGAGAGAAGGAGCGAAAGCGCACACGATTTTTGCCGAATATGATAATGCGAGGAACGAGGCAGAAAAGAGCCTCGGGCCCCATTAAATTTTTCCTCTCTCGCGCAATTATCGTGGCACACGGCCTTCTCTCGACGCGCCCACCATACAGCGGCGGTCTGGTCTTCTACTTCTTCTTCGTCTTCTTCTTCTTTTCACGCTTACATGTGCGCGTGTGTGCATGTATGTGTGTGTGTATATCTGCTTTTCAGCCTGTGGCGCGGCGGCTTGCCTACTATCCTCGTTTCTTTTATTTTCAACCTCCGGTTCTTCTTCTGCTTCCTGCTGCTCTCTTTGGCCACGCCCGGAATATAATGCACGCGAGCGTGTAGCCCCGCGCACACCAAGAGCCAACCTATACGAATGCGTATTTTTTTTTTCAAGAGCCGAGCAACGAGCGAGCGACCTTTATTAGCGGGGTTACTCAAGCCAACCATTGCTTGCGAGTCTTATCAGCAGCGCGCGCTCGAAAGAGTTTATTTCCTCCTCCTCCTCCTCCACTCTCTTCGCTCTCCCTTTTTTTTCACTGCCTTCCTTTTCGCCGCTACAACCCTGTTCTTTTTTCTCTCCTTTTCTTTTTGCGCACGAGCTGTTATACGGACTTTGGAATTGTAACGGAAGAGGGCATTAAATTTAAATTCCCACTGCTTTTTTTTCGTAATTTCGGGTAATTAGATGCATTTATGCATAAAGTTTTACGAGCGCACGCAACGATACGTGCTCTATTTAGTTTAGATTAATGTCAGACTTGCGTGTCGCGAGCTCCGCGTCTTTGACACTCCGTGGCAAATTTCGATTGCAAATTATCAAGTATACTTTGTTTATCGATTGCGAAATAATTTGTAATTAGACGGGGTCAATCGGACGGCAAGGTTTGACGAGCAGCTGCAGAAACCTTGTTAAACCAGAACGACCTGCAGATCGTATCCCAGAGAAGCTGTTCCTCCTTTTAAAGCGCACCTCTAAATTAAGCAAAAAACCGAGAAAATCCGTTGGAGCTTAAAGAAAAATCCCGATTTTTCAGGCGTTTAAAGCCCGCGAAAAAATGCCCCAAGGTAATTTATCGCTCGCGTGAAAAACAAATGTACTTGCTGTTTAAGGGCGATAAGCATATATCATTTAAAAAAAAAAGAAGGATAAAGAAAGTAAGAAAGAAAGAAACGTTAGTCAGAAGAAGAACAGGCGCTGCCCGGAGCGACGGAAAGAAAAGTCGTTCGCGTATTACTTCATAAAGTAGAAAAGTTTCGGTAACCCCGTCCCTTCTCCCCTAACTCCAGCAGCAAATCGAATCTCTCCCCGTTTCTCATTTCCCCGGGAAACCTGTTCGTACGTCCAGTGGTCCTGCATACGCGCTGATCTTTTGACTCTCTTCGTCTTTCCCTTCCTTCCAACAACTGTCCACTCTCGCACACGGCTTGTGCTCTTTGCACCAGCGGATTACGGAGTGAGAATTCACTGGTCGCGCGCTGCCTCTGTCTTGTTCGCTGAAGGCTCTTGGGATAAACCGAGGGTGCTATAGGGTATATGCGCCCAAGGCCTTGGGAATAAATGAGGGAAATAAAGCACGTCGACGCCATACGTGTATGTACGTCCAGTATATGTACGCAAGTGTGTACGTATGTGGGCTTTAGCGCGGAAACAAAGTAAGCTCCCTACATCTCGCTTATTCTTTATCAAGGAATACCTTGCTCCCACGCTATTTTTTTTTTTGCGAAATAACGTTTGTCGTCCACTTTAGCTAGCGTTGCAGTGATAATCTGCATTACTACAAAAATGTTGCGATTTAAAAAGTAATGCAAATCCTCCATAGAGCAATAAAATAAGAAGCGGAACGTATAAGAGGAATTGAAAGAAAATCTCACGGCGAAGAAGCTGCGCAACTCATCAGAGCAGTAGAACAGTACGTCATAGACGCGAGCGTCCGTAGCGTGGCAGCATGAGAAACGAGGCTAGGTGGAGAGAGAGAGAGAGAGAGAGACAGACGAATGAAGGGGAAGGGATGAGCAGCCATAAATCGCGCGATCCACGTGGCTCGACGCCGACGACAATTCGAATTCCGTCGACGTTGGAGCAAGAGGAAGAGAGGGGGGAAGTGGGGAATGCCCGTCTTGGCCGCAAAAAGCGCTCCCCGAGCACTTTCTAATTGCGAATTCTCGACTGATGACTTACGGAGGAATTCGCGCGCCGGAGAAAGCATCGATCCCTCCCTCCTTCTCCCCCTCCCCCCGTACTCAGTTAGCTGCGAACACTTGAGCGAGACCGAAAAATAGTTGCGTCGGCGAGTTTGAGACAGAGCTTTTTGCTACGGTAGAACGAGGCGAGGGGGGGGAGGTATACTGATTTTCTAATGCCCATGGGATGGATGCTTTTTAATAATGGAACACCTCGGGATGTTTCATTAGCGCATTGAGGGATTTTAATCTTCCTTCGATTGTCACGGATGATTGACTTTGCTGTCTTGAATATATTTTGAGGATATACGTGCTTTGAACTCGTAACGTTACTCGGTTCAGTTGAACCATAGTAATTTCGTTTTTAGAATTGTTTAAGGTTTTTAGTGAGTTTGTTAAAATTTAGAACAACACGTTTATTAATTTTTTGCATAGCAAAATTTTTCCTCGGTTTAATTTACGTGGCTTTAAAAAAAAAACAGATCGCTTTTTTGCGAACGTGGTCAACTGAATTTTTTGCCCCCCACCCTATCTTTTCACTATAAAAAGTATTTCATCAAAGTAATGGACTATCTCTTTGAACGCTGTATTTCAATGTTTACGGTGGAAATATATCACTCAAAAAGGAAAAATATTTCCCTTTGCCATTTAAATAGCTTTTATAAAAAAGAAAAAAGGACGCATACATATTTTCACTGCCGTATACGTTGAAATTAATCTTGAAAACAAGTTCACACTAAAGTAGATTAGATCTATAAAATTTTATCAACTTCTATTCAAAAATTCCTTGTCTATTTGACGACAGTTTCATCGATTATTAATGTTCCTTCTCCTACCAAGTAACCGCCATAATTAATAATCCACACCTGCAATCCGATCTTCGGAAATCCAATATTCAATAACACCAAGCCAATGATCACACAAACAAAAAACTGTCATCATCCTCTCTAGCCACATTAGGTTCAACGACTGGTTTCATACCCTTAAGCTCTACGGACCATGGTCTGCTTGGACTTCTTAGAAAAGGCAAAGCCATGTTGGAAAGACTACCACAGGGAGAAGCATTAGAGTTTATGTGTGAGAGAGGGCGAGGCTGCAGACTAGAGGAACAGCAGTAGCAGCGGTCGTGACTCGCGAGGGAAAACTGAAACTCCCTAATAAAGTATTTAGCCACCGAGAAAGCGCGAGGGACGGACCAAAGCTGGAGAGCGAGTCGGGGATATAAGTGAGAAGTGAGGTAAAGGGGGGTGGAGGGCGAGTTTCAGTTTGCCGAGGTGATCTGTGGCTCCCTCGTCGTGAGAATCGATGCCCACACCGCAACGGCCAGTCGGACCAATAACCATACATCGCTTCGCTATCACTCCCCTGGGGTGTATAGACGCGTCCCGGCTTCTCCATCGCCGGCGCCTGCTGCAGCAGCCGTGGACCCGACGCGTCTTATTACAAACAGCGCGACACACTGAAAAATCGTCGGCCCCGTCCGCGAACGTGCCTCGGAATAAGTCTTTCAGTATACACGGCTAGCTTCGAAGGATCTGCACTGCCTTCGCTTCACTCGTTTCTTCTGGATATCTCTGGCCTTCATCGGTCTCTATATATTCCAGCAAGAGGTGTCCCTCTTCCTCCGGATTTCCCTTTTTTTTCTTCTTAGTCACCCAGTCCTCGGGGCACAACGACTTTCTTCGCGAACACGTGTTTACGGGATTTTATTACCAGCCAACGGCTTTTCCGAGAAGCTTGGCCGATCGTTTGATTCCTATCGTACTGATGTTGAAAATGCGTTGTTGGATTTTATTAAGGATGTGGGAGGGAGAACGCACGAATCTATGGTCTATGGATTAACATATAGAACGATCGATAAGGCGAGAATAATAGGATCGTAAAAATATAGGAAAATCAGTAATGTTGCTTTGCTGACGAAATAAAAATTTTAATTCGACAAGTACTAGCGGGAATAAAAATAAGAGCGACGCGGTCTCGTCACTTATCGTCAAAATAGAATTCGAGTATTTCGATTTTACGTTATTGCCGCAGCATCAACTGGTCGCATACAGATCGATAAAATATCGGTTGTAAAAATTGGAAAAAAAAACTGCAATACACGGTTACATTTGACAGCTTCGAAAAAAGAAAAATAATTCATTCCACGAACGACTACTTACTCTTTCTCACGCACGTTACACTTTTCCGTGCATCGAAGCCGTAAGCTCGTTTTACTACCCGACATATAAAACAAAACGTATAACGTCCACCGGCTTCATTTAACACGAGAGAGTAAGAATAAAAAAAAAGTGTCCTCGTGCAGTTGCCATCGATTACTCATATCCACGACACGAAAAGAGAAGGAAGAAAAAACAGGGTCGTATAAGCAAGCTAAGGCGATAAATTTCAGTTTTCCTTCGTTACGGTAACAGCGAGAGCGCCTAGCGAGACGGGTAGGCTCTACGGGTGGTCCCTTCTCTTTCATCAAGTAAACGAGTCGTGGAACGAAGACGTTATTTTGATCAATTTGGCGCGAGAGCCGCGAGTAGAGAGAAAGAGAGAGGCAGTAAAGGCGGCATCGGAATCGCGTTGTAGGATCATAGGGATATGTGCGCAAAGGGGAAGGAGAAATAGTCGACGGCCGTCTGACGTATAACGCGCAAGAACTGAGCAAAAGAGACGCACACTTTTACGGAGCCTAAGGGTAGACCGGTAAAGGGAGGGAGAACTAGCTGGTGGTGCTTCAGTCGGGCTGATTGGGACGAGCTCTAGGGAGCCGTTGAGCTTGCTCGTAGCCTTATCCCACCTCCTTATTCCAACTCCTCTTTTCCCTCGTTCTCGCCGTTTTTTTTTTTCGGGGAAAACGCGGGAGAGGTTCCTTTTGCCGGCGATATCTTTGGCTTTCTCTCTGTAGACGCGCGCGGAGTCAAAAGCGAAAAGAGAAAGAGAAGAGTCTAAGGGCGGAGATGAAACGGGGGAAAAGGGGGTGGGTGGGCAGGAGAGCACAGAGCAAAGTAATGCGAGGCGCGCGCGCGCGCGAGAGCAAGTTGGAGAAATTGAATTTCATGTAGGCGGGAAAAATTGTAATTTCCAGCTCGCTCTTTCCTGCTCTGCCACTGCACCGTTCTGTCTTTATCGTGCTGGGCTCTATACCTACTACTACTACTGCTGCTGCGACGACGGCCCACGCGCGAATTACGTGCGCAATTGCCGCCTCGTATATCTACCCACTCCTCAACCCAGCCAACTCTATCTCCCTTTTATCGGCTTAAACGTCTTTGATGAAGTGGATTACAGATGGGAGGCTCGCGCAAAGCGGAGGAGGCGTCGAGTGCAAAGTAGCGCCACTGTTTGTTCAAAGGCATTCTGATATTATTTCTCGCAATAGAACAAAATTATTGGAATAATTTCTCGTTTCTCCGTGAGATTTTTAAAGAAATAGTAAACAGAGCCTTGGTAAAAAATGTATAAAGTAGTGAAGATTTAGAAGAGAGAGGGAAGGAGCACGATGGACTTCTCGATTGGTCTTTCGCAACTGCTAAGTGCAAGCTGAGCCAAGAGTGCGTAGACATCGGGCAAGACTGAGGGGAGAGAGAGTAGGAAGAGGATATCTCAAAACTCCTTCAAGCTCCGGCAATTACCCCCGCCGATATTTCCTCGACCGATCACAGGCACACGTACACACGCGCTAGCGGCGGTCAATAATCGATCGACCTTCTCACTCAGCGCAACTTTCAACCCTCCTCCTCCTCTCTGACGGTCTGCAGTCCTCGGCATACGTCGAATTCGAAAGTCCCAAATACAGCTCTACCTTACCCCCCCCCCCCTGTCCCTCACCAATCTTAATTAAATCGATAGCTGCGTGTCCCTGAGGGCTCGATCTACAAACACGTCCTACTTGCCCCTCTCTCTAGACAACGTAGGGTCGTCGCACACTTTGACACTCGAACGTCTTCGGAGCTGACCACAGAGACGCGACCGGATCGTCGGAGCTTCTAATCGGGAAACCGCGGAGCGACGGACAGCTTGATTAAGCGCGCCAGCCGCGGACTCGCTCCCTCTCTCTTGATTGATGGAGAGAGAGAGAGAGAGAGAGAGAGAGAGAGAGAGAGAGAGAGAGACACGTGGCCGAAAGCTCGTATTTACTTGGGGATTCTTGATTTCCGACTTTCTTGATAGCACTAGGATGGCCGATGTCTTAATTATAAGTTGATTACTGTGGGTAAGGATTATTGATACTTGGGGTACAGTTGCATTTGTCGCTTGCATTGTCCAGTTTTTTAAGCTGATCTACATTATTGAATTAAATTTAGTATTGGTTCTCGAAAGTTTGTATATTAATGAGTCAATCAATTGAAAATTTTTTGAACGTCAATTTGTATGGTAGACACGTCAGTGTAAAAAGAGGAGCAACTTATGTAAGATAGAAATGCAACTTGGAAATAATTTTTCAATAAAATTTTAATGATTACGGACCGAAGAGTCGAGAACTTTTAACGAATCCGACGTGACTTTTTTCCTCCCTCAAGATCTTGAAACTTTATCGCCATCGGCAAGCTCCTTTTTTTCCACATCGCTCTTACCTCCACGGCAACTCGAATTACAGGTAAAGAGCTTCGTCAGAAGCAGTTCCTAAAAATTTCAGTAGCTCAATGATGCGTCTGAGTCGACAAACCTGGGCTCTCCTCGGCGTATAAAAATCGAAAAAGAAAAAAGCCATCGGGCTTGAACATCGTGTACACTCGCATCTTTGAATTAAAGGCGCGTATAGCTCGGGGTGAACGTTCGAGTTGATGCGATATTTACATGGATGCACGACAAATCAGGCAAAACTTTTGCAATAGAGGGAAAAAGAGAAAGAAAGAAAGAAGCGCAGAGCAAAGAAACGAGAGCGAGAGATATGGAGTGTGGGAACGAGTAGCGTAGCTATGAAAGCGAGTGCTGGAAAATCCGGGAAGTAGCAGCAGGAGCAGCAGCAGCGAGCGATGCCCTGAAAGGAGCAATGCGAGATTACGAAAGGATTTATTTGAGATTTTCTGGGCCGGCGCTGCAGGGAAAAGCGCTAGAGTTTTCCCTCCCTCCCCCCTCGTCCTGCCATGGCGCTCTTATCGGTGTACAAATAGCAAAAATAACATCCGTCGTAGCATCAGCAACAGCCGGGAAGTAGGAGCGACGAGGGGGCTGCGCCGGAAAATAAAATCAGGAGGCTCGGCTGCTGCGCCTTTTCCCCTTCCGCTCTCTTCCGTATAATCTCGCTCCTGCTCATTTTGCTGCGCTTATTCGCGCCATGCCGGCTTGGCTTTGTTGGCTTGACAATGGAACAAGCCTAGATGAGACGCGGATCGCGACTGCCATGGATTTCGGATGTACGAAATTTTTCGAGGAATTAACCGCTTCTTTATAATGAGATGCATTATTCCTTCAATTTTTTCGCTTCTTTGCAATAACATTTCGAAGGTGTTTTGAATCTTAATATTAAGAAATTAATGTTATCTTTATAAATTGCTTTCTTCAAATTGAAACTATGGCGCTCGGTATTTTTTAATTTAGAGACTACATCATTAAAACTGCCTGATACATTAAAGATAAGGTGGAAGAAGAGCGAAAAAATTTCAGATGGTATGCGAAGCTATGGTTCGAAGACAGATCATTTTAGAATATCCAGACGAAAATTAAGACAACGGAAATAAAATTCAGTTGGCAAGGTAAAATCGCAACGTCGAGCCTCATTATTTTTTTGTCCGTGGATAGAAAACGATTGCGTTCGTTGTTATACGATCGCCGTCGTCTTTCGACGTACATCAACGCAGTAGTAACAGAGAACTGCGAGGGAAACGATAAGAGAGTCAAAAAAAAAAGGAAAGAAAATCAAGGTGAAGAATACCTCGAGTTTCGAGACCGCAATTAGTTTCATTTCTCACAGGGTTAGCAAGACACTAAAAACGACGCTTTTCACTCTAGCCTCCTCACGGATAAGTCACGTAAAAATTCAACGGCAGAATACTCGCGATACAAATTGCACCAAAGCCCTCGAGCGTCAAATTAGAAACGAAAGAGAATCTTTCAAGCCTCCGGGCTACGAGAAGCGCCGTTGTATTTTCATTAATACGAAAGCGAGTAATTCGCAAGAAAGCAAAGACGTTATTTCATAGTGAAGCCGATGGAAAAAAGCGAGGAAGCAGCGCATTTGTCGAAGGGGTTTACGGAGTTTTTCATCGGGAGAGAGAGATACTTTCGATGTGCGCATCTCTCTCGTTATCGCTCTTGACCCGATTTTGTATGTACACGAGAGAAAAAATGCGTCAGCGCACTTTGAATGGCATCATCAGCGACCCACGCTATCTGGGTTACATGATTTATGACACTACGGGTGGGCTCGGCTTCCGTATTTTCGAGTATTACATTTCGAAAAATATTCTAAAGATAGCAGTCTATTGAGAAAGGATATCCTCTTGTCGTCGTAAAATACACATTTTTTCGTATAAATGTATTTTAAAAAAAGCCAATTGTTAAAAAGGCAGAGAATGGCGAGGCATTCAGGATAACTTCATGTAAATATATAGGGAAAGAAGCTCCGCAAACGGTCAAAACGGTAATCTCATAATCTGGCTGAGTAACTTTGTCCCTGGCAGTAGCCACCTGCCAATCTTCAGCACGTGCGAATCCTTACGTCGAGCAAAAACAGCCTCAGTCCCTTCCTAACGGATATTTGTACAAAGTAGGCCTTGTACAAGCGCGACGGGCTTCTTCCCCTTCCTCGTTTCGTTTCCTCGGTTCCTAGGGTCATCAGCTGACGAAGGACATTTTGTAGCTGTTGGCACGACGCCCGGCTGCACCTAATGTGCCGACCGTTTTCAGCCAACTTTCAGCTATTCCCCCACGAGGTGAACTCGAGGCAACAAAAGAGGGGGGAGGAAGCTGGGAGAGAAAAGAGGTGGAAAGAGAGCCAAAAACTTTTATCTGCGAAAGGTTAAGGCTGATTTTTATGCATCTGATGTAGTGATTCCATAATCGTATTTGAGAGTTGACTTTATTGAATTCAACTCGAGGGTACGAGCAAAAAAAATAAAGAAACGAGGAACTTTGTTGAAAAAATATTTAACCTGCAAACAGCGGAAATAAAAAGACTTTGAACAAATAGGGAATTTCGAAGAATTGAGAGCGAAGTTGGGGAAACGCTGGATTTGAGATGGAATAAGCTATTTTGCCTTCAGCGTATTGCACGTTGCAGCTTATTTGAAAGAGATTTTAGTTTTGTATTGATCTGTAGAGAACACAGATGGTCTAATGAAATATTAGGATTAATTTAATAGTTATTTTACGATTCAGTATTATGAAAATATTACGAAAATAAAAAGTAGTACACGCAAACGATTGGTCAGACGTGTTTAATATCTCAATAAATTACTGTGATGCAAGTGAATTAAGTTGTATTTCACCTTTAAGATACGTAAAAAATATATCTTACATTATACACCATCAACGATAATCATATACTTGTTAATGATACATTATAAGCTTCTTAAGTAGAAAAGCTGTGATATAGTCAGACAATCAAATTGACCCCTTTATTATGAATCTATGAATAATTTAATAACGAAATTCAGTGGCGCACGGTAGCGTCATTAATAATGAAACAAAATTCTCAGAACCAGTATAACTAAGCGGCTAATAACATATTTTCTATCTCGAAACTCTAACATAAAGTAAAAATGAAAAAACTATGAATTAGCGCCAAAACTAATGAAATTAGCATCATTATTAGTATACTCTTGACTACAATACTCTTATACGTATACATTTTTTATTAAAGCCGAAATATCAAATCATCCAATATCAAATAATTAATATACAATCGCCAACTCATAAATATTCATAATCCCATGCTTTATTCTTCGCGACGTGACCAAAGCTAGAGATAAAAAATTTAATCCAGCTAACAAGTGATCTAAAACGTCAATAAAACAGAGGGAAAAAAGAGAGAGAAAGTTAGCGAGAATGCCCCAGCGTCGCCATTCGAGCCATCTACTTAATTTCCCGGGTCCACTTCCTTCCGTCGCCCGTTAAATTCTCCAGCTCGGCCGATAAACAAAAAGCTCTCGAGCATAAAGACAGAAGGAGAGGAGAGGCGCACGTGGCATATCGAGAGCCCTGCCGTCCCCGAAAAGCCAGCCAGCCCTTCCGCTGACAATCGAGCGCGCCGAAAACCGGCCAACCAGATCGCGGTCGCGCCGACACCCCGCGCGCTATAGAGACGCAGCAGCGAGGGTAGAGAGAGCGGGGGGTGTACGAGCGTCGCCAGCAAGTCGCTCAGCTGACGACCGAGGTCTCTCGCTCGCTCGCACGGCGAAGAAAGCGAGAGCGTCGACGAGCCGCGGGGCGGGAGCGGCTATGTAGGGTCGGACGGAGGGCACTCGGGGGGAGTTGGGGGGTGGGTTGGCAATAGCCGGAGCGGCGCCGCGACTCCCGTGACGTCTGTCGGCGCGTCGGCCAATCAATAGCATCCCCATGGCAACCACAGATAACATCGGACACACAACGCCGCTTGTAACTCTCTCTCCTTCTCTTACACCCACGCGACCTTCCCTTACCCTCTCTCTCTCTCTCTCTCTCGCTCTTACTCTCTGCGTTCTAACCTCTCTTTACTCTATTTGCAGCGGCTTTTTTTCTTATTGCTAATATGGCCTGCGTACGTGTGCGACTCCTCGAGACGTTTTTAACTTCCTGCACTTTGCCTCCTTGTTCTCTCTTTATTCTTTTTTCGGCCTTTTTTTCTCTCGAGGGTAGAATGCACGTCCAAAGCAGCAAAGCAAGACCGAGAGAGCCACGGACTTCCGATCTACGAGCGCGAGTTTCTCTCTCTCTCTCTCTCTCTCTCTCTTTCTTCTTTTTCTTTTTTCGTCTTCGGAGTGCAGGAGTCTTCAAGGCTGACGCGGTTGGTTTGCGTCACGGAGGAGAAAGACGAAGGGAAAAATGAAAAACCAAGGAAAAAAGTGCGCCGGACCGCAGAAATGAAAACTCCTGGCTTGAAATGAAAATAAAGAGCCCTCACAAACACATCTCCTTAGATTTCTCTTTCCACCTTTCTCTCTCTCTCTCTCTCTCTCTCTCTCTCTCTCTCTCTCTCTCTCTCTCTCTTTCTTTTCCTATCCTCTATAATGATTTTTCTTTTGTTGTTAAAGCTTCACATTTTTCCAATAAACACTCGTTAACATGATATTTCAATGTTCTCGTTTTATTCATCATCTCTTTTTTGCATTTATATACGTAATTCAAATGAGAGCGCACAACAAACTAATTATCAAAAAACATCAAGCTCGACCTTCCAGCCAGTTATTCCATTCAATTGGCAATTCCATCTAAAGTAACGAAAAGCCAGGAGCAGCCGTAGCACATAGAGAAATCTACTAATCAATCCTTCGCGCTAGATAAATGGTCAAGCGCGCTATTCGAAAACGCGCGCGTGATTTAACGAGCTGTTTTCGTATTTGTCCGGTCTCGACATATCCGCTCTCTCCGCGAACTAATAATTTGGTTTTACGAGCGCAAGCGGGAGGCGCCGCTCGGACTCTAGGCCCCATTCTCATCCGGCGCCACTTCGGATCAGCTGGTGTTGAAGCAGCCTCTGGACGCCGTCCAACCAGGTTAATATCCCTTTCCAGTCTCTCTCTCTCTCTCTCTCTCTCTCTCTCTCTCTCTCTCTCTCTCTCTCTCTCTCTCTCTCTCTCTCTCTCTCTCTCTCTCTCTCTCTCTCTCTCTACAAACTCACTTGCTCGCGTATGTTCTCTCGCTTTGTTTGATTTCCTCGTGGATACGAAAAATTTCGTGGTAAAAAAAAGTATGGAAGTTCGAGGATGATAGAGTGGTCTCGAGACCTCTGGCAATTAGAGCTGCTTGAATTATCGGTGTTTTGACGTTTTTAGCGAGCGGTCGCGTGTTGTATGCTTAATTGAATTCACTGAATTTTTATCTTTATCGCATTGCCGTACGCGGCCGACGCTTTTAGGACAGTTGCGTAGCTTCGAGTAAAGCCCGCGCTCGATGTTGAAGTTTTAATATCCGTTCGTTTGGTGTAACTTTCCAAGTTTTTTATTTTTTAATTTCCGTAGAATAGTTTTGGCAGACGGAGCATTAAAATTTTATGAAAAGTCGATGCGCACTTCGAAATGATTTGAACGACATTATTACACAATACTCGTGGTTATTTTTTTATTTTCGTTGAAAACTTTGATTCAGTATTTGTATTATCCTTTCACATTCGCCGAGCTATTCAATCTTATGCTTTTCATCGATTGCCCTGTATTATGTCGTCTATTTTTCGGTGGAAAATCGATCGAAGGACGTTGGTGGTGTTTTGCCGGAAAAATAAATCTAGCCTAAGCTTGACTAACCTGTTGACCTTTCCCCTCCCCCTTCTCTCTCCATCCTTGAATATCATTGAATTTCAAGTTATCTTTTTGATTTAAAGTGGGAGTAATTTATGAGAAGAGTCTGAAGGAACATAACGAGTGATACTTGCTTCGATAATTTGCATTTTAAATATACCAAGGAAATGCAAGCCTCTGGATATTCAGCGCTGCATAAATGAAGACGATTTACTCGCTATGAATAGGCGTTATTTTTAAATTTGAATATCCGCGGCAAAGACTTTTCCGGCTATCCGTACTTTTATTATAGACTTCAGTTCCTCGGGTTTCGTCAAATCCAGAAAAACTGCATGACGTCAGTCTGAACTTTCAATAATTCCATTTAATTAATCCATATCAGCAAGAATAACTCACCCCCTCCTCTATTCCTCGATGCGACAAGGACGGAAAGGGAACGAGAGAGCAGTATCGTTCTCGAAATTAATTTAGGTATCAGTCATACGAGCCTCCTTGGTTTAATAACTCAAGAGAGAGCCTCACCCTAATTTCAGCTTATAATTCCAGCTCGACACGGGGCCAAACGTCACAAGACATCTCTACTTCCCCCGGCGCCAAGCTTCGACCCGAAAGAAAGAGAGAGACACATGCGCATTCGTAGCAGCGGATGTCCCTCTCAGATAAGGCGCCCGAATAAATTTCTACTACCTCTCTCCCTCTCTTAAGCTCCCAACTTGCCCACGAGAATATCCGAGCCATAAAAAGGAGTGTGCAAAGAGAGACAGAAAGAGAAAGAAAGAGAGGGACGGAAAGTCGAGAAGCAGCAGCAGCGAGGTGCTGTGAAAAAAAAGTAGCACTGGAGAAGCAAAGAAAAGAAAAAAAAATTACGCGCGATATCAGCGCTGGTCGGAGGATCGTAAATCAATCGGCTTGTTGCGCCAGCCGAGTATAGGTTCTCTCTCTGCCCGAGAGGCGCACGGCGCCATCTAAATCGCGCACCCTCCTCGTGTGTGACGTAGTCAGATATGCGACGAATGAGGAGTACCACTCTGTTTCGGTCATGCGACGATAAGGAAGTCCAAAACCTCGAGACAGCCTTCGTCCTCCCCTTGCTCCTTACTTACTCACCGAGCCTCCTGCTGCTGCTGACTGGCGCAATAACAAGCTTGCTTAATTTACTTTTATCCGACGATAAATTGCTTCTATTGGCTTGTTGTTTGATTAAGTTATCGGCTTTTATCGGCTTGATTAGGATGGTTATTAACAGCCCCAAAAGCCACGTGCAGACGATAAAAAAGAAAGGAGGGGAAAAATTGGCTTGTTCCGTTCGAAATTCTAGTTGCGCAAGATTTTAGAATAAAGTGTCCGAATGGATAAATTAGAGTTTAATAACGTTCGTGTAAAGAGGGTGATAGAAATTTGAAAAATTACAGAGCGAAGAATTCGTTGAATTTGTAAATTACAGTGGGATCTCGCGAAAGAAGAGGGATGGAGAATTCATTTTGTGCCATTACGTTTTTAGCGCTTTGCTCTAACAATGGAAATAACAATAAAAAAAAACGAAGCGTCTCGAACGCAAAATGACTTGGCGAAGGATTACAGTGGGAGGCGTCGCGATGGAGACAAAATAAGGAGCAGAGAGCGAAAATAAGAGCGAAAGCAAGATGGAGAAGGACAGACGGGCAAAGAGAAAGAGAGAGAGAGAGAGATGGAGATAGATAGATGAATGGGAAAGCTGAAGCGCATTATTCAGACTCGTGGCATTCGCGTGTGCAAGCTGCTTGCTCTCTCCCTCTCTGTCCTCTCCTTCCATCCTCTTCGTCGTAGTCGCTGGCGCAGATGGCGCAGGGAGAAATTCCGGACGTTTGATTGAAAATTTCTCAAGAGCGAGGAAAATGGTATGCAATGCCACTATCCACGTCCCTTGAGACCTGCCGTGCTAGTAGGGAGGCAGAGGCTGATAGGAAGGGCAACGAGAAAGGATGCGTCGACGGTGCCATTTGCCGAGGAGCAAGGGAGCAGCCATGATCCCGGCCGTCCAATCCGCGCGTTATTTACAATCCTACGCGACGTTTTTCCTACCAACGACTGATCCGCCAGCCCTTATTTTGATAAGGTGAGTCATCTCGTTCGCTGAATCACGGGACTTGTGCTCGGTGATGGAGCGAACGCAGAGAGTAATGCCGTCCGATGGGCCACATTAACGGGATATAGCTCTTTCTCTCTCCCTGCAGTCTACTTTGTTCTTGAAAATGGCCCTCTGCTCTTTTTCTTTCTATCTCGCTCGCTCGGTTTCCTATTGATTTATGAACGTCTAATTTTCGTATTTATGTACTGAAAGACATTAAGGGAGCAGCTTGGAAAAGTTCCGGATATATTTTCGTCGACGTAATCGACTGTTTTATTGGTCTCGAGATTCATGGCTGTTGCGCTTTATTTTGCTAATAAAATAATCATAAAATTATGATGTACGTTATTTATTTGTCAACAAAACATTTCCAGTTATTTTACGTCAAAATCATTTTCTTCCGAAACTTTATTAATCGTTAAATTGATTAATACGCGAATCAATAAAATTTTCTATTCTTGGCATAAAACTACCTTGGAAATTTTGCTGCATAATAACATTGTAATTAAAAAAAAACGAAGAAAAAGTAAAAGAAATAAAGCAGACATGCAATACACCTAAAACGCTCGTTCGTATACTGGCAAAAGCGATCCATTTCCATTCCCTCCCAACCATCCATCCATCCAACGTTTCAAAAACCCTGCCAACTTTAAAAGAGAAACAACAACGAGAAAAAAAACACACCCACGTATCCACAAACTAAAAACCCTAAAGTAAAGGGAGAAAGAGACGGTCGTTTGACTGGCAGGCAGAGGATATATCCGTAGAAAGACTGGGGGGCCATTGCTAAAATCGCGCTTGTCGCTGCCATTCCCCAGCAGCGCCGGCGCAAAATAGCTGTTTGTTCAACTCGCTTCCCAGTCCTTCGCGCATTCGCGCGCGTCTTCCACTGATTATACCAGTTTATACTCAGCCTCCCTCCCTCCCCCCCCCACCAGCCCAATGGCAAGAAAGTTTGCCGTGGTCGTTCCACGTGCGGTGTATACCTGCTAGTCGCGTGCTGCTTCCCCACGCGCGTGTTCGGACCGACATATACCCTCGACATGAAATACTGTAGAAGTAGAGGGGAGCAGAGAAGGGTGAGGCGAATAATGGTCGTTGGACTACGTGCGCGTGGCGTTCGGGTTCTTTAAAGCCCTCCCCTCTTGGCGCTATGTTCGTGGGGCTACCTGCTGCCACCTGCGTAATTTACCAGCTGACTGCGAAGCCTGGAATTTACATGCCGCAGCTAGGCCGGCTAGGCGCTCGTGATCGTAAGCTCCTCGTTCCGTGGGGACTGGCCGTCTATAAAATTCTAAACTTTTTTTTTATGGTGACACTTGTGTACGACTTGTGTTTGTGGTACACGGGCGGATGGTGACAGGTTTTTGTTGACATTTCGGTTTGAGTGTACGGTCATTTAGCATTAATGAAGTTACAAATTATTTAATTTTGAAATATTCATTAAAAATTTTTGCAAATGTTTAATTACCAAATAAGTTGAGTATTTTAATTATCCTAAAGCTTCATTAATTTCAAACTCTATAATTTGAATTTTCGCTATTCATAGAGACGTGGATATTGAGATTTCTTTGATGTTATAGGGAGCAATCATCTACAAGAGCTTACTACCCGTATAAATGAGATTCTTTTGACTTTTTCAAAAAATTTACTTTTTTTCAGAAATAACAGGAAAGACTTTATAAAAAGTGGTAAGTATCACTTCTGCATAATTATACATCAAAAAGTGCTCAAATTTACGGTTACTTCAAATAAATACTTACTAATATATAATTTAATTTTTTTTATCTGTTATCTGAAACAAATTCAAAATCTCATATCAAACCCCTAATTCTTAACCTTACTAATTGTCCCTCTTATTATCCCCCCAATGCAAAAAAAAGCCTAAAAGAACCTGACAAAGCAATGCACCGAGGTACGGTCGTAAATAAAGCCGCTTAATATTGTTCTTTCAAGTTTTCTAGGCATCGCAGCGCAACGTGCATAATAGAAAACGCAACGCGCGTTGCCGTTCTGCCTGAGAGGGGCGGGAGGGAGCGTTGCTCGTGTACAAATATAAATTCAAGCTGCGTCAGGAAGAAGAGCAAGGCGCAATAACTTTCGGCAAAGCAGCGGAAAATGGGAATACAATGTTTCAAAGGCGGCATTCTGCAGTTCTCGGGGGCTTGTATGCGAAAAAGAGAGAGAGAGAGAGAGAGGACGCGCCAAGGCAGGCTAACGTCCTCGACTGCTGAAAGCACATTAGGAGACCTCGACAATGGGACCGTGAGCTCACGAGGCCATTAAACGCTCTTATTCTTTCTCGCCGTGCTCCTGCAAAATCGGCGTAGTCCCGGAAAGGGAAGAAGAAGAAGAAGAGAGGCGAAGGGGACCGAGGGGATAGAATTGCCGTCGCCGCAGATCACGCGACGACTGTGTATTAAGGCGCGCGAGACAAGAAGACCCACAGCCCACGTGATAAGATAATCCTGCTGAAAGCAAATAGCCCTCTGGGGAAGGTGAAAGAGAGAGAGAGGAGGTGGAGAGAGGTAGAAAAGACATAAGCCAATGAGGCGAGAAGTAAGCGCGAGAGCGAGAGAGCGAGGAACTACGTTGCTGGCATCCCTATCTGCAATTGCAATCGATAGTACGTTAGCAGTGAGAGAGAGAGAGAGAGAGAGAGAGAGAGAGAGAGAGAGAGAGCGGCTAACCAGACGTGTGGTCGTGCTGAATGCACGTATCCGTGTTGGCCCCTCGACGATATTTAAATGTCAGGCGCATAACACGCTCACGCTACCGCACCTTCCTCCTCCGAAATATCTCTCTCTCTCTCTCTCGTCCTCTCGGCTGGGTACTCGCTGTACCCTTAGCGAGAAATACCCCAACATTTATGCGGCCCCGTCGACGTAAAACAGCCCGCTGGGCTATCTGCCGTCCTCCCGGGTCCGCGCACACATTTGCACCATCGCTCGGCGGCTCTAGCGTTAATACGCGCGAGCATACAAACGCATTCGCACACGCGCGCGCATACGTATATACAGGCGCAAGTAGTGCCTGCATGTATACATTGGAGCAGTAGGCGGGCTTGGTAATCACGCTCTCTCTCGTGTGCGAGGGCGCGCGGTCGAAAATATATAGGAGCGAGAGAGAGAGAGGGAGAGATCTGCCCGACACCGGGCGGAAGATAGTTGCACACCAGGGCGACGTTATTAAACTCAAGGGCTTTTCGCTTTCCGCGCACCGAGTAAACACGTACTTCCCACCCCAGCCCTCGACTTCTCCTCTCTTCCTGTCCACCCCCCTATCTCGACCCAACTCTCGAACCCTCCCTCCCTCTCTCTCTCTCTCTCTTTCTCTCTGTCGGTCGCTAGGGACTTTCAAAGAGGTCGGAGGGCATAAAGAGAGGGAAGCTCTCGCTAGGCTGCGGCGCCGGCGCTTATT
The DNA here is from genome assembly GCA_030522585.1 of Anagyrus pseudococci. NCBI lineage: Eukaryota > Metazoa > Arthropoda > Insecta > Hymenoptera > Encyrtidae > Anagyrus > Anagyrus pseudococci. The sequence continues at coordinate 57,029 of JAPYYQ010000044.1, read as the reverse complement.
AAAAAAGGAGCGCGTGTACTCTCTCTTTTTCTCTCCCTCTCAGGGGTGGGAGTGAGAGGGCGAGAGGCGAAAGGAGGTAACGAAGCCACTGAGAGAATTTCGTTTGAATAAATTAACAGTCGAAAGCTCGAAAGGCCGACGGGCCGCGGAAATTGAAAGCGCGACCCGCTTTTCCTTTCTCGCCCCCCTCGCCCACCCCCATTCGGTTCGCTCCGCAATAGCTCTCGCGGATCGCGCGGGAAAAGATTTAATTAGCGCTCGCCTTTCAAAGTAAGGACAGTTTGTAAGCGAGATGGTTTTGAGAAGGTTTAGCGGTTCTTGCCGGATCGAAATGAATCGGGGGAATATTCGAAGGAGCGCGCTCGCACGAGGCTGGATGAATGCAAGAGAGGCAGGAGAACTCTTATATTTTAGTTATACGATGCATTTTTTGTATAAATGCAATCTATTCGACGAGCAAAACAATTCGTCATTTTTGCCGCGGCCAAGTATAATTAATAAATACTCGAAATACTTATAAACGCTCGGAGCCAAAGCCTCGAAGCTCTCTTCTCTTCCCGGGAAAATTAATATCCGCATTCCTCGTGAACTAATTCTTTTTTTCACTCTTTTTCCCTCTCTCGATCCAAGCTCCAGCTGCGCCGAAAACTATAGAGGCAAGAGCGAGGGCAAGTCAACAGGGCGTTCGCCAAAATATTCCTCGCTTGCACGCCCATATACCGCGCAACTTGAAATTATAAATCATCCGTCGCGCGGGCCTCCCAAGTTTGGGCTATTAAGAATTTGATTTATAACCTAGTAAAATTTTGTTGTAAACTTGATATACATAAGAAGCTACCTTTCCCCATCCAAAAGAGCGAAAGGAAGGGAGCGTTAGTTTGACTTAAAAACTCCATTAGTTAAAATTACCACAGAGCCAGCAGCAGCGCACCGCAAGCACACGGCATCAGGACGCGTTATACGAATTACGCCGGAGAATTAATTTCGCTGACGAAAAAGGCGGAGCCCTACCCTCCTCGCATTATATTTCACTCGGCAGTTTTAAGCAACCTCCTAAGTCGCAAAAGAAGAATAAGAAAAGCGCAGCTAGCAGCTCCTTGCAGGAGTATAGCGGCGCACGTCGAGAAAGTTAAAAAAGAAGAACGACGCGTGTGTGCTCGGCATGGCAAACGAGCCAGTTATATTTCGTCGGTGGCGTGGTAGGGGTAAGAAAGAGTCGCGACTACACACTCGCATACACGTGCGAGCATTCGCACGCGACTTTTTACCGGGCGCAGGGCTAAAATGATTTATGGACCTTGCGAGTTTCTCTTCTCCTTTTTTTTTTTATTTCGAGCTAAAGGTGCAGGGCCTACAGCCCTGGTGGGAGGGAGGGTTCGTGGAGGAATGACAGGGGAACTAATTAACTCCGGCATTGTTGGCTCGAGCCCTCTCCCTCCCTCTCTTGCTATATATACCGTAGTGAAGAGGGAGGGCTGGGGGGGGGACACGAGCGAAACTATCATTACTCGCGCCGTATAGCTGCTACACGAGCTTGTAGCGAGCCGTACTTGGACGAAACTCCGTCCTGACGTGTTTAGGATGCGACAAGGGAACCCTTCGGGCTCTCTCACGTATACACGTCTATCTCTCTCTCACTCGCTCTCGCTCGATTAAAGTCTCCTTCCCTCTCGCTCTCTTTTCAGATATTTTTCGGACGACAAAAGTTTCTTTTGTTCGAGAGCAGCGCATTAGCTCGCTTTCTTTCGGAATAACCGGACTAGCTCATCTCCTTTGTTCCAAAGCTCCGTCAATTGATAGAGCTCTGCCATCTCGCTCTTTTCCTTTCTCTCTCTCTCGCTCGGCTGTACGAAATCACAGTCTGAATTTTAAATGCCCGGGTAATTAGCGCTGATTACGCGGCGAGAATTTTGCAGGCCAAATTTCGCAGCGATATTTGCTTGCGATGCATTTCAATCGCTTGGATCATTTGCATTGAGCTGGGAATTCATGGGTGTAGCCGCTCTCTATTTATCTAAACCTCTGTAGATACTAGATAATTGATCAGGAAGATTGATATTGAACTGTAGATCTAAAGTTCGTTTAATAAATATAATCGTCGAAATTCTTACCAACTACTTGTTATGAAACATCGAACGGCTCTTACCTGCAACAAAAAGAGAAAAAGAGATTAGTAAATTGACAAACACGCGTGTAATATTGCCAACAATAGTGATCTAACTAAACATTATGTATCTAACATTTTGAAAACAGATTAATTCTGCATTCCGTAACTTTTCATCGAAAAAGCCCTCAGACCGTACGATTAATTCAATTAAGGCTATATACGGTGTTGGCGACTAATCATGACGGCTGACGGCCGGAAGCAAGAAACTTATTTATCGCAAAATCTAGCGCGTTTATTGCTGCAGGATGAGGAGAAAGAGAAGGGGGAGCCGTTTATCAGTCGCGACCGCGATAAATAACAGCCCGAGCGACGGTTCACTCGTGCGGAGTGAAATTAGCGTGTATTTCCGTTTCGGCTGCAAGCGAGAGCCGAAGGACGCGTGCGCGCTAGACTTGGCATATGCTAGAAAGCACAGGGCTATGTGACAGCTGACCCAGTAAAACCACTGGTCGCTCTTTCTCTTTCGCGCGTCCTTCGCTCTGGCGAAAGTTCTAATTTTGTAAAAATATTTTCGAAGCGTCGCGTGATCCTAAGTGCGCTTTTTTGCCGATTAACGTACAATACGTGTTATCCCCTTTTTTTTCCTCTCCAGTTTTTTCTTGGCGTTGCAAAAGTAAAGTCGCGTTGCTCGATACTGGCGTGGAAATGCCTTTGTTCGCGTGTCGAATACAGTCGCGTTTTTAATGCAATTAGAAAAAAAATTGGAATAATTCAAACTTGCAGAGAACAGCCTGGTAATGTGCGTGTATAAAAGAACGCTCGTTTTTCGCATTACTTAATTATCTGAAAATTTGTCGAGGGGTTACCGACGCATTAACTTCTCTCGTACCAGAGCGTACATCTCCCGCCGCGAACTTGGAATTTCTCTAATAAATGACATTCCTCGGTCGGAAATCAGACCTCATTCGCGCTCCATGCCCCCACCCACCCTCTGTCCCTTTCAGCCACAAGGGGACGAAACCTTTTACCGACCGAGTAGGGACTTAAAAGCCGAGCGCGAGGGATAAAAATTAAATAAAGCCGCGTACGACGACCCCTGGGGTAAAGCCGAGTCCCCCTTCTGCTTCAGATTAGAATTGATAAGGGTAGAAAGCGCGAGCAAACTGCGGAAAGAAAATCCAGCGACAGCCAATAATAAATTAGTAACGCGAGTAGATTTGTGCCCGCGATCCTTCGAGGGCGAGAGAAGAGCGGTTAGACCAGCTGGTCTACGCCGCTTAGACACGAGGTTTCGAAATTGGAGAGGGCGCGTCAAGAGGAGCGGGGGGAGCGGAAGATGGGACTCTCGAGAGTCTCACTAGCGTCACCTTATTATGCTAATTATTTAAAGCCTCTCCGGTAGCGACCGCTTCCTCCTTAATTTAGGGCGCGTGCGTGTGCGCCGCGAGGAGGGCAATAAGCTGCCACGCGCGCCTTTCGACTGGTCCGCTTTAATTTTCCAGGAGATTATTTCGCCGGAGCTTTTTGAAGAAACGGGGGAGCAACTATGACAGGAGTAATCCATCGCATTTGACATACAGATAGACCCGACCTACGCACCAACGTCTTGCGAGCATTTAATAGTAAACATACGTGAGTGTTTTGTGTTAACGATTAATCGTCGAGCGTGTGTAGCTATAGACCACTAGTTAATCATCCACGTATTTTAACTACAAAAGATATTTTTTTGTTTCTTTAATTTAGCGAGAAGAAAAACAGTTCAATTTCAAAATAATAATTTTTTATTTTTAACCAGACAATAAGACATAACGTCAAAAGAGAAAAAGGAAGGACAATTAAAGAAGCAAGAGCAAAGAAGCGTCTAGCAAAAAAGCAATTAGAACATAATGAAAGTTGAAGGGTGTGGGGGTGGGGGCAGGGGGGTTTGAGGGAGTGTAGCCGACGAAAACATGACGCCGCAAAAGCAATAATCCAAGGGGCTTTCTTTCCATAAAGCAATAAGCGCGGCCGGCGCGCGAAGAATCGCGAAAAAGTACAGGAGGAAGCGACGGAGCGCTGGCGTGGGAGGTAGGACGTAGCCAGAGGGCGAGAAGAGAAAACGTCTACAAGTAGCCCTGCAATAAAAGACAAGTAGAGGAAGACAAGGGTGTGGGCTGTTGGTAGTGGTAGCATTAGCGGTATATATATATAAACCTGTATCTATATATACGGCACGAGTGGAACAGCTGGATAGCGCGGACCGCCAAGTCGCTCCGAGATTTCGAACTAATTTCGAGAGCTCCGCACCTGTTCACTTCTTTTTTCCTCTCGCTCTTGCACCCTACCGAGGCGCGCGCACACACGCGCGTACCCTCTCTTGCTTCTTCCTCGGATATAAACGATAAATCTCGCGCCGAAACTTTAGCCGGGCCATTTTGCGCGCCGGCGGTCCTCGCGCCATAGCGCTCTTGCCATCCTTCTCTCCCCTCGTACACCAGCAAGAGAACGAGGATAAGCGCGAGGGCCTCGAAGTTGCCCAGTAGCCGGCAAGACGATCGCTGGCGCGAATCATTCCGCGATCTCTCGTTTAATTAAAATCTGGATTCAAAGTTGAAACCCGCTCTCCTCCTTCCTCCCTTGGCCTGCCGACTTTTCGCTGCGCTGAACAAACGCAAGTATACCTCGGACCCTGAAGGAAGCTACGCGGCTGCGGCTAATGCATCAGCAAAAGAGTTTAGCCGGCACTTTAGGCCCATCAAACGCTCCGTAACCGCAGACTCCACCTCTCTCACTCTACCATCGCCACCACTACTACTACTCTTTCCTCGTTGACGCCTTTTTTTTCATCCTCGACTTTCCCGTCCGCTTACTTTTGCTCGTTTTCGCGCGGCACGTCCGGCCACTCGACTCACGCTTCTTTCCCTCCACCGCCATCATCTCGTCCTTCCATAGTCCGGAGAATTGGAGAAGAGAGAAGACCGAGAGTAGCGCTAAGCCCATTGAAAGTTTGCGCTTGCCGAAATCCGACGATGGATAAGAGAGAAAGAGCGGATAGTCTCGGCCGATATCGCCGCGCTGGAGAGAAGCCCCGGATAAAGCGATGGGCCACGGCGGCGGTGGTGGCGGCAGCGTTGGCCACCCTCGGGATATCAAATTCGCCTCTTTGTACACTTCATTTACACAGCGAGTCGCGAGATGCCCCTCCAACTACCTACTCATCCTCTGCTCGAACTCTCACTCTCTCACTTGTTGGAAATTTTCCCCGGGTTGTGCCAGGCATACAATGGGCCTCGCTCGCGGATCTGTTCGGACGATCCCTCCTCCTTCCCTCGCCAACGTGCTTCTCCCACAATTTGTTCGCCGAGATATTCCAAGAGATCGAGACTACTGGGGCTTCGGATTTTGCTGCGGCTGCGAAGCCCTCGCTGCTAATTTAATCGGAAAATTAAAATTTGTTTTGAACGAGAGATTTGTTCGCGGTTGCGGATAATGTGACTTATTGCTCCGATGTGTGGACAACGAAATTTCGTTATCTCTCCTTTCTTTTTTGTTTTATACGTTGAATTAATGCGGCTTGTTTTGGAAAATGCTGTCATAAAATGCTGGATTACAAAGGCTGCACGTCGGAGAATGGTTGGGCGGCATTATGTGGACGGTGTATTTGAAGGAAGTTATTATTAACGAAGCTCCTTAAAAATCGAGAGTCGCGCTTATCCAAGCGACTTACTGGAATTGCAAGATGACCTGGCAACGCCAAGGAGGGTCATTGTAAAATCGTGTCACGCGACCCATCCTGCCCCTCGTTTCATTCCAATAGCAACGACTCATTAGAGGACGCGCTTGGGGGAGCTTTTGAGAAGAAGGGCACGGAGGTAGGAGGAAGAGGGGGAGGTGGGCGAGAACGAGAGCTGAAACGAGAAAAAACGAGGACTTACAGCGTCGCCGGTAGTAGCGGCTCCTCTCGTTTTTTCTCGTTTCTCTTTATCTCGGGGGCCCCGGGCTCTTCTCATTCCCTCTCCCTCTTCCTCCCGGGCTACGTGCGAAAATGTCCTTTCGACAATTTCCCCGCGAAATTACGAGCGCTGCCGGGAGACACATTGCTATTACCTCTGTCCCGCTTGGGCCAATGAATAATGCATGGCCAAGAGAGAGAGAGAGGCAATGTTCATGCTTTCCGATAAATAAAAATTAATGTCAGCCGGGGACGTACGTAAGCGTCGCGAACGAGTATTTGTGTACGGCCAGTCGTGAGAGAATGTTCGAAAAAAATGGGGATTTTCATGGAATTTTCGAAATATTCGCCAGAATTTTTTTTTCGATCCGATTTTATGCGGCATCGAGAGATATGCGCTGAAGGAACATCAAACAAGGCTCCGGCAAACTCAAGCCAAAACGTTAGGAGAAAGAAAGAGAAGGACGCCGGAGTCAAAGCATTTTATTTCTTGGCCGTCGCAGGAGAATCCCTCTCTCCCTCGAAAAAGGCTTTGACGTGGCGCTTTAAAAACGAACCTTCCCTCTCGGCCTCTCGGCAAACATCCAACTGTCCTAGTCATGCGCACTAAGTTCGTAGCTATGTAGCTTCCCCCCTCCCTCCTTACTCCCACTCTATATCTCCCGAAGAGGGCACGTGCCCACCAGCAGGAATATAATTTGCATCGCGCATATACACTTTTACGGCTGGACTAGTTCGGAGGACAACGAGTGCCGGAATGTGTTTTCTGGTCTCGCGCAACCGTCGCTACCGCACACAGGGACACACACCATTATACACCGTCTGTGCAAGCATGCGCGCTTGGTGATAAAATTGCGCGGGATGGGTGCCGGGAGAGGAGGATGAAAACGCCAAGCATGCAGGGAATTCGTGTGGAAAATTCTCCTCCCTTCCCTCCCCCCCCCGCCCTCGTCGCCGCCAGGTCGCTGAACGCGGATACTTTTTTTTCGGAAAATTAATCCTTTTGACACGTTTACGGGTTGAAAAAAAATTTAATTTTCAAGCCCCGAGCTCGATGCGCGCTTTCTCTCTCGCTAAACGGGAAAATTTGTCGAGTTGTTTGCCATTTTGAAAGGTTAATGAGATTCGTCGGAATGCGTTCTGTCGACGACTGGAAAAACCGTTGTGTTTGAAATAAAAAAAAAACAAAAAATTAAACAAAAAGTCAAATTGCCCAGTTGTTTTACGGAAAGTTGAGAGGGGGATGGATTCTACTTGGTAATAAAGTAAATTTTTCGTGGTCGCGTATCACCGCACCATATCTCAATAACTGTGAGTTCAATTCATTATATCGCTCGGACTCTACTTGCGCTACATTCGAGTGAAACGCTGTCAAGGCCAGTGGGATCGGACCATCGATACACCTAGAAATTGGGTCTTTCACAAATCAAGCTAAAACCTTCCAAAGTCACGTCACCGAATTTCGAGGGAGAAAGATAGAGAGCCTTTCAAGGATGAGCTCGACACAATATCAAAACGGAGTAGGGTCAGTCGAAGCTCTCTCTGGGCGCATAAACCTCTCGGCACTCCAATTTCGCAAATGACGATTACCACGGAGAGAGAGAGAGAGAGAGAGAGAGAGAGTCGCGTGGCCGAAACGTATCGAGTTCCAACTAACGACTGTCCTCTCTTCCTCCAATCTTCGCTCGAAGCCAAGCTCCTGGCGCTTGTTCCGCTGTTGTATCTCATTGCTAATCTAATTTCGCAGCAGTGGCGCGTTTCGAAAGCTACGACTTTCGGTCTTTCCCCCAAAAGTTCAGCCGTAGTTTCGCGGAAGGAGCGCGCAAAGTTGCAAGAACGAGGGGGGGGAGGGGAAAAAGGACAAGCGCGTGCGTAAGCTACGAGAAAAAGGAGAAAGGGCGGAGGGGTCTGAAGGCAAGAGTAGCGGTATAAGGTGCTGCTGGCTGTGCCGGCTGTGATTTAAGCCCGGGTTAACTTGGCGCTGAGCAGTCCGTTTAGTTAAGGAAGTTTCTTCCTCTCTCGTTCTCTCTTGGGCAGGCGAGAGTACAGAGGGCCGCTCTGTATACCACTGCCGGCGCCGGGACAAAGACAAGACGGATATCGGCGAGTCAGGCAGGCTATAAACTGCGTGCAACCGCCGCCAGACGACCGAGCGCGCCCATTCGTTCCAAGAGAGAAAGTGGAGAAGAAGCGGCTTATATGCACGTATACACGCGCATACAAAGCTCAGCCCAGCCAGTCGGCGTTCCGATTTAATTGCAGCTCTTCCTGCTGCCCCGGCTGTACGGCGCGATGTTCTTGGATTGCACCGCGACGTCTGTCTTGGCGGGGACTGCTCTCCCCCCCCCCTCCCCGAGCGATTATGTGCACGCGTCACCTGCTGCTCTGCCGCCTCTCTTTGCCGCTCTCGCTCCTCCATACCTTTCTCCAGCCGGTAAATCAAATGGACTGTCTGCGGAACAGTTTATGGGAGTAATGATAGCCGTGAGCTTGGAATACCCGGCGATCGATGAGCTTGCAATTGTCGAAGATTGTGAAATGCAGGGCCGAGCTTTGGACTAACGGCTCGAGTTACTCGAAAACTGTAATAAGTATGTTTTTTGTTTTTAGACGGTGATCGATTACTGGCAATACTTCGATCTTGTAATTACACTAACAACGTAAGTAGTTCAATAATCATTAAAAAAATCCTTTTAAAATCCACCTCTTATTGGCTATCAAATAACCCAATCGCCGCTTTAAACCGTAAACTTTCCCGTTGGCCAAAGTCACATTTCATTATTCCCCCAGCCTCCTATAGTAGACCCCCCCGTATAAATAACGACATTAGACCGTTAGCATCTAATTACTCTGAATGTAACAGAGCGCGCACTCTCGACGCTCTTGCGTCGTAACTTAAATTTATCATCGCCCGCCCCTCTCCTCCGTTTCGGCGCTCTTTCTCTACCATCCCCGCATTCTCTTATTCTCCAAGCGCGACCTCGACCCACGCGAAATTATCCTCGCGTAAAAGCTCCTCTCGACTCGGGAAAAAAAAGATCATCACATCGAGATTTTGTCTTGATGCACTAACGACGTTCGTTCGCCCGAGAGCATTTCTCACCGCCCACAAGAGAGAAAGAAAGAAAGAAAGGCCATTCGCGAGCGCAAATGCAATGTATTTGTCATGATTTCGACGCTCCCACACTTTCCCTCGGCAGATACCTTTAACCTGCTGATAGAGCTGCTCCCGGCATACACTCCCGCGTCACGCGCTCGTAATTTCTCCGTCCAGCCGCTGATCCCTGAGCCATCCGTCCTGAGCCCTGCGCGCACGTGAGGGACTTACGACGCGCGAAAATCTCCATATCGCGGCAAATAAACGAGGTCAGCCGTACGGCCGACGAAGAGTAGGGGCTGCTGCTTCCACTGACGCTGGATGAGAAGCCAACCACGCGCGCTCGAATATCACGTATATACATACATCCTGCCTCTGATCCCGATCCATTTCGCCTAGGGACCAAGAGCGAGAGACAAGGAGGGAGGATGATATAGAGAGAATGAGCTCGCGTACCTCTACCCCCTCCGCACGCTCCCCCATACGTCGAGAGAAAACGACGTCGAGGAAAAACGCGGGAGGGCTGCTCTCGGGCTTTACGGTAGCGCCCGAGTAAATGCCCCATGAATGAACGATGAGCCCAACGGCCGCCGCGTCTCCACGACGCCGGAGACTTCCATAGACGCCCCTCTTCCCAGCATCCTCTTTCTCTAGCGGCCTAGCCCCCCTGCGAATTCGAAACGGATTCCAGCCGAGGGAGCTTGCAACTCCGGCGTATCCACCCTTATCGTCTCCTCCTACGAGCAGACGGTCTCTCGGCAGAGCGACTGTAACTGCGACGGAGAGAGGCCTAGAGAGGCGACAGGATGACAGGTCGACTTGTAAGTAGGCGCGAGTAACGGAAGCCGTAAGGTGTGGATGTACGCGTACGTATATAGAGCAGAGACGCGATTAGCCGGAGCGATTGCAACGTTGCTTTCGCTAGCGGCAATGTGTGCGCGAGGGTGCGAGCGTATAGGCGTGTCATACGGATGGGCCGGAAGGAGCAAGAGAGAGAGAGAGAAAGCTTGGTACTGCTGGTGCGCTTCGGCTGATTGTGCATTGTCAGGGGGAATGGCGTTGCCGGGGATCGATTCTGCGATAGACAGCACGATAATGCGTTGTAACTTAGGGCGCGTAGACTGCCTTAGGGATGACTGTACAGATTATTGTTGGTCTGCGCTGGCAGACGCGTGGGATGTGCGTTATATACGTTTACGCGGGGCATTGTTGCTTATTCCCGGAGGTTATTGTCGGTGATAATAATTTCGGCTGGCTTTTCACTTATGTCTCCTACTCATGTTAAATCGTCGTAATTATTGTTCATTTTTAATTTACTGGTACACTACGCTAAACAAATGTAGAATTTGCCTTGGAGACATTATCGAGGAGAGATGCTCAATACTTCAACGTTTCAAAGAAAACCTTCGACTCTAGCGCGCGCTGCAGTGTGAATAATCATTCGTATTTGTTCCGGCGGAGCCGAAGAAAATTGGCAAAGAGAAAAACGAACGGAGAATGGCGAGAGAAAAAAGATAACGGCGACGACGAAAGGAGCGGAATTTTTTAAAATTATTAAAATCGGTAGATAAGACTTGCGAAGAGGGATAGAGCGAGGTTCGGAAGCGACGATGCATTTCCTTCATTACAGAGGGCCTGTGCGTATAAGGATCCTTTGAGAGGAGGTAGAGGGTAAAGAAGGAGAAGGAGAAGTAGGATTTCCAGTGGAAAGACCATTTCGCTGACAGATAATCGTGGACATTCGTCTTTCTCTTCGGGAAATTTCGCCGGGGGATCGTGGGATCGGCCGATGAAAGATTCATGACGCGCATCGCTGCTCCTATCAGAAATGCCGAGAGAGAGAGAGAGAGAAAACTCCCACCCCCCCTCCAGTATGGCCACACTCTCCCTACCCTAACGCTCATCCTTTTCCCTGATGTTTCGCCTTCTACTTTCCGATTCGAAATGCTGCGCCAATCGTCATCCCGATGGCTCGGCGGTTAGCGTTAACTTTATTCCAGACCGCTATTTTTGTCCCTTTCCCCTTGCCAACTTTTCGCTCGTCTCCCCTCCCATTTCTGCAGTTTTCTGTCTATCCCGCACTTTTTCCTACTCCCACAAACTTGACGACGATATTTAAGAGATCAGCCATTTCGTTTGCTGCCCGAGAGCAGTCACGCCTGCTGTACTCTCGTGTGTGCCATTAGTGTAATAGCAACACTCGGTGCAATTGTCTTTTTAACTAAACCAACTACGAGTCATTGGCAATTAAAGGCCACAAGCCAATCGCCTTCTGAAATAACGATCTCCCCAACTCACAAGCCCATCGGCAACGTCGTCAGACTGCTCGTAAGTACACCCTTCCCGATCTGAGCTCCCCCTCGCAGAAGCAGCATTTTCGTCAGCCTGATCTCTGAGGTATCCTCGATCCCTTTTCCAGCACTGTTTATCCGTATCCCTCGGCCACCGTAGCAGCGGAGAGCAGAAGCTAGTGCCGATGGCTGATTACCTGACCGGAAACGGAAACGATCGTCGCTATTCACCCTTACCCGCGGGAGTGGGGGAGCAAATCCGCTAGCTTCAGCAGAGCAGTCGGGAGAGAGATCGGAATGGGAAAAATCAGAAGCCCTAGCAGCAGCAATAGTCTCTTGGCTACATAGTCGGTTCACGTATAAGGGAGATGCCCGACGACGACGCATCTGGCCATCCCACAGGGGCCCCTCCCCGCATATACGTGCCCCCGTTTGGAATTACGTGCCCTGGATTGCAGATGCCCTTACACACACACACATACACCCGCCGCAGGGAATTCCGCCGCCGGACGGATAATTAAGGCTGAGGAGCGCGAGTTGTCTTCACCTGCCGCTCCAGCATCTTGCGATCTATCCTACCCCCCGCTCTACTCATACCCTTTCTGGTGATTGGGTTTAGAAGGTCCCTTCGGATGTACGAGGCTCAGGATGATAAAGAGATCTTGATTGTTGATCGAGACACGGATAAGAAATTACACGGCTCTCGATAGGAGCTTTGTGCCTCAGATGTTGTTCTAGGATGGAATTTGATTGAAAAAGCGATTTTCTCCTTCGCACGACAGACTGCAAGTTGATCAGTTTATATTTCTTGTTGATTCTGCAGTATGTAGGAAATAAGATAGACTTTAATTGCTGCTTTCCGATTTTGCAGCATTGAATTAAGTAAAAGCTTTACTTTGTGTCTGACTATTGGCTAATATATCTACTTCATTTCCACAAAATTAATTCTACGAAATGCACGCGTTAAAAAGCTGCGAAATATCGCGAGCATTTAACAAGACCCAGGCAATACCGAACAGTTACAACATTTATGTACACCCTGGAGGTAATTCAGCAAATGATAATTCATTCGCCGCATAATTAAGTCATAAATTCGACGCGCGCCTGTATGATTGCGAAACGATGGTTATTCTCGCGGTCCTAATAAACGCGCGAGCAAACTGTGCGAGAGCGCAAATGCACTCTTATCTTGGAGTCGCGAGTGCGAGAGAAAGAGAATATCCGACTCTCTAAAAATAAACCCTTCGTCCTCAAGTAGTAGCAGCCAGGATGGGAATCACACTTGCAAATTAGTGCAATCAATGCGCCGGCGCGTTAACAGCTTGGCTCCTGCCTCTCCTTTCTGCGCGTACCGCCACATTACGACGCGCCGTAAACGAGTTTCATTGCTAATTTAGAGATGTCGTCTCGCCAAGGCAGTACCCTTTCTACTTACTTTTCTTCCCGACGATGCGCATTCAGTCAGGGTGAGAATTAAGGTGTTGTGACGAAGAAAAGGATTGAAGTGGTGCAAACGAAACCTTGAATGCCAGACAGATCTAAACGATTTTTTTGGAATTTTGCTTCGGTTTCAAAGTATCAATGCAGAAGTATTTGCTAAAATCGATTTTTTACGAATATTTGAAGTTCATTCGCCATAAAATATAGAAGATTGCACTCTAAAATGATTATGTAACAAATAAAGCATACTTCATTTAAAATTGTAAAATATTGCATAAAATAAAGGCTTACGTAGATCTCCTGACTTTTTATTTTCATTTGGTTTAATCAAAAAGCTTTTTTAATCCTGCCCAAGCGCAATTTTAAATTAACACCACGAGCTCAACTTTTCAGCCCTCTAAACGTATAAAAAAATACTATTCCTATATTTTTATCAATCCTTTTTTACATTTTAAACAAACACAACCATTTTACAAGAAAAAGTTTCCCGTAGCATTTAAAAAAAATATATCCCTTAGACAATCCAAATAAGAATCTTTCGAGGCTAAAATCTGCATCGAAGCGAAAAATACGGTTTTTATCTCTTAAAAGACCTCTCTACCGTCCTTCCTGAATAATTGCGTAATTAATTACCTAGGAGCCTTATCCCGTCGGAAGAAGGAGCGAAGCAAAGAAGGGGGAGCCACTCGCACACGCTTGCAAGCTCTATCATTCGAGCTTCTTTCTCTGTCGTGCTTTGCTCTTAAGGCACCTGCTAGAGCGAAATGATCGCGATTACTTTGCCAAGCTCGCACCGGTGATTAACATAGATAGAGAGGCCACGAGCGGCATCGCCAATGAGAGCGCCTAGTTCGCTTTTTCTCAGCCCGTGATTTTTCTTTCGCGCCTTTGCTCCTCCCTCTACTCTTACTCCACTTCAACGATCTTTTTCTATTTTTTTTCTTCTCTCTTTTAATGGTACGAGATTCGTGTTGTCTCTCGGTGATTAGCTTACGCTCGTACTCGACTGCATTTCGATTAGTTGCCGATCAATTTACACTGAGCTTTTTGTTCTCTTTTTAGGGATTGTGAATTGATGTGATTCCGACGGAAGAAATAGTTAATTTTTTACAAGTTATTTTAGCTAAATTGTGGAGCTTTCATCGATTTGTTTCGATTATTGAATTCTCCTTTTTAATCCGTTAAAAATTGCCAAGTGAGTTTGTCAAGATTATTTTTGGTAAAGTTATAACGAAAAAATAATGATCAACGCTTGCTGGCTGCGCTTTATTCCAGATATAATTGGCAATTTAATGGCCATCAGTAACTGCAATTTGCAAAATGCCAAAGGCTTGATCCCCAACGATAAGCTATATATTCATGGGACGCATTGCATGCAGGGGAATTAGTGATTTTTACTTTCGCTAAGTACCATTCAATTTAAACTAAATTCGAGTAAATAAAGATTATTGAAATATTTTTAATGACCGACGACGAATCTAATGTTTTACGTACATTGCCCATAAATAATTATCGCATCACAAAAGTGTTACTGCTATATGCTTTTAGAGATTACGAATAATTTTCCAAGAATAAAAGTACTTCGCTGAAACAAAAAAGACAAAAGTCAACAACCACGCGAAGCAGCGGTAACAAAAAGTTTTAACGCGCAAAACGTCGATCCAACGCGCCGAAACTAATAACTGCGGACCACCCCCCCCCCCCCCAAATTGATGAAAATAAACGTGAAAAAGTGGATCGGACAGTCGATGGTTACGGGGAAAGGAGAGAAGTACGAAAACGAATGATTTTATTTGGCGGGCAAAGGCAGTCCCACAAGCGCGACTCTCGCTAGAAGAGGTCACGTACGAGCGCAGAGAGAAAGAGAGAGAGTAGCGTGCTGCCTGGGGTCCGGCGCGCGTGAAATCCGTCAGAGCGTCAGCAGTGGCGGTGGCCTCGGCGGCAAAACGAGTTGGCCTCTTCCTCCTGTTCCTTTTCCCTCGCGGCCGGCAGCGCGCAGCAGTAGCGTCGATCAGCAGTCGAAAATTTCCCTGGCCAGCCAATTCGATTTGTATTCGCTCGGGGGGTGCTACGAAAGTACGTGGGCGGCGGCGCATGGATGCAAGCTCCGGTAGTTACCCTGAACGACGGTAAAACCCCGGGAATCTCCCACTAACTCACCGACACACACACACACGCGCGCACGCACAAACGGTACATACACACGTGCGGACTTTGCCTGAGATGCGGGAGAAAGATTTTGCGTTAAGAAACGCAGACGAGGCAAAGGTTAAGGAACAGCTCGGCGTACGCGAGCCGAAAGCTCAAGCAGTCCGCCTCGTCGTGCTGCTTTCTGCTACTGCTTTTTCTACCCTGGCATCCACTAGCGGCGTAGTCCTCCTCGGCCGTACGCTTCCTCGCCTCTCGATTCTTACCCGTGTCTGCTCTCGTATGTACCTTTTTTTATCCCCTCGTCTACCCTCCCCCTCTAGCCGGCGCCACCCTCTTGATTTTCTTGCTCGTGTAGATTTCCGAGTTTTTTTTCCTATTTTATCCCCAGTCTCTCCATCCCTCGCCCATACCCTTTCTCTACACTCTCTTGTCTCTTGGCCCGATTCCCAGTCTTGACGAACGAGAGGTAGGGGGAGGGAAGCGTCGGGCTTGCGCTCGTCAAAATTTTGGCGTCGGGTATTACAGGGAGAAAATGGGAACGGACGGTATACGTCGAGATTATGAGAAATCCGTTAAAATCCGTGAAATTGGGAAAGATCAGTTTGAGTAATGGGAGCTCTCTCTCTCTCTCTCTCTCTCTCTCTTTCTCTTGCTTCTGCAGGCAAAGTCATTAGGGAGAGCGAGGTTATACGCCACGTGGGAGATCATCTATTTCGAGGTTGAGCACAGCGGATTTCGGAAAGAGGAAAGAGAGTCGACGTATCATTTACTACCAAGACCCGGTAATGGATTACCTTTGCCGATGGCATACTAAATTTGACAACAGTTGTTTACCCCTCTGCCCGCACAGATTTTTTTTTTTAAATTCCGTATTGAAATTAGTCATCATAT
This sequence comes from Anagyrus pseudococci, assembly GCA_030522585.1. NCBI lineage: Eukaryota > Metazoa > Arthropoda > Insecta > Hymenoptera > Encyrtidae > Anagyrus > Anagyrus pseudococci. The sequence goes on along the minus strand of JAPYYQ010000044.1, from coordinate 41,121 downwards.
CGGCATGATCAAACCGAATTCTAGTAACATTAAACTATTACTAATGAAGCCCCGCAAATTTTCACTCTTATTTCAGATTAAGGCAAAGCCTTCTTATTTCGCTCTCGTGATAACCAACCGAATTTCTCTCCTTCCCGGAGAGGGTAACACAGAGAGGAGCAAAGCAAAACGACGCTCGTCGTAGTCGCGAGGACAAAAGTGCCCATCGGAGCGGGCCCGCAATAGGGCCAGGCGCGCGCCAACAAGACACAAGCCACACTTGCGTCGTCATCGGGAAACGACAAACGCGCCAGCGCGTAATCCCGCGGTGAATAACTTCGCGCCCGAGCAAAGTTTCGTCACACGTGCACACAAGCTCGAGCGCGTATATACAGTCTCGAGAGGGAGAGAAAGAGAGAGAGAGAGATAGAGGAAGCGAGAGAGGGAGGTACTTTGGAAGCTTAACCTCGCTCCCTGCTAAACTTAGTTCCGTATCGTCGAATTACATACCGCCAATCCTTAATTCCCCCATTGACGCGCTTCCCACTCCCCTGGCAACTCCCACACTCTCAGTGGAAGCTGATGCTGTTGTTGTCTGAATTCGAGTGATATGCCAGCAGTCGTACTACCCGCTTTATCTGCTCGTTCTGGTTTCCAGTGAATGCAATACTGCTTACCCCTTCTCCCCCCCTCGCGCGCACACACATACCCTCCCCTCTCACTTTCGACTACGAGTTTGACTTTGTTCGGTGGAAAACGGCGGATGCCTCGAACGTTGTCTTTTCGAAAGCTCCTCCTACCGGCGGCTGTTTATTCTGCAATGTTATTGCAGTTTAGATCCTACTTTCTCCAACTGTATTTCTCTCGAGGAAGAGTATGTTTATAGTTGAAGCAAATGCTCGGATCTTCGGAATGTACACACGGGAGTTCTTCGCTAGTGGGATAATGAAAATGCATTTTCGATTATTGAAATTCAATCGCGTGTAACAATGGCCGCAACGATGGAGCCTTTCTCTTTCAAGCTTTTCCAATAACTCCGAGCCGCTTTTCCTCGCCCATCCTCTACTCTGCACTGACAAAAGGGCTCTCGCGCTTTATCCGCGCTCGAATTTCGTTACAGCCAGGTTCAGCAGCTACTCCCTTACGACAAGCATATCGCTGCCTCGTAGATAAGCGAAGAAGACTGGGGGGCTGGATAGAACAGATTTTCCCTGGGCTCAAGTGCGCGTGCATTATATATGCCCAACGCGAGAAAGGGAAAAAAATAGCCCAGACATCCTGCTTCTACCCTTCGACGCCAGGAGCAAGCTGGCAGAAAAGATTACGCGCGCAGCCGCAACTTTTTCCGTCTCCCCGGGATATCTCTCGGTCTTCATCCAGACACAGCAGCGATTCTCTCGCGAGAGCCCAAGAGCGAAAGTTATCAGGCATAATAAATTCTTCTGAACTCTCTTGCCCCCCCCCACCTCTCCCTCCACTCTTTCTCTTGATAGAATGGATCGAAGGTGCTGCGAGAGAGCTCAAGCTTTTTCGTCCTTGAGCAAGCCTCGCTAAAGTTGCGACTAGCGAGAATCGCGTCGTTTGAATACAGCCTTTACGTAAATACTTTGGACTGCAACAACAACGCTTACATACACAGAAGCCCTCTTCCTCGGACAAGATCGTTTTTCTTCCCGAGCCTACTGTAACAGCGTCATGAAAAATGCATCGCGAGAGTCTCGGTGGCACATCCCTCTCAGATCGAAAGTTACCTGCTCACTCCTCTTCGCATAACTTTGGCATCTCTTGGTAAATCAAGCCCCTACGCGACCAGGCTATCCTCTTCATCTCTTTGCCAACTCCTGGCTATCCGGCTGTCGCTTCGAACTTTGTAAAGTCAGGCTAATCTACCCCCTCCCTTTCTATACTCCAACGTGATCTCTCTCTGTCTCTATGTACCTGCAGTGACATTACACCGCAAAGCGCAAGATGCCACTTGTCTTTGATAATAATCGTAAAGCATTAAGAGAAGAAAACCTGATAGAGACTAAAATAAATAGAATGCATAATACACATCTAACCGTAACAACATCAAAAACAACCAAATGTATCCAATAATCACATCGTAGTGATAATAATTTAATCGCAGTCTCAAGGCTTCAAAAAGCAATTAAGCAAATCAGCGTTGTTCTCCAGTTCTCGATACCCAGAGTGGCTTTACGTACGGGAATCGTCTTATCTCGTTTGAGAAAAACTCGAAAGCTCTAGCCTCCTTATTACCTTATTCCTTGAACTCGCTGCTTTACTCGGAAAGTTTAAAAGTCGGATTAACGTCTCTAACAGCAAAGAAAGAGAAAAAGATCCAAAAGGATGGGTCCTTTACAGAAATCTAAATCGATGAGGTGCAGGGGACGTGTACCTTTCGGTTCCTTTTTTTTCCTTGACACTTTAAAGATAATTGTGTTCTGATAAAGGTAGGATATGGTAAAAAAGGTGGCGGCCGACCAAGATGGACGAGTGATAAGGGATTAAAACACGTACTGCTAATGCTCTTGGATTTTTGCTTCGCGATTTTTTTTTTTTTTTTAACTTCTATTACCAGATTTTCTCAACGCTGTTCGTAAAGTAATAAGTCTTGAGTGGTACTTTCGGAAATCCATGCACACGATAGTTCATTGAAATTTAACCCAGGTGAATAGTTGAACCCGACAGCTATGACGGAGGCATTAAGGAAGTTTAAAAAAGGTAATATCTTCTTTGATACTCGACATGAAATTTTGTGGAAGAATAAAAATCGATCTTAGTCCTTTGTTCTACTATTAAAAATGCACGCTATGACCAAATTAATAAAAAATGTCGGATTTAAACACCACCCTCTCTCTCTCTCTCTCTCTCTCTCTCTCTCTCTCTCTCTCTCTCTCTCTCTCTCTCTCTCTCTCAATGTTACAGCAGTAATCAAGGCATTCAAAGACCGAAAAGCAGTACACGTTCTAAGAATACTCTTAGCCTCGTCACCCGAAACATAAGGGCGCTCATCTGGTATTGTTCTTCCTCGCGCGCGTACGCGTCACTTGTACACCACGCGAGCTCCGCAAGCCCCTTAGCTTTCCGCCACACCCAAGCCAGGCGCGCATTTCTCCCACATAATGACCGCACTCTATCCCTCTAATCAGCACGTTTGCTCGGCTGCCTGTATAAGGTGGGTAACGCTCGTTTCCAGGAAAACCTCGCCTACTCGGGGAGGTGAGGAGCGTACTTAGATCGATTTTCCCACCCGCATCTAATTACACGGACTGGGGGGCGCCGACGGGCGTACCTGCTGTGTACGTGAGTCACGCGCGCTGGCCTACCCTACCCCCGTCCGCGCCTAGCGCTTTTGCGAGGATCACCGCGCGGCTGATTATTATATTTGCGCGTCACGTGATGCTCGCCGGCCTTTGCCCCTTGCATCGCCCGCGTTCTCGTTTGCTCGTTTTCAATTTGTACAACACGAACGCTGAAAGTGCGAACATATCGATCTGTTCGCTGATTGTAAAAAATTCAAATTCTAGACTCTCTCTCGCATCGCGTGTATTTTCTGCTTAATTCCTTCTCTGCGCCGTTTAAATTACTCGAAAAGCCGAAAAATGATTATCAGCCTCGCTGGATCGGCCTAATAGTATTAAGCGGCTTTCACCAAGAGTCAAGTTACGCAAGCTTAAAAGTTACATAAATAATTCGGCGGATTTCTCGAAACAGTTCGAGAGCGAATTCATAAGTTTGCCACGCTAGCTCTCGCATTAACTTCTTACGCAAGTCTTTTTCCAGTAGTTAAATGGCCCAACTCTCCGCTGCCGCGAACTTAATGCAAGTTTATACGCTAGTGGCTTGAGCCAAAGCGGTCCGGTAGAGACTGAGAGGGAGAGAGGTAGAATAAAAAAAAGGCAATCCCCTACACGAATTTACACTTAGGAGAGAGATGCATCTCGGGGTGGGAGAGGAGGATGGGTGGGCGTGAGCCAAGTCGATTTCAATCATCCTCTGCAGTCGTCGCCGTCGTTATTCCACCCTTCCACAGCCCGAGGGACATTTGAAAATAGCGAGAACACTGCGACAGGGAAGAGACGTCCCTGTCGCTCCGGAGTCTTGGCCCGTCCCGCTGACGTAATCCCACAATGAGCCGATTCGCACGGGAGGAGGAGGGTAGGGACGAGAGAAGTAAACTCTCGAAGAGGTGGTCGCCGGCTCGGTGAAAAGCTGCCCCCAGCTGCCGAGCGCTCCATCAAGCGCTTTTGAACGCGTTCCAAGTGGCGTTGTAACCTTCCGCTCTTGGTCCCCCTAAACTAGACTCCGGGGCTTTTCTTTATCGCAACAGAGCGTCGGACCTACCCATAGCTTGCTATAAACTCTCTCGCGTTCTCGTGAAGAAATTGCTTTCACGTCTGTGCGACCGGCAATTTCTCAGGCCCCTTCTTCGCGGTTACTTTAATTAGCGCGTCGTAAGTGCCGGAGCAAGAGAGGGAGAACTATGATGAGCGACATGAGCGTTAATCATCGCGCGAGCCTTTTTCACTAACGATCGGGACAGTTGAGAGAAAGAGCGTTTTGACAGCTTAGCCGCAAGAATGTGGGTCGGATTTATTTTTGTGATACGCCGGCAGCTGCGCGGTTGTAAAATTTTGAGAAGAGCGAGCTGAGAGGCCAACCGGGATGACCAGCAGTTTTAATAAGCTGCGCGTGATCGGAGATAATTAATTTCTATTGCGGATGACGCTTATGACTAGTGTAGAAATGTAGATGACTCGGTTCAAGCACTCGGATACGCTTTTTTTTATTTTACAAACATATATTTACCCCGTAAAAAGCTCGTGGAAAATTTTTAATTTTGCATACTGAAAGAACCGAAAGTTTACCTCGTTTCTACTTAACCAAAAAAAAAAGAAGCAGAATACGTTAAAGACATGTACATTGCGGGTTACTCGTGCGCCCGGTGAAATAGAACTAATTAAAACGGCGCGACGACGAGGCGAGACACGGCCGTAAAAACGGCCTGACTGAATGAGCTCTCGTCGTCGCGGCGTTGATTAAAGACACTTGTTGGGATCCCGAACAGTTAACTCTAAGGGGGCGTCTCGCACGAGCTCGTACCCCCGCCGAAATTTATACGAGGGGGTAAGTGTAAAAAAATTTTATCAACTACGGCGCCAAGGCCTAATAGCCGCTTATCTTTATATCGGAGCTTGCGATGCTGCGTAGTAGTGACGAAGAAAAAAAACGTAGCGAAGCGGGATAAATTCAGTGGAAAAAGAGACACTCACCAAACGTCGTTTGCCGCTTCCATTTTTTAAATGAAATTAAAGCGCACCGAGAGGGTAGGATAAAAAGCAATTATTTACCTGAAACAAAGAAAAAAAATAATCCATATATTCATTGTTATCGTTCTCGTTTCATTTATTACAAAAACGTGTATTTGTACAAATTAAAATCATGCGTACAGTTTAATGCGAGGGTACACATTACTCATCATTCACAAATACATCTCTCTCTCTCTCTCTCTCTCTCTCTCTCTCTCTCTCTCCCTCTTTGGTTTACTTAAACATGTTTATCCTGTCGCTATATTCGCATAAAAACCAATCGTAAATCTAATTAAAAAAACAGCCTCCAGCCAGGGAGAAAGAGAGAGAGCAGAGGAAAAAGAGACAGAGTTGCCAAGCAACATTATCAATTTAATTAATGAAGAATAATACAACGGGGAGGCGCACCTGGAGAGGATTAGCCTGGAAATGGATATGTATTTGAAATAGCGCGAGGAGGAGAGTATCCATCGAGGTCTCGAAGGGCGCGGCTCTCGAGAACAGAAGCTCGCATTCGTTGCGTCGAGTCAAGTCACGTTCGGGCGGCGTCGAATTGCCGACGCCACCGTGGCGGCGCTGTAATTTAAATGAGATCGCAATAATGCGTTCCCGAGGAATCCGTCTAGTCCAATCACGTCGACGCCCATCGATATCCGTCCGCGGTGTAAGCGAAACCAATGAGTCGCGGAGCGTTATAGACCTGGCACTGCCAAGCTAGCTACTGGGATATCATAATTTTTAAATTCGCGGTCTTCCGTTGTTGTGTTCCATCTGGACGTTTTACATTTACATACAAAGAGACTTGACATGATCTCGGATTGACCTGGGATTATTCCCGATGCTGATCGCATTATCACTCGTCGCTCCGCTCTTCATTAGAGCTTTCGTTATTAAATAGTCGTGATGGATTAATTTAAAAGCAAAATTCAAAGGGATGTCGTCTGTGTATTTTGTGTACGCGGAATATGCGTTCCGATGATAAAACGAGTTTTATAAAATTACAATATTGGTAATCGTAATGATAGCGACGTCATAAAGGTATGAAAAAACATCCCTCTCCCGGAATACAATTTTTCTCCATCCCTCATTTATTGAAATAAGCCGAGACAAAAACAGCCCGTCATTATCCAGTAAGCCATTGAGAGCGTCATGAATTAACCATGTTACGAAGTACTGATTGCAATAATAATTCGAAATCAGAAGGAAAAAAACAGAAAGGCAAACGCAAAGAGAAAGAAATAAAGAAAGAAAGCCAGAGTCAGGAAGAAGGGTGACGAGGCGAGGAGAAAGACTGGCGGACGCGGCAGGCAGGCAGAGGAGGGAGGGAGATGTTCCTTGCATCGATGATCCCAGTCGGGAAGTCTGCTCACGATTCTCATCTCTCAAGTTGGCGAGAGCGGACGGGAGGATTGCCAAATGCCGAGACTCCCTTAACGTACCACCTCCCTTCGCTGCCACTCCAACCCCTCGGGACCCTCGCGCAATCGGTTTCTCATTCGTCTCCGGCCCCGCGACGTTCTTGCAATATTGTTTGCGCTCGCTCGCCGCAGCAGCAGCCATTGCTCGAGCTGCTCATGACGGAATTTGCGGATCCCACGCGCGCGAGAGAGTCAGACATGAAATTTCGCCGGGGTCTTGCTCTCCCCCTATAGTCAGCTGATTCGTCGGCAGAGACGCTTAAATCGCTTGCCAACGCGCGCGAATCGTGACGCAGCTACAAGCTATACCACCGACTTGTCGAGCCAACCCCCCCTACCCCCCCCCCCCCTAGATGTCGATAAATCTAAACTGATCACGGTATTATGATGCAGTTTTATGGCACTTCTGTTAGAAACTCTCGTGTGCTAAGCGCGCGCTCGCGCGGAGCGAAGAGAACTGACTTTCATGAGCCGATGTACCGTTAAAAATTTATGCGCTCTTCAAGCGCTCCCGGACGCACTCGTCGCTCGGTGCTTCAAACTTTTTTTCAAGTGCGCTAAACTATCTGCGCGCATTAAAATTCAATGCCGGCCCGATTAAGCGTTTTACTTATAATACGCGAAGTAGCCGATGTGTGTGTGTCTGAGCGCGTTAAAAAATAAAATAAAAACCAACGAGGGAGTGGGGAGGCACCGAACTGTCATAACGAGGAATATTCAACACCAGGAGCAGATATTCCATCGCGATTATTATCCGGACGCTCTCGTGTTGTTGACCGCGCCATGGAAGGTGTATATATCGAGAGTCAACGACACACGAAGCCGAGATGCGCGCGCATAAAGTCAGCGCGGCCAGTTCGTAGCCGTTAATGACGAGCAGCAACAGCAGCAGCGACGACTACGACTACGCGCATCGGCAAGTTTCGGCACGCGCCGGCAGCTCGTGTTTACCATGAGGGCCCAATCAGAAGGCACGTTTGATTAGAGGCTCTTGCAGAGGGGGGACTCTCTCTCGTTAATTATAGCGGACTCTCTCTCTCTCCCTCGGCTTGCGCACCTCCAGTGCTCCCCCGGCTCCGATCTTGCGCGCTTGAAAACTTAATCCGCTTGGCTGCGGCCCGGAGCCTAATTATACTGGGTGGGGGATATAATCAAGAACTTCAAACGACACGAGCGGAAGCCGTCAGCCTCGTCATCGTGTCGTTTGCCCTTCGTGTTGAAGACGTCGCCTTGCGGCGATGCGTGCCTGGCTAGTACAGCGGCAGGTTCGGCTGACTAAAGACGTACCTCGACCACTTAAACGAGGTTCGACCGACTTTGCCTTTTTAACATGATTGCACGTCTTTCGATAACGCTTTATTGTTTTTTCATTCACTTTTTCAAGTCTTCACGGCCCTTGCTTATCTACTCTTTTATCGCAGATTTTTTTTCCGCGCGCTGTTAAAATTTCTTTGAGAATTATCTACTCGTGATGTAGCGAAATTGACGTTAATGAATCTTAAGGCGCTTCTTTATGTTGCCAGGTCGTATAATTATGATGGAAACTTTAAGCACATTACAGATGTCATTTTATTCTAAAACCCGTTAAATTTTTAATCGAAACTCGTTTGTTTTACTAATAAAGTAGAAATTTAATTATTTATGGATCAAAAGTTTAATATTTATTACAAGTTCAACTCATAAGTTCATTCAATTTAATTTTACTGGGACTGATTTCAGCACGAGCGGTTGATCAAATCATTGCAGCTGCAGTTCATAGAACGGAATATTCATTTAGACATTATAATTTGAATGTAATTTATTATGTTTATTAATAATAATCTATTAATAATACTTTAGAAACCTATCCATTCATTCAACCAAACTATGTACATTATATCTATTTTGTAGTACGACTATTGCAAATTTGAGTAAACTTAATAAACTTCTAATATACTTATTCAATTACATAATACCATTAATAACCACTTAATAGATTCATTGCATTATTAAAATAACAAACAAACAAAAGAAATACAAATAAAAAAACATGTAAACAGTTGCATTTCGATTTTCGCCCGACAAACTAATGGAATCGTCATCTTCGAAGAGAAGAAAAGTAAGCCGAAGAAAAAGCAAAAGCGCAGTGGGAGCACTCAGGAGTACCGATCGGCAGTCGGCTGATCCCTTCGAATCCCATATAACCCAGGTCTCCCTAGCTCCGATACCTTAAATACTGCATTCGAGCATTTCTCGATTGTCAGGGATTTTCGCACGGGATGAGCTACCCGTCACGAGGACGAACAGATCCGAGGAAAGGTAGAGTCAAATCTAAGAGTCAAATCCTACGACTTTGCCGATCGTCGCATCGCATATACATGAGAAAGAACTGAAGAGAGGCGGAGAGAAAGAGAGAGGTAGAGAAAGTTCACGGATGCGCCTAGAAGCCTTATAAACAGTAAGCAACAGCAGCAGCAGCAGTACCGGGGATACATCTCGGCTGGAATCCATGTAAATATTAATTAAACTCAGCGGGAAAGACGGAGGAAAGGGACAGATACAGATATACATCCTCGGCTGGGTGGAACTAGTCTGGGCGAGTAATTAGCCTCTGCACTTCTTTTGCTTAAGAGCGACTTGTTTGCGCTTGCCGCTGCTGCTGCCGGCGCTTGGACGTCGAGGCAAACTTTGAACTACTCGCCGAGCGACTCGGCTAGACGGCGCCGAACGACTCCTTGACGACGAATGCCTCTTCTGATTAATCGCGGACCCCATCTCTCTTTCTTCGCCGCGAAATCAGCTCCTTCGACCTTTTCAGCTTGCTGCAATAATGGTTAAACTAACTTCTCATTAGCTGGGCACTAACCAAATAACACAAAGAGAGACTGGTCAAACTCAAGCGTGGAAGAAAAAAAATTGAGAGATTAAGAAGGAGCTTGGGAGTCTTAGGAGCTCGGAGCTTCTCTAGCTTGGCTTCTGTAAAAGCTATAGGAGCAGTGGAGAAGCGCGAGTCTCGCGTATTTGGAAAGGCAAGCAAAGCAGAAGCCCAGGATGAGAAGCGATAAGGGAGAAAGGGAACAGGCGCTCAGAAGAAAACTGGCCTGTCGGCGCAGCACGAATGCGCGACGGTGGCAGCGGCTGTTCAGTAGGAAACTTTTCATTCCGTATAACTTTCGGGGATTAAATTATCACGGTAAGCGCGTGCGGGATGAAGGGGGAGGGGAGTGGAAAGCACGATTGTCTCGCCAGCAGATTAGGAATGGAAAGGAAGGCTGAAAGCGCCTGACTTTATTTTAGCATTTGCGAGAAACGGAGAGAAGGAGGGAGAGAGAATAGTAGTCTATTTTACAGCGCTTGAGCTTGTCTCCCAGAAAGTGCCCCTTTACCTCCTACATCTTTTACCCGGAAGCAAATCTTACTCGAGCTTTTGCGCGTGCATTTGTATCTTTGCACGTCGGCGTGCGCCTCCTTTATTAACCTGATTGTTATATAATTTATGTGCTCCAAACTTGGATTTACAACTCCAAGGGAGCCTCGACGACGAATTGAGTTTGGGCACGGGAATTTTCCCCTGTACCTCTCCGTGATATTCGCATGAGTGCGGGGGTTGAGTAAGAACAAAAAAGTTTCATAATAAGGAAATATGATTGTTATGTAGTTGAAATTCTAGAATGTAATTTAAATTTAATAAAGAAAAAACTATTTCATAAACAAGAAGTATTTAATTGATTGAAAATTAAGAATTATAACTCAAGTTATTTTAACGACCTTTAGGCGATTTGAATTCCAAATGAGCAGGGAGGGGAAAAAAATTAGAGAGAAAGAAACAATGCAGCGTCGCAAAAAAAGGAAAGCTAAATAATAGGAAGAAGAAAGAAACGAGCTTCGTGCTTTTTCCCGTAAAAAGTGTTTGCGAATAATACTCGGTATTCCGTGGCAAGACGTCGAATCTTCATAACAATGATAAAGATTCCGCAAGCTTAAGACGAGGAACGATTAATAAAGGCGGTTGGCCAGGGACAACAAAACAACGGCTGCGGGGCAATTGTTTCTTCTGTCGGAGACAATTAAGCCACCTTTGCGCACCAGCTTGTCGTGCGAAAACTTTTTTTTAATCTCCAACGGGGAGGAACGAGAAAGAATTACCGCCTTCGATAATTATCGGAAAAAGAGGAGGCGTCGACTGAGACGAGGAGCCATTATAAATTAAATTATTCGCAAATGTTAAAATTACTTATTGTACGATTTCTACGTTCGATTACAATATCCGTAATTGGGATCCAAGCAAAAATTAGCAATTACTTCGCGAGCTTGCTAATTTGCAGAGTGAACTTTGAAACAAATTAAGCGATACGTATTAAAAAGCATTAATTATTTCTCGACGTAGTAAAATGCAGCGTAAGAGATTAACAGCTATTTTGATTACAGAACAATATTGCGAAAGCCAGTAATTATTGTAATTACTCGAATTCATAAATTTAAGTGAGTCAATAAAACGTATTTACTCATCATCAATAATAACAATAAAAATCTTTGTTTACCAGCTCGCTTCAGTTAATAAATTCATCATTTCCAAATTCGTGCAATGACGTTATTATGAATATTTTCATAATGCGATGTTTAAAATCAATGAAAATTTAAAAAGTTTATAATATTTACAAATTTGATAAATCAAACAATTTGAATCTCATTATTTCACTTGACAAAGCCACCAAAAGGACGAAAACAAAACCAAAACAGACATTAAAAAAGAAACTACCGATATTGGACTCGGTTGGCCTATCGGCCGGATGAATATTGTCCCTACGATAAACGGGCGTGACTCGAACAAGCGGGTCATCGCTCGGCGGCAGAGTCTGGCTTTATTGCTTTTTAATGAAAGCCCCGAGACTAGTCGACCAACTAGTCTCGGGGTTAGCGGGCCGAGACATATACGCGAGCGCGCACACACAGTGGGCTTGGGATCAAAGACGAAGACGAGCGCGGGGAATCCGGGTCACGTGCCACGGGAGCGCGGAGTCGTACGTAATTGTGCGCCCAGGCCTAGGCTCTTTGAGGACCTGCGTCGATCTACGGATTTGCAATATAACAGCAGCAGGCGGAAGGCAAACGAAAGAACGCTCGGATGGACAGGGCGACTCTTGGTTCTGTTTTATCTTAAGAGGGTTTGGGCTGAAGAGAAACTATTATCCATAAAAACGCAATTGTTAAATTACGGACGATTGAGAATTGAACAATTTCTAGGATAAAGGATGGATCATTTCAAGTTCAGTTTTAAATTCTAAATTTCTTTAAAATTTTAAGAATTTTAATTTGTTGCACTTTGCGTCTATTGCATTTGCAAAGGCGATGTTGATGGAAAACACTTGGAAACTCTTGGTAACTAACTTGGGGGGATAAATAAAAAGATTGCGTAACCAAGGAAGTCAATTAGGTTACTTTTATTCGAGAGTTTAAAGTCTAGTAGTTTACTTTTTTTCCCCTCTTACTCTCTCGTTTTATTTTCATTTATATTACAATATAATGAAATTAAGAGAATCAAACGTAACTGAGATTCGAGTAATTGCCTTCAGGATGAAAGTTTTAAAAGTTGAGTGTACTTATGCCTTCGGAAGAAAATTAGTACCGGAGGAAAACTAAAGTTTAAGTTCATCAAACTTTTTGAAAGCTCGAGCTCCGAATGATTAAAAAAATTTTACGTTCCAATTCGTATTGACAAACGCGAGTTCAACGTAATTTACCGCTAATTGAATTTCAAATTGTTAATCAAATAAATACAAACGAACAATATACCTTCTTTTTTTGTGTGCATTTTTAAAATATTTATCCAGACGTTTCCGAGGTCAACTCAAGCTCTCAAACGGCCTAGCCGACAAATATCACTTGAGAAAGCTGCTGTTAACAAGGACAATAATTTACAAAGCAGCCAGCGAGTAAGAGCCTAACTCAAGTTTACTTCCAGTTGGTGGGAGAAGTCGGGAAAGGCCAAGAGAGACGCTGGGCGTTCAGACTCGTCCCTACGCGCCGGCAAACTTTTCCGTTTGGCCCGTTGTAATTCCGTTGCGGATTAAATTATCACGCCAGCTCGATTGTCCCAGCGAGAGATTAAGAGACAAAGAAAGAGAGAGAGAAACACTGTCCGACTAGATTGATTTTCAACAGCGTTTGCTGCTGTTCGTCCTTTAACATTTGCTGACCATCCTACGCCTTGAGAAAAAAACACATCTCTTCTGAAAGTTTAAATTCGCGTCACGCTTGAATAAATAGTCGACGATGCGACTGCTCCGTTCATGGAGCTTAATTTTATAGGAAAACTTGGCAGGGAGTCCGCGGCTGCGCTTTTGAAGACCGGCTTGCGCTGAATTATTTATCAAAATAAAAAAAAAGAAGAGCGTAGGCTCGCCAACGCCAAGAGCAACCGAACTTTATAAGGAAATTATTAAAAAAGTTACACAAGACCGGTGGAAAGGGGCTGCCGCATACATAACGCTTAGCGAGAAGGCAAGGAGAATGAAAAAACACAGCAGCGAAGTGGGCGCGAAATCGATTGGACGAAAATGGCCAAGACGAACTGACCGGAAAGTTCGGTGGTCGGCTGCAGATGTTTCCGTTGGCCCGCGAATGCCGGCATATACACCTTCCTTGAGCTTTAGTCCTAGAATTGAATCCACTTTCGCGCCAGATGCTGCTGCTCCTCGTCTTGTACACCCTCCATCCCCCATCAGCGTGCGCGCGGGAGAGAGCCAGCGACTCAAGGAAGGAGTCCGCGAACTTTACGCCGCGCCCCAGGAGTTTTGATTAACTTCTAGTCGCGGGCGGCCGTCTGATCGAATTGCCGCCGACGCCGCGAGTTCGAGATCGAAATCCCAGGTTGAATTGTATTCTCCGTACCTTTGCATTCCCGCCTTTTTCTCTCATCCCCCTCGGCTTCTTTCTTCTCGCTGTACTTCCCGTCACTCTTCCGGCCTTGTCTTTGCCTCTCCTTCCGCTTCTTTCCGCCTTTTTGCCTGCCGTATACTCTCCAGTATTGAGACACTTCTCTACCCCATTCGACAATTTGCAGCAAAAACTTTTATACTCCCTTCATCCTTTTGCAGGCTACAAATCGATCTCGTTAATACACAGGGTTTTATGCTCACGTTTCTCCCCTCGAGCGTTAAATGCCAGATTTTTCAGCAGCCCAGCCGAATTTATGAATTTTCACGAGCTTAACGTGTTGCATTTTCTGCTCCCGCGATATCTGCATTAGCCTACCTCCGCCCTCAGCTAACCCTCACCCTCTCGTCGTTCCCTAAATATCTGCGTTGTATTTGCATCGATAGGCACACAAGCTCCCGTGGCGGATTATCGAAAATCGATCGGCCTGCGCAATTCAATAGATTTGTCAGCATTTTGACTGGCGCGTTGATCCTGTCTGTTCGTAATAGCTTCGCTAATCGCATTCATGCTGATCTGAGCACAGCCTGATATACCTTACTCCCCTTCTCCCCCCACCCTTTTTCACGGACACATATATCTCGCGCGAACACCAGACGTGTTCCAAAATATCCAGCTGACAACAATGGATCCGAGTGTCTCGTCGTATCGTCTTGCACGAACCTGCTCACAACCTCGCGCCTGCAAGATTGCTGACGCGCGAAACGTACGTTCCGGTAACTCTGCGCTACTTTTCCCGAGACAGCTCTCGCGAAAATTCGCTCGCGCAAAGCCAAAAGTGCGTAAAGCGTTTTCTCACTTTACTCCCGCGTATACCCCGCCTCGTACATCTCAATTTTTGTTCGAGGCGCCGAGAGATTGGAAAAGAAACTTTTCAATATTGAAATCCACAACACACGCACACGCGCACTTTGCGATTCTGCAACGTTTTGCTGACATGCTCTCCTACAGACGTGTCTACCGGCTAAAAGCAGTGTAAGAGGAGGGAGGGTTGCTGCTCTCGGATTCGGTTCAAAGTTCTCCGAGTAACACGGCAAGAGAGCGTCTGAGAAGTCGGAGGGCGCGCGCGATAAAGGGACCCTGGGCCATGCGGCCGAATCGATCCGTGCGAGCCTCCTCGAGCTGGGCCGAGAGGATTGGAGACGGAGGAGGAGGAATGCACAAGACGGCGCGTTCCAGTCGATTTGGAACCGGTAATAGTTTCGCGTGGCTTCTCTACCGTCGTCGGCGCACTGCGGTAGCACGAAGCCCGCCCGACTCACCCTCTGCTTCTTACTCGTAATCCTCGTCCCGCGCGCGCAAGAAGTTATATGCCGCGGAGGATACATATATACGGGGGGGACGTAGTCGGGGGATAAGGGTCTTTAAAACAGGAAGATGAGAGAAGGTCGAGGGACAAGCAACCGCGAGCCCGCGAGGGAGCTTAGAGAGCGAGATACAAGAGGATTCTGAAAGAGAGAAAGGCCAGGCCGCGCGCGTCCCGTAGGTGGATATATCGAAGAATGGCGAGCGCGCGCAAATAAATGGAGCAGCAGCAGCCGGAGCAAGAGAAATTGCGGCTCGAAATATACGGCCACGGCCTGCCGGACGGATAAAAGACGGAGGAGGTCACATCCAAAACAGGGATTTGGCCAAATCCCGGCAGAGTCGTTCTCTCTGAAATATCATTCATTGCCAGAGTCGCTCTCCCCGAGAAACGCACTCCCGGCATTTTTCTCTCTTGCTCGCTAGCTAGAGTCCGCGCGACGTCGTCCGAGAGTTATCCTGCATTGCGACAACTAATGAAGCGTCTTGGAGCGGCCGAGATCCTTGGGGACGTGACGGCGCAATGCAGTCTCCGCGCCTTGACTTTTTGCCGCTTGCTCCGAAAAGCGAGGGACTGCGAAAGGGCCAAACGAGCGTGGGGGAAGGGGAAAAAGTCTCTCTCTCTCCTTCTTTCCCTTGCTCTTCTCATCCGCGGGGCTTCTTACGCACCGTGAGACGACTTATTTCTTTCAAACTGTCGGTCTTTCTCAACTCGGCTCGTATTTGAATGTGCCCAGTCCCCTTTTTACGCTTCAGCTACGCGTGCGTTTGGCCGATCAACTCCCGGGGATTTTGGAGGATGAAAGGAGTCGAGGATGGGGTAACCGTCAGCGGGATTAAAAAGTTTTCGAAAGATCGGGAGAGAGAGAGAGCCTGGCTTCGCGAACTGGCTGGGGCTATATGGCAGAAGTGAAACGACGACTACGACGACTACGACGTCGACAACACGTAGGAACGTCGCTGCGGGATTACGAGGCCCCGTCTATTGGGACGCGCGACGCGTATAAGGGAACAAGGAGAGAAAAAGCGAGGCGCTTGCATATTGCCGGCAGCGTCTCGGAGGGCGAAAGAATATGCGGCGCGCACGTACGTGCTGGCGAAAATTGCGACGTGTATCTATGCGAATTCCGCAGGGGAGGGGAAGCAGGGGAGCATGCGTGCAATATAAAAATTGCGAGCGGCCGATCGTATTTGAATTCCATTACCGGGAATAATACGCTACGTGACTGAGATGCGTTAGATGGAAAATTGTTGAATTATCGCTGGGACGACGAAGATAGTCGACGGGGAGGTTAAATTATTTGAAAGCTTTAGGGACTATGCTTATTACGTGATTCTCTGGCTGTACAGGAGCAAAAAAAATTGACAGGGAAATGCACAAAGGCATTTTCAAGATTAATAGTCCATTGGACAGGGTCAATAATTCATCAGCATGCTATAGAGCTTGTAGATATAAATGTCTGGTCGAATAATGATGTTTGGTTTGGTTTTATGCAAAAAAAAAGGAAAGTAGTGGTTGATTATAACATCCGCTGGATGGAGATTAACAGGGAATAAGGAAAAGGAAAAAGGTCCCATTGTTGTGTGAATGATTTGACGAAAATTGAACTGCTATATATCTTGATTTCTGGAGTAAAGTCGTAAGAGATATGTTTGTGATAAATGACCGATGCAGGATGATAAGGCTTTTAAGATGGATGTATACTTTTAAGCGTAGTCGTAAAAATACAGCGATTATACTCTCGTGAATGAAAGATGTTGCCGGCAAAGTAGCGCCGCAAAAAACAGAAATGCATTGAGGTGAAAATTAGTAATGTCTAAGAGGTCGGAATATATCAGCTGTTACGTCGCGAAGGAAACTTTACGTTGCAATTTGATGTAAAAAGCGTCGGTGTAATGGCTCCTGCGGGAGTTAATGGCTGGGAAGGAAGTAGAAGTGTTACATACTGGTTGAAATTTATCGTTACACATTTCATTCTTGCCTCGCATTAAAGTCCTACATTGCATCTAAGTTTACGTCCTAACCTAATATACAATTTTAACTCCCTAATACAACAATAGCAGCCAATTACAATCCACAAGCCTGGACACAAAATCTCGGCAGTGGCTATAAAATCAGCAAAGTGACCCAACACGATCCTCTGCTTGCCTATAGAAGAGTCCCCACATGGGACATTTTCCAAAAAAAAACATCCACACGTGATTCGCGTCCCTCAACTAATCGCGTTAAGACGAACGTGGGTCTGGCTGGTGCGTCCGGGTGCGCGGAATAATAAATCCACGCGACTGCGTTTCGTTCCTAACGTAAACTACGAGGATCTCGTTTACCGGGCCGTTGGATGTCCTATCTACGTCTTGGTAAGTCAGGAAAGAAACGAAGGAGGGACTTTACGTAGCCTAGCGCGCCGTTCGCATGGAAAACGTGACCGGCCGTAAAAAAGTCTCGACGAGCAAACAAGGACCCCTCGCGTCCGTCTGTAGGAAATGGCTTGAGGGTGTGTTGCCGTAGTATCTGGTATTATCATAAGTTGTATTCTTTTGGACTATGATAAAAAAAGTTTATTTAAAGTACGAAACAAACAGGGTTATGCAAGAAACAATTAATAGTTATTAGAAGGGTCGATATATCGAAGACAGGCTGGATAACGAACACACTAGTGACCATAATGATAGCATTAAAGTGACGGATTACGGCCGCGCGGCTATATAAGATTTCCAGCCATAATCCGATAAGCCGAGAGAGCAGCTCTAATAGCTTGGCGCTTGTCGATTCTCCGGGCTTTTCAATTAAATTATCTCGAGCGATAAACTCCTCCACCCCTCGACCCCCTCCTCAATGTCTATATACCTATATACAGTAAGGGCTCGGAGAGATTCATCAAGTCCCACGTGAAAAATTATTCGCGAGCCACTGCAGCCCATCCTGAGCGTAACCACGGCCGATAGCTTGCTTCTGCACTCTCTCCCTTCCTCTGATCCACTCATACACCCATCTCCTCCAGCTCTTGGCTGCTGTCATCGCGAGATTGGTCAGCCGAGGTAACGAAGCTCGGGCCAAAAAAGGGGCTTAATCTCGGACTGCGAGCTCTGATCCGATGTGAAAATAATTCGACGCATCTCGGACCGCAGTATCCCGACCAGCTTCCCCCCACCCTTTTGGTTCGCTATATCCAGCCACTGATATAATATCGATTATCACGGACGAAAAACAAGAACGCGGAATCGGTTACAGAGAGCACAGAGGAGGAAAGAGGGGGAGAATGGGAAGGAGGTTACGCGATAATGCGGGATTACGCGATTAAAGCGAGCGAGCGGCACAAAGCCGACGCGAGAGGGGCCCTCCACCGTCGAGCGAGCCAAAGGGATTGGTTGCCGAGAGAGAGTTCTGCTCCAGCCAAACGGCTACTCGCTTCCGATAAAGAAGTCGTTCCCCTACTCCGCTGGGCTAAAGCCTCTTTTGGAAAGATGCAGCAGCAGACTCGGTGGGTAGGCGAAAAGAGTCTGCCTTACCAAGCCTCCAGCTCTCGTACTGCGACCCAAGTGCAGGAGAGATAAGAACGAGGAGAAATAAGACGCGGGAGTACGTAGACGTCTTGTGGACCGCTGGAGAGGCAGAGAAAGGGAAAGAGGGAGAGAGAGTCAATGGAGGGTTAAGAGAAAAGGGTGAAACAATACAGAAAAATGTATTTCATGAGAGAAGGAGCCCGCGCGCAATCTCTCTCGCAATCGTTTGCCCTCATCCTCTCTCGCCTCTCTATCTCTCTCGCTCTGTTGCAAGAGCTACATATGGCTCGTGCGGCAGTAGCAGACCGTTTCACGCTACGTTTGCCGTTTTACTTTATTTCCCGGAGATATACGCTTTTAGACTTTATACACCGAGGAGGAGGAGGAGGAGGAGGAGAGAGGGAGGCACGGGCGAGAGAAGCCTCGTTTCTCACGCCGCCGAGTGCTGGAGGAGGAAAAAAGACGCCGACCAAGAGAAGGCGGCAGGGAGAAGAAAGAAGGAAGAGGAGGAGGAGGACGAGACCGAAATCTCCAACAATTCGTCCTTGAGCTTTAAATTGCTTACGAGGCACATCATATTTTTTCCTCTCTCATTTCTTTCCTCGCGCGCGCTCTCTCTGCCTCCTCCCACTCTCCGCCTCCGAGCCTCTCTCTCTCTCGAGTCTAGCCCTCCAGCGGTTTCTTCCTTCCCCCTACTTCTCCGATCTCTTGATTCCTTGCCGCGGAACGCATTATTCGCGAGCTGCAGTCGACGATATACGCCTTAAGGATCGTACTTTGTTTCGTGGAACAGTGCATATTTTAAACGGAAAATTCAAGGATTACCGATTCTACCGAGAGCCTATAGATAGCGATGGTTACGATACGCTTTTCAGGTCTATATTTATGTAATAGGACAAGGGACGATGTGATAGAGACTTTCTTGGGGGGAGGGGGTAACTTAAAAGTGTGGGTAGGCAGTTACAGAAAAGGGGTTTATGAATCGAAAAATCACGTTTTTTACACTCTGAAAAGAGAGCAGCGAATAAAAGGAAAAAAATTTTTTACCGCTTGCCAACGACTCGGCTCTCCCTCAATCAGGCTAAGACCAGAAACAAAAATCCGAAAAATAAAAGCAAAACATTTACGAAGTACGATCTGCAGTAGGGGGGGGGGAGGGTGGCAAAATTTTTCTCGGGCACGAAGAAAGCGCGCGCGAATCAATATAGCGCCCGATGAATTCCGAGCACGAAAGAAGTCCGCGGCGCTTCAATTTTGCCGATGGCACTTGTCCAGCAGCAGCGGCAGCAGTGCTGGCTCTCCTATTGCCACTGCGAAGATTGGCCGAGGGGGCTGCGCGAGGTCGACTACGCGCTCGGCATCCCCGATATCTTCTCCGACCTTGCACGTGGTAATTATACCCGCGGACACTTACGAGTGAGGGGTGGATCGGACTTTTTCGCGTGAAAGAGACCGGTTATTGGTCGCGCGCACAGCCACGAAGCTCGATTTTTCTTGGCGTTAGCTGTTTTTAATTTTTTTTCCCCCCGCTCGCCCGAGGGACTACTTCTTCGTATTGCCCTGGAGGTAACCTGGGTGCACATAAGGTATTCGGGTCGCGGGCCACATCGAGCGGAAATGGAAAAGACGTTTTCTTAACTTTATTGGAAAGTCATGAGAAGAGAATCGGGCAAAATATTGGTCCGAGAAATTGAAATAACAACGCTTGCTGCCAACTTCAACGCAGTCGATAAATAGAAGGCGAGAGTCTAATGAATTTAAGCCCGTTCTGTTTCGGGACTGCAAAATCCTCTGAAATTATTCCGCGCTAAAAACGGATATTATTCGATGGCCAAAGTTGGAGTAAAATAACGTTGGATTTTTGTACGCCCGAGGCGATTTCACCGCAACTTTTTCCTCCCCTAACCCAAGAAACCGGGAAGACCGAGAGGAGAAGAGGATCGCTTTGGAACGACTGGAACGGCTTCGGCGATTCCACTTTACAGACGACAGTTACCGGCCGCGAGAGCTTGCCCTCCCCTTTTCTTCTCTACTCCCGGGCGCGAAGAAAAGAAGTACAACTGCGCAAGGAAGCGGGGACAGGGGTAAGGTATCTTAGATTAACGCGCTCCGGAGCGGACGGAAAAGTTTTTCCGGGCAGCGAGAAGAACGGATCTGAAGCTCCGATGCTTATTTTACGAGTCCCGAAGCCCGCTTTCTATCTCCCCTACCCCCCCCCCCCCCATCTCTCGCGACCTTTCTTTCTCAGTAGTCTCAGTTTCAAGTTATTATCAAGTCGGAGCTTCTAAATTATTTTACGGCGAATAATCGGACCGAACGAGAAAGACAATGAGCGAGTCTTTCAGACGAAGCACTTGCTTGTTAATCCGACCGATTAAATCGCGGCTGCGTAGAGCACTGTTGATTCAGCTTATATTTTACGGAATTTCTAATGCTAATGTTTACGTTTTTTGTTGGTATTTTTCAAATTGCTTGATCGCCAACGATAAAATGTACGGTTTATTATCGATCAGCTGTGTTTTTTCTAAATAAGAACAATTTTCTTGATCTAATTGTTCTCTTGTAACTATTTTATCACTGTTTTAATTAAATAAAGCGCGGCTCTAAAATTTTTATTATTTGAAACTGGGTCACTCTCTCTTTATTCACTTTTTTCAGAGAATTTTATAAAGTAACGCTTCGCAATTAAATAATTTCAATACGAAAATTAATTAAATCCGAAGGGCTTCGTATAACTTCGACCGGGTCAATGTGATTTTTGCACGAGAGAAAAAACTTTTTTCCTCTCGAGGGAGAGACGAGGGCAGATTTCCCGATGAAATCAAAACTTATTAGTCGCAAATCCCCCCGGTGGCGCTTTAATTATGTTAATACCTCCAGCCAGCAGCCGAAATCGAATGATAAAGTAACAATAAAGTTCGACGGAATCGCTTCGGTCACTCCCGTAAGAGACTTCTCCGCAACATAAACTTTAAAGTTCGCCAACTCCAGGCAAGTGAAACGTGCGTAAGAGCTAAGAAATTGAAGATCCAAACGAGAGAGAAGGAGAAAGAGAGACGAACAGACGCAGAAGCCATGAGGAAATATGTAAGCTTTCGCGCGCAAAGCGCGAGTTTAATATGACCAACTACCGTCGGCAAAGAAGAAGAAGAGCTGCTCGGAAAGGTCATTCACAAACGTGTCGTTAGAACTTAATATGTTTCCTCTGCCGTCCTCTTTTAACTTCTGGTCGCGCGAACCGCAGCAAAAGCAGCAGCGTTCCAAAGACGTTAGGCAGCCCGTGCTGTTCACCAAGCCAATCCCACTTTCATAAGTTTTCCAAAGTTTTGCGGCGGCTAGTGCCACATAATAGCCGGCAAACGCTCTTCTATTTTCGCGCTCTTCTGCTTTCTCGCTGTCGTATTCTACTCTCAGCCCCTCCTTGTCTCTCACTTATTGGCACAGCCTTACTTCCCTCCTTTATCATGCTCGTTTTTTTATCTCTCCTTCTTCGGGTTTGGCCTTTTTATGGACGTCTTGCAAGAGCGCTACTTTCGCTTCTCATTACTGCGATTTCACGAGGCCGAAATGCGCTCTATCTGCCTTTTTTGTTTTTCCCAGGTCTCCCCCCCCCTGTCTCTCTCTCTCTCTTTCCTCCTCCGTCTTCTTCTAATCGCGGCTTGCTTCTCCTTGTTCTTTTTAATACGAACTTAATTTTAGCTTGCGAGAGCAATTTATTCGAGATTGCGCCGAGAACTTACTTTTTTCTTTTTATTCTTTCCGAGGTTCAATTTTGAAAATCTGTAGCGAAGTTGGGGAAGAAAAAATTTTAATGAGATTTTGGGATAATTTTAATACAGGACAGCTCGGGAAAATGTATTTAATTATACGAAATTAACGGCGCGCAAAGTGTAATAATATTATTACATAGATTGTAACATATATAAATTAAAATGGATTTCGAAAATGGAATAACCGACAAATTTTCAAAAATAACAGAAATACTTTGTACATCGGCGTTGGCGGACTTCCGGAGGCGATTGAATTTCAAATATTCAATTTGAATTTTAATCCTGCTTCGCTCGATTCCAAATTCCGCTTGAAATTCAAAACAAATGCATTATCAGCGATGAGAATCAATAACTATAACAAAAAAGAGTCCAAAAAAAATAGCGAAACATCTAAAACGTTTCCTCACCATGGCATAAGGTTGCCTCTATCTCTCTCTTTCTCTCTCATTCTCTTTTTCGCTCTTTTCCAGCAGCATATCAGGCAAAGCCCGGTCTCGCATAACAGCCCGGCCTCCTCGGGCCGTATACTCCCGAAAGTAATTTTCGGGCATATCTTACAGCGGGCACTGGCGAAATTACGTCGGCTTATCGAGTGGGAGGGGATGACGTCGGCTCTCGTTGCCCCCTCTCTCCCACACACCCTCTTGCTTATCCCGTATCCCAGCAGCGGTGCGAGAGAAAGAGCCGCACGCGCTCGCGCACGAGGGTGTAACACGCGAAGTTAATGACTTAGCTCCGAGCGCGGAATTTAATCGCGCCTCCCGCCCCCTCTGCGCTCACCTACACAACCAACTCCACGCGAGAGAATCGTATAGACACGTACACACAAACGTACGCGTTTATACTGTGTGTATCGCGAGCGGGCAGATTCACCCCGCGATTGTCTTTATTAAACTTTCAAAATGGATTGCTGTTGATTCTCGCAATTATTGCCCCACCCCTCCCTTTATCAGGAAAGCCTTGGCTAAAAGCGTAACAGCGTTGTCTGTGCATGTTGTGTACGTGTACAGGTATACACACACAGAGGCACTGGAGTCGAATAATTGGCCGTATTTTGCGGGCGAAATGCTTTCTGGGTCGGCGTAGCCCGAATAAAAACCGGCTTCTTTTATTGAATTTTTGATGCTTCAATTACATTATACCTTCGTGGCGGAGGGATGGAGAGCTTCTCTCTTTATTAGTCGAAAGCCCGAGCTTCCATGTCCGATCCAAACGAAAATTCATTGGTCTGCTGAGATTTTTTATACGCTTATTGAGTATTGACTAGATAAATGATGCAGTTCTGTTACGTAGATCAGGGCTGAGTGATAAAGACTAATTTTTTTACAAGTATAGCATCGTAATGAAACATGATCTCTTATTAAATAAGGTACATCTATATTAATACGTAATTTGATGGATAAAAAAAGAATAATTAAAGTTTGTGAACAAAAAGTTCTACAGCCATTGCATACTTTTACAACTTAATCCTCGGACCAGCACGCTCGACCAACTGAATCCATTCTTTTTACCCCGAAATTTCATGCACACGCCACCGCTCATGAAAATTCCACCATAAAGTATTCTCCCGGCAAAATCGAACAAATTCCAGGTCGCATTGTCCACGAAAAAAAGATTACCCATTTAATTATGTACATAAATGAATGGCTGTATGAATATCTCGTTAAACAAACGTCGCGCGGCAGGCACGAAATTAAGTGTGTTTACATTGCTTATGGAGCAATTTTTTGAAGCAGCCCTCTCGAATGAAATAACGGTCGGCTCTGCAAATTTATTTTCACAGCGCGACCAGCCGTCCATTGTATAATTCACATCGGCCGAATATCAATCCGGTGAAATCCGGTGGTCGAAAAATTTGGTATTTTACACGAGCGTGACTTAAGTCGGGGGAGGCTCGGGCGGAGGGAGTAGGTGGGAGAATCGATCGAACAAATTAAGCGGTTAAGCGGAACGAATATTCTGGCCCTCGGGCGCGGCCGGCGCTGTGCCTGCAAATTGTCGGGGTGCGCGAGAGCGATTACCCGTGGGTACTGCTGCATCGAAAAACCGACGAGAAGACAAACGCGTTAGGGCGCCGAGAGAGTCCCAGAGGACCGTAGCGGCTCGCTGCGCACGAATCGACGAGAGCGAACCTAATTCAGCTCTGATCTGGCCTCCGATGTTCATTTTCACGAGAGTAGGAAACTCGAAAGATTAACGATTTCGCGCGAATAAAAAAGAAGAACAACTCAAGAGATTTGTATGTTCGTGTTTGCATACTTAATGAAAAAACAAAAAAAACAGAAAATCGATAGGTTAAAAAATTTTCGATTCCCTTCAGCGACGACAAATGTGCATCGAAACGCGGCCGGTAACAAAAGCGCGAATAGGGCTCGAGTGTTATAGCGACGGTTATCCGAGCCTCCCCTCGATGTACACAAAAGTGCGAAAATCCGAGAAAAAGCGTAGCTGCGATACATGGAAAATCGCTAGGTCGGGGTAGTAAAGTGTGGAGGGGGAAGCGGTGGAAGAGGGGTGACAAAAATACGAGGAACGAAAATGCGGAGGCAGCAGACGCTGGGAATATACCAGGGGAGGGATCACGATTTTTCAGCGAGCCAGCGAGACTGCTGTCGGCGATTTCCATAGGTATGCGAGGTGTCCGTTACTTTTCCGACGTATTACACGTGTTTCTGCAGAAACTCCGCTGCTTCATCGGACGCTCGAGGCCGCGTTTTTTTTTTTATTTTTCAGCCGAGAGACTACAGTAGTTGCTAACGCGATAATCCCCGACGATTTTTCCAACTGCAGTTGCATCGAGCTGCGAGGTGTATAACGTTGTCAAATGTGATTTTATGCTATTCGGGCCTCCAGGATTTGCTCGATAAACTTTAAAGCCTAAAGATAACGCGTTAATTTGTTTTTCCAGTAGCATCTCGATTTTGTCGGTGCTGACGCTTGTCGTTAGAATTTTATGTTCCACGATCAATTTCAACATTTGCAAAATCCAAATCCCCTTTTCTCGGAAATTCCCTCAAGTTCGCGACCGAAAGGTCACTCTCGAACGAAGCTCGGCGCTACTCGATTAATTATAATCAGACTGTCCGCCGTTGGCTGCGAGCGGCAAACACACGAGGCAGTCCCGCAGGCTGATAAATAAGCGCGCATATAAGAATAGTCGGGTGGGCTCCCAGGAGAGAAGACCAGGGTGAGAGAGAGAGAGAGAGAGAGAGTGTCCGTCGGGAGAAGTGAAGCAGCTAGAGGTGTGTATACGTATACGCGCGGACGAGAGAAATAAAGCGCTATTAGTCCGACTCTCCGAGCCGTACTGGTCTATAAGGGTAAGCCAGCGGTCGCTTGGGCATCGAGAGAGAGATTAACTTTCTCCGCTGGTGGCTTACACTGCGCCGTAATGCTTGCGAACCTACCGATAATTTTTCGGACGGTGCGATCCGTAAAAATCCCGCTGCTGGGATGATAAACGACCGCAAATAAAAAATGCAGACTGGCTTTTTTTCGGCGCGTCAGAGTAATCAACTTTAAATTGTTTATACTTACGACTATCGCACAATAACAATGCCACAGTAGAGAAACTCACCTGGAACAAAAAAGAAAAAATCAAATTAGTACGGAAAAATCTCATCGTCAGTTAGATTTATGTGCTATTCTAAACAAAAGAAAAAACAAGTATAGTACAATAATCACTCCAGCGTCACTAAATCTTCCCCCAAAGTCAATGATAAATCGAGCGCGTGACTAACTCTGCCAGCTCATCCACGAAGTACCCCCATACTTCTCGAAATTCCGTCAAACGAGCGCCGGGGCAAAAGGATAGCGAGAAAAAGCGAGTAATCCGCTCGTAGTATTCAGTCTGTTCGTAAAACAATAAAAACCTCTCCTCCGCCGCCAACGTACTGTCATTCTCCCTCTCTATGAGAACAATCGGGGGCCGGTATCTTTGTGCCAGCAGGAGCGTATGACGCATTCGTTATTTTACGAGCGCGTGCTCGCGCGCGCTTGGCCCGAGCGCACAATGATATCCCGATAATTCGTCCATTAACGCTGGTAGAGCTGCGAAAGGAAGAAAGCGCACGCCAAGGCAGTTGCTCACTTCGCGCCTATCCCCGGACTCGATTATCACCAAAGCCAGGAAAGCGAGAGACTCTTTTTCTTATTCTCCGTTCTCCTTTTTTTCCCTTCCAAGCGCTTTTTTTTCGCACCGTCTGAGAGGCATCGGCCTTTGAGCGATATTGATTTCGCGACGCTGGAATTCCGTGTGTTTGGCTCGGCATGGCTCGGAAGGTGAGAAAGAAGAATTGAAAGACGAGGAAAATAAGCGGAGCAAGGAGGCGACGAGCCGCAGAGATCAGAAAGGATGAGAAGGAGGGATAGAAGAGGGTAAAGGAGAATATAATTTAACCCTTTATCGGGTCGATGGGAGCGTGAGAGACCGACACGCGCGCGACCCGGCAAACATTTCTCGCTCCGTTTTTCCTTTCTTTTGTCGAAGCAGCCTCAAGAGAGAAGCATCTCCACCGTTTATAGGCTCTTCTTTTCTTTTGTACTATCCGAGTGATTTGATTAAATAAAAAGAGTCGGCAGGGCAAAAGTTGAGGGGAAAGGAAATTCTAACGATGTTTTCTTTTACTCGTTTGTGCTCGGCTCGTTTTAATGCCCTCCAGAAATATTACTGCCCATTAAGAATCGCGTCGTCGAATTGCTCAACGTTAATTTGAAGAAAATCTTTTTTTTAGCAATTACGAATGGTTTAAGTCCGCTTTTTATTTAATGATTTGTAAAAATGTTCTTAAAAGGTACCGAAGCAATATTTATAATTTCATGAATTTAATAAATTATTCAATTATAGTGGACTCGGCCTTGAATCACAAACTTACGTGAAGTGCTGTAATGTCAGAGAGAAAGTAAGTAACCACGTGGAGCGTTCACGAAACGAGATGAGTCTCGTAAGCCAACAACACCACTAAATGTCTTACGGTAGTTTTGAGAAAAGATCCACAGTCATTTAGAGATTCCCGTCGAGGTCACTTATACAATTCACGCTAGTTTTACGAGTATTTTTTATGCGGGCTATATTCTTCAAGAATTAACTTGGATTAATCTTGTATACCTTGAAGTAATGATGTTTTTCAGAATGTGATGCTTTTGTTTCCAGAAGAAAATAGTACATTTAGGGTATTGAAATGGTGAAAATGTAAATAGACGCTTGTCTTCTTCAAACAAAATACAAATATTATTGACTTAAGCAAAACTATAATTGGATAATCAAAGATATCGACAAACTCCGTCTACCCTAGTTCTCCGACTCTAATTTATATTACGTAGGGTTATTAATGAAACGTAAGCAATGGGATTACAAGCTACACCAATACCGATATGTATCTTAATCCTTTGATCTCATGTAAATTCTAATTGAATGCAAACAATACGACTGTCTATAAATCCAATGCGATCTTTGTTGGTAAATACAACATTTTATTTCCTTACGCACCATTCAAAACGACCTTTGAGCCAGTATCATCTAAATTCGCGCCAACATTGAGATCCTAATTAATCATACGACAAATAACACTCAAAAGAAATTAAATTAACAAAAAACTCGCGCAAACACTCGTCTAATTCACAGCTGTCTTGCCGACGTGCGCGCGACGTTTCCCAAAGTTGTGCAAGAGAAAGAAAGTGATTCTCAAAACAAGCAAACGATTTAAGCGACCTTGAGTACTTTATGAGGCACTATAATAACGACTCCCAGGAAGCAAAAGAGAATGGAAGTGTGCTGGATGGGAGCTCGAGCTCCCGAAAACTTCTGGCCATATTACACGTCCGCTCGCATAACTGTCTCGCCGGACTCTCGTAGCAGGGTCGTGAGGGGGCGGGAGGCGTGATTTCGCTGGAAAAATAAACTCCCTCGTTACCGCTCGCTTTCCTCTCCTCCCCTAGGCTCCTGCTAATTCCATTACCAAGCTCTTTCCGAAATTGAACTCGAAACGTAGCGAGAGGAAGAGAGAGAGAGAGAGAGAAAGAAAAAAAGAAGCAAACGGTCGCGCGCGCGCACGCGCTTAGAGACATGATGACGCTGGGGCGGACAAGTAGTAACACGCGGTGACCGGTCCCGTACGTGCCACTTTCTTTGTTAGCACGAGGGACAGGATAAGGCCTGGACTCTTAGTATTTTTAACAATCAATTCGACGTAGTCGTAGGGCGCGGGAAAGCAGCCCGATTGCGGTGCATGAGGTCAGCGCCCGTAACAATATTCCCTTTTACGACGCCTTAAACTTCCAATTAAGCTGGCCGTATATAAAGCTGCGCGCTAGAGGGCTTTACACGCGTAAGTGTGTTTACCTCGGTAACCCCTAGCGAACTGCTGCGGTGTGTGCGTGTGTGTGTGTGTGTGTTAGCTATACTCGCGTTTTATATCCCGGGGGAGAGCGAGCGGGAAAAAGTCCGACCGGAAGTGGCCGCGGGCTAACGAAGGCCCGGCACAGAGCGCGCACGTGCCCATGACTCTTGACACGTTAAAAAGCTCCGCTCGGCCGTAACCAAACACACTCGGCCCGCGGCACGGAGCTTACGTCAGAAGACGGTAGTAGAATGAAAGGAAAAGGACCGAAGCAAGGGGCGGCTAGGGGGAAGGGAGGAGGAGGAGGCCGAAGGAGAGCGCCGGAGCTTCGACAAACAAGCCATCCAGCCGTGCTCACGTCCAATCGAGCGAGGATTCCGAGAGTGCTTTGCTAGTGGGAAGAGAGTACCGGGGAGGAGGAGGAGGAGGAGGAGGAGGAGGAGGAGAGGGAGGGGCGGAAGATTTAAAAGCGCCTCCGAAGAGGAAATACGCCGGGGGATTAGTGAGCGGGAAGCCCCGGCGGTCGCTATACCGCCACCGTCACCGCCGCCACCACCACCACTGCTCCCGGAACGTTTAATCTTTTTCGGTTTATGAGACAATGGAAGAATCCGCCAATTAATTCGCGTGTCCGGGCGCCAGCGGGTGAGCCTCGAGCTTTCAGTCACCCCTCACTCTCCCCCCCTCCTCCGCAATCTCTGCGCTACAATCCTGGATCTCGCCTCTCTCTCTCTCTCTCTTTCCTGCTCGTTCGGGATTTTCTACGCGCGGGGCTGACTAGACGCGGATTTAACTACTTACGCCCGGTCCTGCTGCTGGCAAAACTTTGTTTGATTAACTATTTTTACGCGATTCACGGCCGGATGAAATCCTCGGGTTATACCACGTACGGTAGTACGACGGGGGGGAAAAAAGTGCGGGACGTTTTCTCGGAAAATGTTTTGCCGGGATTAACGGATCGAGCGAGAAAATCGTGCTGGCTTGATCATTTTAGGATCAGCCTCACAGATTAAAGTTAATGATGTTGACTTTTGATCAATTACGAGATCAAGTTATTTTGCTTGAGTTTGTTCAGCAATTTTTAAATTGTCGTATGCTCGTACAAATTGAAACCTTAAGTTAACAACGACGATTCGAAAGAAATTTTATTAATGAAGCATAGATTTGTGTTTATCAACATGTCGCATAAATTTGAAATATTATATTTAACGCCGGAGCAAATTAATTCATGAGCCGAGAAAATCAACGACAACGGCGGAAGTGAGAGCTGAGAGCTGCAGGGGCGGCGCCAAACGGAATAAAGAAAATTCAAATTAAACTCCTCGAACGAGCCCGGCGAAAGAATGAGCGAAAAGAGAGTGGAAAAGAGCCAGCGGAAAGAAGCGCAGGGCGCTCGGTGTGGCGCAGACACTCTCTCTCTGGATCCTCGAAATCCCAGAGCAAGATCTCCGGGCTATTGAAAGGTTACATGGCTTTCTTTGATTAGGAGGAAAGAGCAGCGTTCCGCGGATGGAGGAGGGCAAGGGAAACGAATCAAAATACTCACCGCAAACGAGTGGAGAAGGTGGGAAAGAGGATGAGGAAAGAAGTGCAGAGTTTAAGTAAAAATAAAGTCGAGAAAGAGGTCTCTTCTCGCTGGAGGTATAAAAGAGTGGTGAGAAAAAGGAGAGGAAAGAGAAAGACGAAGAATCCCCCTCTAGGGGGTAGGGGGCTAGGGGAAGAGCTAGAGGGCATTGCGGGAAAAGTGGGGCTGTTTTAAGCGGAACCGCCTCCGGAATTATTCATTATCCCCTCAGAGTCCTTCCACGTTTTCTTTCCCCCCTCCCTCTTCTTTCTCTACAGCTCCTTCTTCTCCTTGCTCTCTATCATCTCGCGTCTAAGAGTCGTCGCGGCCGCAGTAATGTTCTCTCTCCCCTCATTCTCCCACCGCAAAACTCTTTACGCCACACCAGACGCTTTCTCTCTCGCATCTGTATATACATATACATATATATACCCACCGACATATTCGCGGGTAAAAACGAGAGTGGTGGATGGTAGAGGGAGACTGCGTGCGATCGCGGAAAAGTTGAGCGGTTAAATATTCATGCGACCGCAGCCGGCATCGCATCTCTTTCTCTCTCCTTTCGCAAGGCTCGCCCAATTCAGGTTAGAGTAGGGGGAGAGGGTTGACGGGAAGTCTGGAAAAGCGGAGAGAGAAAGCCCGTCATGCTGACACTGGCCAACGGGGAATAGCTTCCTGCGAATTATTCACGCCCTTCGATTCCGACGATGCTACTGCTGCTGTGCCGGACGCCCAGACGATTTCCACTTGGCTTGCCACACTCTCTTTCTCTCTGACCCGTCCATTTCTACTCTACCGGCGTGACGGCTTCTTTTTTCAGAACGACAGACTCTCGTGTCTCTGCACACCGCATCGCTCGACTTCGCCCTTATTGAATTTATTATGCTGAGATTTTATTGTCCTTTGTTGCGGGAATTGTGGGCTTGAATTGGGTACTGAGGCTGCTGGGTCGCTGGAGCCCAGAAATCAAATGATCCCGTCAATTTCATTTTCATTTTTTTCTAATGACGTTTTTATTGAATAAAATATGTTTATTTTATTGACGTAAATCCGTAAATTGTCTTTTACTAGTATTCTATTATTACTATTTGAATTCGTTTAAGCTCAAACTAAAAGCTTCTTTCACGCCGAACCCCACTTCATCAAACTCCGCGCTACCGATCACTGTCAAATTCTTCCAGAACAACGCATCTACACGTTTTTTCGTCAACACGAAGTCGTACACGCCAGAACAACCATCAAGCCAGAAGGTAGTGGCACGAAATAAAAAAAGAATAATCGAAGATATCGGAAGGCCGAGACCAAGCGAAAGAGAGATAGAGAGATGTATTATGACAGAAAACAGAGTGCCACGGTGTAACGGCAGCGCGGCATGTCCCACCGTCACACACGGTATACACTCACACAGCGCGAAAACAACGGGGCAGGGGGGGGGGTAAGGGGGATGGCGGGGGCGACCGAGGCAATATCCATGTCTCCGCGTGCGCTGGCGCTCCAGGAAAACTCCAGCCGGGTGCGGCCGAGCAAACAATGACGGCAGCCCAGCTATTGTTCTGCCAGTAATTGAATCCGGCCTACGCCTCCCTCCTCTCAGCTCCTCCCACCACAGCACCCTAGTCTCTTTTCCGCCTTCGATACTTTGCCGCGCGCGCGTCCTGGTATGCCGTCGGGGACGCGGCCGAGCAATATCCGACCTGGCGCTTCTTCTTCTTCTTCTTCTTCGACTACCCGGCGTTTCTCATATCGAAGGGAACACCTCCCTTGGCACTCTTATACGAAGTTGGCTTGAAGCCGCGAAAAACTGACCAATAGCTATCTTAGTTCTCGGGGCCAAAATTGTTCCACTCGGCGCAGCCCACTAATTCGATGGGTAATTAGAAGGACGCTTTTCCATCGTTATGAGGCTCTTCTGCCACTAGCTGCAATTTGAATAAAGCCAAGAGGTGAAGCTTTAATAATCATTTTTCCAACAGAATATCGCGATTATAATGCCGAGGGAAAACGAGATTCAACTTGATACTTTCGTCGGAGATAAATTTTCGAGTGCTTTCGTTTTATTTTCACAGTGGCGCGCGGATATTTTCGAAGGGGCGCACCGGAGAAAAAATTACAGGAGGAAAGAGGGAGAAAAAGTTCTTAGCGCCGAGAGAGTTCGATGGCGAGATATGGCTGGCCATTAATTAAGTCGCTTTTATTGATTTATGAAGTGCGATAGATTCATCCTGATTTTAAGAGCATTAAAGAGGTGGAGGCGAGAGAGCGCCCGTGATTTATTATTATAATTTTTACACGCAAGTTATTAGAGAGAAAGTCGAGCGGTGATCTACGATCCACTTCTAATATGTAAAAATGAGCGGACAATTTTCAAGCTTAATTTTGAAATACACCCCACTCTGAGCTTGTCTCCAATGAGTCTTCGATAATTGATGACAAGCGATAAATTTAAATGTGTACGTCTCTCTCGCTTCTATCTGAATCTACCGTTAAATTAACACTCGTTCTTTGAAAGGCAAAAGACACGGTTGGAAAGTCAAATCGTTCACGTACAGATAAGAAAAGCTCTTGGCGTTTACGTAGAGTTGTACGGATGCTACCGCGCAAATGGAAAGCAAACACGATCCTTTAAACTCAACATCTTAATAAAAGCTCATCGCATACAGCAGCAGCCTCTAATAAAGCGTGCCGCTTCCAATTAGTTTTATTGACTGGCATCTCTTGCATATATTCCAGCTGGTATCTATAGTAGCGGAGTGGTTACCCTGAGTAAAAGAGCGAGTGAGAGGCGGCAAAAAACGCAGCACAAAGGAAAGAAACGGAGTAGCGAGGCGCAAAAACAGGAGGGGCTTGGAGTATAACCGTATAAGAGGAAGGAAAAAAAGCGTCACAAAGGATGATATCCCTTTCTACACCCACGCATACGTATAGATATATACACTCACACATACACACACATAGCTTGGCTGTGGTCTTTATGCGGCATTTTCGAGCCTGCCTCGCCGCGAGAATATTCATGAGGCTGCTTCCAAGAGGGCCAGCAGCAGCGGCAAGCTCTCGACGGCCGCAATGGCCTCGTCGTAACGGTGTCACCCCTTGGAAAATTGAACCCCCCCTCTCAGCAAGTGCGTAGGCGCGCGCGCGCATAATTAACGGACACAGAGCAGAAGGAGGAGGAGGAGGAGGCGGAGAAGGTATAGCACGACGCAGGTGTAGTATCAGGTGGCAGGAGCCGATTGGCCGGATGGGCTTGCGGCTGGTGGTACTCCTGGGAGAGGGACACACAGGCGTTGGGAAATTAGAGATCGTAAATTCAATCGATGAGCAGCAGCATATAGCGCGCGCCGAGGATGAGGAGGAGGCGCGAGCATATAATCGCGCGGGCTGGCCCGGGCTGCGCTAAGGTCCTTCGGGGAATTAATTATTATTCTGGAAGATATTCGACAAATTGCGAGGGCTATGAATTGCAGATTATTAGAGGTCGTTGCGAGAGTCTCCTAGATACCAGCAGCTTCCTCGAGCACTTTCTACGATACTGGCCTAACGTTATCGCTGTGGGTATTACCGTACGACACACGGCAGTTTGTAGTGAAAATCCAGACAGTTTAAATGCTAAAATGTCACGTTACGCTGTTGTTGCTAAAATCATATGATTCTCATATATCGTTTCACAACTCGCGATTGTTTAAACCTCTGGGATACCCTTACTTTTCAAGCCCATTGTTCGCACTTATCTCGCGGCTGGCAAAACAAACGAAAAATGTATTCCTTTCGAATTCACTTGGGCATGAGGAATCATCGTTCCTTTCCTCTCGATAAAGAAAGAAAGTCGATTCCTCTCCCACTCCATCGACGTCGACGTGCGTTACAAGCTTCGCGGTGCATAAAAGCGCTAAGGGCGGGTAGCGGCACGCACACGTCATTCAAGCACGTCCCTCGTAAAACTCAACGAAACAGCCAAGCGAAAATCTTTTAATGGCCATGCAGCCCGAGCTTTCGCGTCATTGCATTTAAGCTCAAGCCATACACACACCCGGCAAATCTCTTGTTTGCAGAAAAAAAAGCACGTGTGCCCCGAGATAAAGACCTCGCTACGAAGGGAAAAAATACCGGAACGAAAAGGTTAAGTTTGCCCGGAGAAAGAGGGACTATCGAGTTTCGGTCTATCACGCAAAAAAAGGGACAACACGCGGGCCATAGACACGCGTTGGTCCGGAGAAAAAAAACAAGGAGATCCAGCAGCCGTCAAACTCTTTATGCGAATTTCATTCCAAGAGAGAGAAGAAGAAGAAGGAGGAGGGATGGAAGAAGGCTTTGGGAGCTCCCGTTTTCTTTTTCGCCCCGACTCCCTTCCCCTAGCCTGCAGGCCTCGTGCACCTCTCTTCGACAACGCGCGCCAAGAATATTAAGCAGCCGCTCTCGCGAATTTCCAGTCTAACAAGATTTTTAGAATAAAGCCAGCCGGCAGCCTGACCTCACTGCCTATACCCTCGTCTCCGTGCCCTCTCTCTGTCGCGCGCTCTCGCGCCGCGCGCGCCTCGCCTTTGTGCCGGGCACGGACGCTGAATATATATTTTTCTCTCCTCTTTCTCCTCCTCTTCGTAGTCCTCCTCGTCGTCGTCGTTGGGCGTATTGAAACGAAACTCGATTTTCGACGAACTTTCCCGTAACTACGCCGTTGGAACAGCGACCTAATGAATAAATCGCTGCGCCCTCGTTCTCTTCTCCTTCTTCTACTTTTTCTTCTTCTTCTTCTTCTCTTACTTACTTTAGTATGAGCCTGCACGAATAGCCCGAGCGTCTCGCCGCAACTTTCCAGTGCGGATGCGCAAAAATTAAACTCTGTCCTTGTCGATCAGCTCGTGTGGCGCGGTACGTCTAATTTAGGATGGGAGGGAAGGGGAAAAGACAAATAATCGTGACTAAAATTTGCCTTGCGCCATTTTCTCATTAAACTGCTGATTCTGACGCTGCTCTTGGCTTTTGGCTCGTTTCTTCAAGTC
The DNA here is from genome assembly GCA_030522585.1 of Anagyrus pseudococci. NCBI lineage: Eukaryota > Metazoa > Arthropoda > Insecta > Hymenoptera > Encyrtidae > Anagyrus > Anagyrus pseudococci. The sequence continues at coordinate 6,019 of JAPYYQ010000044.1, read as the reverse complement.
AAGAGCGTAATTTCCGATTTGTTTTTGTTCGTTAATTGATATAGAATGCTCGAGTCTCGCTGCTTACCCCTCTCTCTCTCTCTCTCTCTCTCTCTCTCTCTCTCTTTCTCTTTAAATAGAACTACTCGATCCCGCACACGTATAACGTTTTTCTCGATTAAACGATTGTCTGTTAATTAGTCTCTTAATGAGATTACACTGCTCGTATAAAGAATATACTTTAAAAACATTCGTAGAAAAACGACAACAAAAAAACCTTTATATATCCTTTAATGGTAATTCCTCAAATTACTTCTTAATCTATGTGACCTACAGACGTTTACTAAATTCGACCAAAAAAACACTTCGGGAAAATTCAATTTTCTTAACAACTCGCTATCGTTGACGAGCAGCCGAGCCAGTGGCGCACAGTTCACAAGGGCCACTCGGACAGTCGGTACTACACTGCGATCATCCGTGGGCAAGGCCGTTATTATGGAAGCGCAAAAGAGAGAGAGAGCCTCCATTGCGCTCCGACTCGGCAAAGGCAGAGCAGGAAAGCGTAGGAGGAGAGATAGAGGCTAGTTATACCTCGGACTCTCTCTCTCTCTCTCTCTCTCTGCCGAGCTAAAATTGCAAGGGCAGCAAGCAGTGGCTCAGTTCACAAAGTCGAAGAAAGAGCCTAGCATATAGGCGTCGCTGGCCTGCAAGTTTCGAGGTCTTAAAGGTGTCTCGCGCCGCACACGCGAATTTCTCAAGTTATGATTTAGTAGAACGGCAGCAAAAGGGCGTGAGGGGGGGGGGAGGCCCGGCTCTCCGGTTCGTCGAGTACGGGAGGAGGTCCGGCGGAAGGAAGAGAGGCTTGGGAGAGAAGAAAGGGCAGAGGCAACTTTCTAACGAGGCGGTTAGTTGCGGCTTAGCAGGGGAGGAGGCCGGGCAAGCGCGCCCGGCCGCGAAATATTGCGGCCGGCTGTGAATACGCCCGACTGCGCGCCTACTCGTCTCGCTCGCGAGCGCGCGAGAGAGAGAGAGAGAGAGCCCGTACGCATAAGCCCACTTGGCTTGGTAATTTCGACGGGGCGCTCGCGCGCGCGGATAATTGAGAACCGATCCTGCAATTTATGCCCAGCTGGGGATGGCGACCAGGCCTGTACACCGCGACGACGCCGTCGACCGTTGGGATTACCGGGATTGCTTGGCCGCCTCGCCTACCAGATGCGTCTGATTTGCGCTGCGCCGTATAGCTAACGGATCCTCCGACTACATTTTTTTTTTCTACAGTTTAATGCTCATCCTCGTTTTTCTCTTCTCTCCGCCGTTTTATTTTTAACCGGAGATTCGAATTTAGTAATAAGCCGAGGAACATCTCTGATTTTAGGCTGAGAATTAAAGGCCCACGGCTAATTGGGCAACGTACAACGTCGCGAAGTTTCGAGCTAGTTAACGAAAGAAAAATCAGTAGCGCAATATCGGGATATCGGGGGGACCGAAGGCCCGGGAGCCTCGGAGCTCTCGAGATATCTATCGAACGTTTAATCCCGCAAATGCTGTAAAGTTACCGCGGTAAAAAAGTCATCTCGCAGCATCGCTGCAGCCCCAGTTCACCGATAATAACAAACTTTGTACAATTCGAACGATCTCGAGCGGCAGAGAGAGAGAGAGAGGGCAGAGAAAGCTCCTTTCAAGTGGCCTTTTCCCATCTACTACGCTTTCTCCGTCTCTCGGTAATTCTTTGCAGGTGCCGTGATTTCCGCTCGACTCGTCGCCGCGTCTTTCAATTGAATTCCAAGGACGTCCTTCCCCTCTATTACGTCATCCAATTATTTCTAGAGTGATCGTTCCAACAATTAACGATCGAACTTAAACGGCTTATATAGCTGTCGCCATAGCCCCCTCCTCCTCCTCACCGTAGACGCGGACGCTTCGGATGGCCCATTATGAACTTTTGCTTATATCTATATAGATAAAGAAAATAGAACTGAAAACACGGATGGTCGTTATACGCTTGGTAAAGTGGGAGGAAATCAGGATGCTTCGACTGACAGCAGCTCTCCTCCCCCACAACTACGTTTGTCAATAACAGATCAAACGGATATTCCAGCGGCGGAGAAACATCTCTCTCGCGACTTGGGATTTAGCTAAGAATAAAAATACAGCTCGTTCTAGACAATTTTCCTTTAATATAACAAGCGTCAAAGCGACGCTTCTGTGTTTCACGACAGATTCTTTTGCTCTCGTTGATGCATCGAATACTCGCCAGCGGGTGTTTCACGGTAAACATTCTGATAGGGATTTTTTTACTGTTAAAACAGGAGGGATTTCCGTAGTCTCTCTTGCAATCTCGCGCACTTTTGTTATTCCACCTTGGATTCTCGGAGAGCTATGGACAGGAAGCTGATAAAAATATGTACCACTGCGCGCGCCCTTATTGAATTAGAATATACATAACAAAAGAGAGATAGAGGAAGGAAGAGAGAAAAGGAGAAATCGTCTACCCTTACTGTTCAAACAGCCAATATAACTCTTTCGTCATTATTTCTCAAATATTATCATATCGTCAAGAGCGTAGCTCAAACACGAATGTCTCGATCGTAGTGCTCGAGCACCCGGTCGCTCTGCCATAACGAGAGAAAGAGTAGTCGCCGTCGACGGCAAAAAGCAGTGTCGCCAAAGGGGGGAGCTGTGCTTTTTGCCCGTCAATTATTACTCTGGAGGAGCAACGCCAAGGTGGACGAAAGGATTCGAGTGCGGTGTATCTATAATTGAAAAGCCTCTCTTGCTCGCTTGCTCCACGAGGATGGAGAGGGGGCCTTAATTTCATTAGGCTTCGTCTCGTCATAATCGTCAGCCCAACTCTCCCCTCTCCCCCTTTTCTCTCTCCGACTCGACTTTGTCTTTCTTTTGCTGAAGCTTAACCTTCGACGAACGAGCGAGCGGTTGTCAGATCGCGATACTAACTCCGTGCCTGCCTCGAGCTTCTCTCTGCTTTATATTTTATTCATCCCCTATTGAATACGGAGCTCGCAATCTCCGGAGAGTGTCGGAGAGCTCGCCCGAGAACTGTCCCGAGAAGAAGAGCGAAACCTCTTCCTCACAGAAAGAGAGAGCGTGTGTCCCTTCTTTTTTCCCCCACACAGACCCTCTCTCGCCCTCCGAGCATTTTACTTTACGATTAAGTTCGCGCCTACTCCTCCAATCGTTTATCTCTCCTCTCATCCCTCCTTTCGATCCCTCGTGCCCTTATCACTTTCTTACGTCTCTCTTTGTCCCTTACCCCTTATACCCCGATCATCGTCGAACCCTCTCTCCCCCGTTAAAGCCTACTACGACTCCTGTAGCCTGCCCTTCCCCCCTTTCTATCTCCGAGGTATTCCAATCTCATTACTGCCTGCAAGCCCTTGCACGCCTCTGGCGGCGCGATCTCCGGATACTCCGCGGCTACGCTTAGGCGCCAATTCCTTGGCTTGAGAGAGAGAGAGAGAGAGAGAGGGAGGGAGGGAGAGAGCAAGCGAGACGGGACATAACGGCGTACAATGCGGGAAAGCACTCGAGACAAAGGGCAGGAGGCGCGTCTCTCTCTCCTGCCTCCGACTCTCGCGCGCGCTCCAGCGCACAAACGCAAAGGAGATAATTGAACGCGCGCAGGCCGATAGCTGCCGCCACCGCCGGCGTCGCAGTGGTAGCAGCGAAAAGAGACGCGCCAGCGATTTTTCTCACCTTTCTCTCCCCCCCCTTTCTCCCCTACGCTCGATCTCGTTTGCTTCCCTCCTCTATTTTTTTTTACATTCGGTAGTGCTCTGGGAACGCGATGTCGCGGCGGAGGATCGATGGAGCTGCATTTAGATTCGAAATTAACGTCGTTAATAGAGAGAGAAAGAGGCAGGGATATAGCAAGAGGAGAAAAAGGGGCATAGATATGTCGCGGGGAACGAGTCTTTGAAAAATAGCGCGCCCTCGCTCGGGAGAAGTTTGCATTTTTATACCGGAGCGAGAGAGGCAGTGAGCGCGTCCGCGAGCGCCGATGGGCGAATATCTTGCTGCGGAAAACTAGATGCTCCTGGGATTTCATTAGTTTTGTTTTTTCCATATCCCCGACGACCCACCCGCTGTCCGTTCTTTTACGCAGCGATACTCTCTACGTAGCGTTTAATAGACGTCGTTTATTACTCGGACGTTGCGAGTACTGCGACCGATGCTCAAACGGACGCTCTCTCGTGCAATCAAATACTGTTGGCTATGTTTTTTGTTACAAAAAAAAAAAACATGCGTGGAGAAAAAAGTATTGTCACGTATGTGCATGTGAGTGCGTTGGTATGGCTGGGAATAAATTATTATTTTCGTCTAGGGGACGATAATTGTTTGTTTGCCGCGCTGTCTCCCCACTCCATTCTTTCTTTATGTTACCGCGCGAAAATAAAATATTTTCATCATTCCAACCTCAAAATGGCATCTTTTTACCAGATTTTGAGGTTGAAATGATGAAAAATAGTATACTGGCTGCACCTCACCCGATGTTCTCCCTCGCTTCGCTCGGGAGAACAACCTTCGGGTGAGGCGCAACACACCTCCCGCACCAGGGCAGTAATCTACTATTCCTGAGCGTTCGTCAGTCATGCGTTTATTTATAAAACCAGATGTTTCCACGTTGAACATACACTATCTACATAGCGAGAAGTGGGAGTGTTAATTGCAATGTGCGCCTCTCTTCCTATGTTTCCCAATTCAAGAATTTATTTCAGCAAACCCTACATTATAGTCCTCGTTAAAAAAAAATTAACCTCTCGCCAAAGTACCTTCAATCAATATTAAATCACAAGCTCGGAGCCCAGTCCATAATGAAATAACTACACGATCCACGTGCTCGAGCACACACAATACGCTCTTTGGTATGTACACGCACTTTGGCCTAGGCAAGCTCAAAGACAAGCGCTCGGTTTCACCAAGGCTTTCTCCTCCCAAGCAGTACGACTTTGCTTAACTCGCCGGAGCTCAAGCGTCTCCTCAATATTTAATAGTCCTCCGCCGAGGTAGAGAGAAACAGCAGCCGGGAGGTAGGAAGAGAGAGAAGCCACTCTTCCTCGCTACTGCTGTCTCGACACTTCTGAAATTGCGAGAAACGAGCCACCAGTCCTAGCAGTCTGTCTATCCTCCCCCCTCCCACACTGCTCCGCGGAATATATAGCAGCAGGGGTGTATAGCTTGGAAAAAGAGCAGAGTCGGACGAAAAGCCGGAAAGGGGACGAAGGAGAGAAGGAAACATAGCGAGAGAGCGAGAGAGAGAGAGAGAGCGAGAGAATTGGGAAAACGGATGGTACGGATAAAGAGAGACCTGCGTGACGTGTAGGGGGGAGGAAGGGAGAGAGTAAGGCGTCTTAAACTCGTCCAGCTTAAAGCTCGCGGATTCCAGCGGAGTTAAGCAGCTTCCGAGGAGTACATGACGGCCGTTTTGCGCACGGAAATTCTCCTCCTCCTCTTTTCGTCTGAAAATCGGTGGCCAGGGAGGAGGTATAGAGTAGAAAGCGACGCTGGTAAAGTCCAGCAGGCGCGCGTGGCCGCCGCTCATCGGCTTTTCACGAGGCGCGCCGGGACGCGGAACCTGCTTCCGACAGATAGAGCGGCCCGGGCTCTCTCCCGGCTTCCACTCGATAATCTCAGCGGGCAGCAGCAGCTCTACCGCCGGCGCAGCGCGAAGAGTCGTAGACTACAGCGTCGAGCGGAAATCCAAAGCTTTCCCGGCGACGGCCGACGATGTATCATTTCGATGCTCGCGCGAGAAAGAGAGGAGAGCTGCTGTGGCAGGGCAGGCTTTCGAAATTGCTGCCGAGGGGGAGATATATACGCGGGTAATTCTATCGGAAGGAAGCGCGAGCTTTTTCATCGGAAGCTCTAATGCGCCGTATATACACTTTCTTCGGCTCCAGCCCCGGATATACCGAAGACTGATGCTACACGTAGAAAAAAGTATAAATAAAAATTACAAAATTTTTTTGTAAAAATTACTATACTGTATAGTTCCGGTGGTACATACTCGGTTTATAGG